>CM042227.1:20162067-20219567 GCA_023566465.1 Cottus gobio | reverse complement strand
TGCATGTTGTGCTAGTTGAATGCCTTTGATGTGAACGAGCAACCGTAGGACATGTTGGGTTAGCATGAGCAGAAACTGAATACAGCTCTGATATGATTGTGGTAGTCATAGATATAAAATTACAAAAAGTGACGCTTTCTTCCATGCTACATTGTTAACTGTGAACCTCTTGTGTGTATGAGGGCCATTCAAAACAAACACAGGAATGGCGACAATAAAACTACTGTATCGAGAGTTAGTTACTGAATGTAAATACAATTTCAGGATATTGTTGAAAGAAAAATCGTCATCATTATTTTTATTTTCTATTATCATGTGGTGTCCAATCAGGTTTCATCCGGGGACCCGACGACGTGCCTGTGCCCTTCTGGTAGAGTTCTCTGCAGTATCAGTTAATTGGCTAGATGCTCAACAACAGCCCTCTGTGTCTCCGCCCCTCTCTACTTGCATTACTTCCTGCAGAAACCTCCGTGAGTCGGACTGAAGACTGAGGAAGGTGAACTGACCTGGACACAGTGCTGCTCTTCCCTGATCCTGTGGAGTTCATACTTCTTGCTCTCTCTTTATATTGACTCCTCTTCTGATCCGCCGCAAGTCCAAAGCTACACATTAACATACACACAGGAGCATTAACACACATGCACAGTTATCAACTTCATTTACTGAATGTTGTGAATTAAAGTGAACTCACCAGGATTCTGTTTTGTTGTTTCTGGACTGAAGATGGTTGGCTGTGGACAAAAACAAGGAAATTAAGATGACTCATATGTCAACAAAAACAACATAGCATTTATCAGTCTATATGTTTTTACTGCTGAGTTCGCCTGTTTGCATTGGTTCATTGGCCCGGATGGGACAGAGGCATGATGGGACGAACACAATAATAATGTGATCCAACATTTTCCCTCAACATACTTATAATACTGGGACTAACAGCTGTGCTCTGCAATATACAAATAATGCTGTTTCCTTATTTACATTTCTTCTACATGTACCATCAATTGAGGACGCTGACTTTTTGCCCGTCCCGAGCCACTTTAGCTTCAGTCTTCCCGCATATCATATATGAAAGTGCATATTTAAGACACTTTTAAAGTTTTTTTTTAAAAACTAACTCACGGAGCGAATGCTGGCTTCATTATCTAGCTCATTTTAATATATATAATCTGCCCGTCACAGTTCTCATTTCAGGGAGCATAATCAACAGTCGGCAGTTAAAATAGAGACGCTGTGTTTGTCCACCTCGGCCTGAAATCAAGGACCTATTGTTTAAAAGTGAAATCTGCTTCGGTTCTGACTTAATAAATAACGCTGAAGCAGATTAACTTTCATACTGTCAGTGAAAATCAGAAACTGCAGGTGTGACTGTTTTCTTTTCCATTTCAAAAGAACCTGTTGGGACATGTCTTCCTGTCAATGTCTTTCTCTGAATGTCTCGCTCTCTTTTGTCACACTTAGTTTCTGCTGAATTTCTTTTTCGTCCTTTGAATCCACAGTATTTTCCTCTGGTTTAAAAGGAGCCTAATGCGACAAAAACTGTCCTTCCTCGTGTAATTCGCAGACATCAATTCCCCCTGGAATCCTTTAAATAACTAATTCACTCCCATGCCATTCACACAGTAACACTTTAATCCCCTCCCATCCTGTCTCGAACATGTTTGACATCATTGCAGCCCATTAGGATGTGTTCATACAAGACAATCCAAAGTCTTCTGCACCACTAGAGCTACTTCTGATGCTCGTCATTCTCAACATGATTAGGGTGCTTACTGTCCGGACATGACAACATGGGCTGAGATTTAGGCCGATGACAAGTAGTAGCCAGCGCCACTCAACTAAATAGGTTTTCTACTAATCTAAAAATGGTACCATTATATTGTCATCCTAATGCAAAAACGCAAAGCCAGTCGGCTGTAATGGAAAAAAGGTTGTGGTGTGAAACTCAAACTCGTACTCAGCGTATGCCTGCTTATATTTTGAGCGTCTTTCTTGTAAAAGCATATTCATTATTTTCAAACTCAGCGTAAATGAACGACATGAAGATATGAATATAACAAATTTCCATGACTTTTCCAAAACTTTTGGGATTTTATTTTAAGGACTTTTCCAGGCCTGGAAATAAACATTTTAAAATTCCATGTCTTTTCAGGTTTTCCATTACTTTATGAACCCTGTACTACTACAAATGTTAATTCTCTCTCTCTCTCTCTCTCTCTCTCTCTCTAGTAATTCAGCTGGGACTCTAGATGATGCAGTTTTGCTTCCAAGCGTTCAGCTTTCCAATGCATTTTAAGCAGTAAATGCACGCGCTAGTTAGCATCTATTCAGCTCCAGATTCCACCAGCTGTCCCTTCGCACACACACTCACACACGCTCTCACACACAATAATTCCCACATGGCAGTGTTGGGTGGTTCAACATAAAGTCATTAAAGTCTATTGTTAACTCAACAACAACAACACGCATGCACACACACGCACACAACGTCTCGCTGTCTGATCCATTACTGATGTATTCAGAGCAGTTCAGAGAAATGATGACACAGTGTTTTTCCACACCTCTGTGATTGTTGACTTTTCCTTTCGTAGAAGGTGGAGCGGTGTATTGTTGTAAATCACACTATGTTCGGTTGACACTGTTGTTTTTGTCAGACATCTACATTCATACACTTTGGTCACCGTTGGCTTCGAGGATATCTCTCTCTCTCTCTGCAAATAGAGTTGTAACCTCTTCAATGTTGTTACTTCATCACTCACTCCGACCGGTGGTGCAACTCCATCACGGAGGAAGTTACCCTAAACCTGACTGATGAGTTATTGAGAAGCCATACTCTGCTACACCTCTACACTGCGCCACGCGATTTAATGCTATTGTTATGTTTTGTATATTGTACACTCTTCTATACATTGCACTGCATCTGTGAATAATTCACAGAACCTTTGCTATCTTCCTTTGCATAAAGCAATGACATTATCTTTGCACTACACTCATTTCCACTTTTATGACCGCAAGTTTTTTTCTTTAACTTGCATAATTTTCCTGCATTGTATAATGACAATAAAACTGAACCTTTAATCTTGAACCTTGCTAACTTTTCACATTAAAATAACATTGTACCTTGTATCATAGCACATTAGCCCCACTTCCTGTCGGATAAACCCACCGCCAATGTATCTTAACATCATGTGGTATTGTATTATTCATTATGGAGATAAAGGGGATGTTGGGGTAGGAATGAATGATCAAATCTTGTGCCCTCTGTTTCAGTCACACTTTTGTATCTTTAGTCTACTATCTTTAGTAGGTTTGCAGTTAATGATTGGCTTTCACGACTAAAGACTCATCTGATTGATATTTGGGGGAAAGCCCTACCAATATCCAGTTATCATCCGACTTTAGGTAAGATGTAGAACAAGAGGACTTTCCAAAATGTCAAAGTCTTTCTTAAGTTTGTGGTGTGAGTTAAAATAACAAATTAGAACATGGAGGAAAACTCTGAACAATGAGCACAAATCTGTAATCTTGGTTGTATTGTGAGTTATTCTCTGTACTGACCTTCAGCTCCCAGTGAAAGGTCATCTTCAAAGCTGCAGCCGTTCTTCAGCACTCCTGTACACACACACACGCACACACACACACAATACCTTAAGTTACACATCAATAGTAAAATAGAGTGAGAGAAATTTTCATATCCAGTCTGACACAAAACGTTAAACCAAATTCCAACTAAGTGATGGCTGGTTTCAAGTATTTAGTCATAAACCAGATTCAGACAGGTTTGATTCCTCACAGTGTAATATATAAACAACACAGTCAATGTGGGTTACCTCTGCTGGGAGAAGCAGTCTGATCATCTAGAGAGGCTCCAAGGGGAGTCCTGGAGAAGACACAAAGAGACAGAGAGTTATATTTCAACACAAAACAGACGGCCAGTGTGCATGATGGCATAGAACATATTGATGCCGGTGTGTTTCAATGCTCATTATGTTAATGATAACATATTTAAGGATAGTACACTCAAACAGACTAGACTCGCAAACAACAAATCAATGCCCAGCAGCCTACGTGAAGTACTGACCTACGCTAACCATCACAACATTAAGTGCGTGTCGGTTGAGGGATAACAGTCCCACACTACCAGTCAGACTAAGATGAACTTTCCCAATACTAAAAGGTTTCTCCCAGTCAGGTGAAGGCCAAGTATCCCAGCCCTAACTGCAGGTCAGGGAAGGAAAAGCGATCTCCAAGCTGACCACCTGTCAGGCTAAAGTTAACCATCCCAACATTAGCTGCCTGTCAGGTGAAGTCCAGCCTTCCCAATGCTAACTGCTTGTCAGAAGTCAGGCTAAGTAGCTTAGGTTAACTGCAGCATCCTGGTCTGACTAGGCTACTTATTGCAGTCCACCATTGACCGGGCAAGATTAAATACCCCAGGCTGTTTTTACCCATTCCAGGTGTCCTACTGACCAGACATGTTGTCCCAGGCTAACTAGCTGAAAGCTACAGTTGACCGTGGTAAGCTACCGGGTCTGAGCGTCTGTCTGCAGAACGCTGGGAACACTGGGCTGTTGCCCAACCTGCAACCTCTTATCAATGGGACAAAACTTCCTGCCACCATTTAACACACACAAACACACAGATGGTTGTGCAACAGTGCGCAGCCGCAGTGTTTGCTACTCCTCCTACTTTCCACCGGCAGCCATGTTGGCCTCGAGCCCCTGCCCTGCGGCCGTTGCTATAGCGACCTGTGATTCTGCATCTACCGGTGATGTTACCACGGTGACATTACTGAGGACACGTCAGAGCGCTGTAGTCACAGGATTGTGAGTGACGGCAGCGTGTGTGTGTTTGTGATAACAGTATTGACACAGCAGGAGAAACCCCTCCTCTGTTTACTCTCTTTTTTGCCTTTCTTTCCGTCCTCTGTTAGCTTCTTCCTGCTTCTTTCCCTTCTTTGCCTGAACTGCCCTATCTCTAGGCGTTGGTCTGCTCCCTGTGTGTGTGTGTGTGTGTGTGTGTGTGTGTGTGTGTGTGTGTGTGTGTGTGTGTGCGCGTGTTGTATGCCTAGGTGTTAGCAGTGTGGTTTGACGTCAGCAGCCGATAAGAACGCTACTAAACACACACACCTCCATACACAAACATCTATAGGTTTATTGATGTTTGACACTCAGTCAGTCAGTCAGGGTATTAAGGACCATACCCAACGTTTCATATTTTAGTCCGTGAAATACCAAGTCTGTTTACTGTACATTCCTGCTGATCATTTTCAAATCATCCATCAGTTTTGTGATTGATTGTCTTCCTTCTAAGCAGCGGTCACTGGTTTCAGTTCACTTGTAATAAAATCAACTGGCAACATTAAACATTTTCTCAGCTTTAATTGAAGTCATAATCAAGTGCAGACTGATCTGACAAGTCACATGACATGTGGCAAACAGGACATGAAAAAACGTTGGTATTTCCTTAAATCAGGTGGTGAATGGATACCATACCTGCATTCAATCAGCCAGCTGGCGATGTTGTTAGGAACTCGCCCTGCACAGAGAGACAGATGAGCATGTTAAAGCCAGCAGATGCTTTGTGACACAGTAATTACAACATGCTATAAAAGCGTTAAAGCGGGGCCAGACTTTGGAATGCAACCCAACATCTCAGCTGAATATTGTCTGCAGCTATTAATTTCCACCCCTTATCATTCTATCTATCGCCAATCAATCAATATTTTCATATGTACACATCATAATGAAGCCATAGCTGTTTGGTTGAGGGCCCAGGACCCAAGGTCACTACCTTGCATGACGGTGAAGTCTAGCCTGGTGTTTTTTCTGAACCGGAGTGCCTTTCGCCCGTGTTTCTAACCCTGAGTAGCTGTGTCTTGGGTGTGTAATGCAACTACTGTATGTCATGGCAGGTGTATTGCTTAGGACCCAAGAGAGCGCAGTGTCGAGTGTGAAGGTGTTTGTGTGAGTGGCTCATGAGAAACACCACAGACCAGGCCTGTACCAAAAAGGCCCATTTTGAACGAACTCTGCACCAGCTTTTGTAAAGCTGGAAGAAGTGAACGTTTTACATTTTTTACAAACAATTGATGATCAAAGTCCAAGAATCCCAACGTTGTTTTGAAGAAATAAAACCGTAGTGACTTGAGAGGATTGTGCATGTTTAAACAAGACTAAGAGTCTGCAGCCATGCCAGTAGCTCTGTGATGAAGGCAAAGCCGTACTTCAAGTTGAACGCTCACGTCAACATGATCACAATGACAATGCAAACATGCCGATGTTTAGCAGG
This sequence comes from Cottus gobio, assembly GCA_023566465.1. NCBI lineage: Eukaryota > Metazoa > Chordata > Actinopteri > Perciformes > Cottidae > Cottus > Cottus gobio. Next base: position 20,213,279 of record CM042227.1, on the reverse strand, counting down.
TGTACCGTTTACAGTGTTAGTTTAGCGTGTTCCCTTGATAACATTTGCAACGTAGCACAGGACACAATGTACAGCTGAGGCTGTTGAGGAAGTGCATTAGGTTTACAGGTATTTGGTCATAAATCAAAGTATTGTTTCATGGAAAGTTGTGGAAACCCAAAGTAATTTTACAATTTATCCTGAGGGGACAAGAGTTTCTTCCAAATTTCATTGCAATCCATCGACTCTTCAAATGTAAACATCATGGTGGCGTGAGAGGAAAAGCCAAGGGGGGTCCCTAAAATCAAGAGAATTCACCCTGTGGGCATCAAGGATACCTGTATGAGATTTCATGCGTTTTTGAGATATCTTAGTCTACTCTGGACCAACCAACCCAACTATAGCGTAGCTAAAAGAAAAGGGTGTATTTCAATTAAAGGGATGAATTTACGTAAAGTTGTAATAAAGAACTGAATATAGGAGCATGATTCAGAAACTAAAGCTTCTACCTTTATATTTCAAACTGTAGAAAATATTGTGTTCAAGTAGTAGTACCACAACATATATGAATTATCGTGATATTAAGTTACGCACATATACCGTGTAATAGGAATTAATCCATATCACCCAGTTTTCTTAAAGCAGCATATAGGCTTGCATGGCTGTCATCCGCCATCAAACCTCCTTGGCCATCGAACCCGTGTGCGACAGAAAGGTTTTTCAAATGCGCATAACAATGTGAATTGAAATAAGGCTATTGTCTCCAAGTAACCTCAAATGCATTTACCGTCTGCCTTTCTGTTCTGTAATTTCTTCTTGCTTATCAGACAAAACATACGGCGAAACTTATTTCAAATTGTTTGATAATTTGCCCTGTTTAGCACCGACTTTAGCGTTCAGCTATGGTAGTTGCAGAAAATTGAATTCTCAGCAAATAGGTTTCGCTTCTTAAGAATAAGGTTAACATTTATGATTATAATACGTTAATATATCCCCATTAAGAACATTGTGACAGTTTAGCTTGGTCTAACCTGGTTCTGCAGAGGGTCTTTGTTCTTCCCCGTCCCCCTGGTTCTCTTGGGCCCCCTGAGGGCCACAGATCTCTGCTTCTGATTCTTGCCAGGTGGAGTCTTTGCTCTGGGCCCAGGCCCGACGCCGCAGAAAGGCTAAGCTGCAGTTTGACTGCACTCGGGGACCTGAGGACCAATCAAGCATACAATATGTCAGACAGCAGGACTACTATTTAGTCATCAATCAGGTTTGGCCGACTCAACCTGACAAACAGAAACCACAACTGATTCAGTGCAAACACACACAGCAGGTGAGACGAGCTGAGCAAGCACATGCAATCATGCCCTGCATATCTAGGTAACGAGATAGCCAATTATTCCAACTGTTAATCCGTTACTTTTAGCTTATTACTCCACCTGTTCAAATCTGTTACTTCTAGCTCACCATTCCAACCGGTTACTTGTTACTTTTTTGCTAATTATTACAAATGCTTATAATCAATTATTTGACTGTTAATCCATTTTTTATTTGTTACTTATGTTTATAATTTTTTTGCTAACTATTGCAACTGTTTAAAGGGACATTTTTAACGTTTTTCAACCGCCATTGTATTATTGCAACATCAGCGGTATGTGCAAATGAACAAGGTTTGGCTTCCGTCTGTGTAACCGGCACGCGGAGCTTCCCACACTGATTGATGTTAGATTACCCACCTGGAGCAATGTTGGTGTCCATTCCCAGAGGTCCACTCTCCATGTCTACCTGTGTCTGTGTTTCTGGACGAGGTCAGTCAGTCAGAGGAGACTGAGGACTCTACTGCAACATTAGCAACAGGTAAAACATCTGGAGAGACAGAGAGAGAGATAATTCATCTCATTTAACAGGAACAGTTCACAATAATATGCATTGCTGTGTAGGTCAAAAGGCTGGTTTCATCTGAAGACCCTGGACAGATGTCACAAAGTCAAAAATAATAAAACATAAAATATTAGTTACTGAAATAGTTTATGCAGACGAATATTACAAAGAGAACAATTTTAGTATTTAATATATATAAGATGTATTTATAGAAAAATCACATAATTATACTACATTGCTACATACAACAAAGAAGTACATAATGCATGGCATGCAAGCAATAAAATGGGCAAAATTACAGCTGATGCAACACGCAGAGCAGAAGCATACAGTAGCCTGCAGATACATATAAGCTACACATACAGGACATAAAATACATGAATCACTCAAGCATGATAAAACACCAGCTAACAAAGCTAAACACTGATTCATGGATTTCTTCAAATAAGCTCTAAATAAATAGTAGCGCGTTCCAGCCTGCTGGGATGAAAGAGAGTGACGATGTTTAGTGGCGAGAAGGTGAGGTGGCCTTTATTATTGATCACACACACGCACGCACGTCCACGCACACGCACACACACACAACTTTGTTATCTACAGAAAAAGGCTTTACTTCAAAAAAGTTAGTTGAAAGAACATTGGGTCTGCAAACCACTTATTTCGTAGTTGACATTAACACAACTCTCCGGGCCAGAAAGTGAAAGAGCTACGTTTTGTTTTCATCCACTCTGACGAAACATTTCCATTTGGTTATCTGTTTTATTATTTGTTTAATCCTCTCTTGTTATTTTTCTTTAATCCTCTCACCACCAAGAAACAGAACCGGTTGCCCCTTACGCACACAAAGAGGCAGTAAGGATGCTTTTGGTTGCTGCAAGAAAAAGCCTTTAGAAAGATCAACCTGTGCACTGTGGACACAGATGTTGCGTTCCCAGCCAATGCACATGTGTCAGAGCGGCACACTGAGGAGCTGAGGGTGGTATTTGGCAAAAGGAGTTTCTGGTGAACCTGCATGATTTTATGCATGAAGAATAACTACATAGGAGTAGCCCTGTCTTGTTTCTTATGTAGGTCCTTTAGAGCCATCATTAATAAACTGAGACTGTTTTATAGTCAGTTAAAAGTCCCTCGCATTTAAGTAGCCTTAGAGCATGTTTACATTGTGGTGTTGCGACTTTTACTTCAGCAAAGAATCTGAATACCTTTTCCACCCCAGGTTTTTCAGTAGCTCGTCTCTCACATTTTCAGATGTCTAAGTGTCCGTCAATGCACCAACAGGGAGTTTTCAGAACAGTTACCACGCAATGATGACAATGATTTGACAAAATAAAATAAAGGGGTGTGTATGTTGACTTTGATGTATCGTCTCTGTCTGAAACAAGCTTCAAGTCTCTGCAAGTGGATTTAGTTTAGAAATGACGGGAAACCAGAGGTCAATGTAAACACAGATGAATGATTTGGAAAATAGCCAGCAGTAACCCGTGGTAGTTCACGAAACACGTGTTCCATTAAGGCAACAGGATTTATCACATAGAAGAACAAATATGATTTTTGGGGTTGAAAATGATAGTTTTCATGATCTAAAAAGGTGTTTTAAAATGAATTAATTAACTATTTAGTCTATAAAATAGCAGCGAATGACAAACAGTTCAAAATCTTCGTCTTGTTGCTTGATAACAAGGAACAACTCTGGCACGTCATCCCCATCCACATCCCTCAGGCTCGCACACTATCTTTATTTAAGCAAGCCCTCAAAACACACCTCTTCAAACTTGCCTTCACCTGCTAACCCCTGCTCCCTACCCTTCACCTGTTAACCCCTTCTCTTTACCCTTCACCTGCTAACCCTTGCTCTCTACCCTTCACCTGCTAACCCCTGCTCCCTACCCTTCAATCAATAAATTACCAAGAAAGCTGATCCATAACACTTTCGACCCGGCCGACGCGGATCTGCGTCTTGACAATGTTTACGTTTTTTAAATATTAATATCTTCGCGATAATACATCCCAGAAATATGGTTCAACTTCCGCTGCCTTCCTGCGACATCTTACATGATTCAGACAAGGAGATAGGGGCATTGGCGTGTCATATGACGTGGTGCGAAATCCTTCCCCGTGATTTGTTGAATCTTGTGTCCGTCGACATTTTGTGAAATAAACTAACCAATGAACACTCAGGAAATCTCAAAGGACTACACACCTGAGGTATATACACTCACCTAAAGGATTATTAGGAACACCATACTAATACTGTGTTTGACCCCCTTTCGCCTTCAGAACTGCCTTAATTCTACGTGGCATTGATTCAACAAGGTGCTGAAAGCATTCTTTAGAAATGTTGGCCCATATTGATAGGATAGCATCTTGCAGTTGATGGAGATTTGTGGGATGCACATCCAGGTCACGAAGCTCCCGTTCCACCACATCCCAAAGATGCTCTATTGGGTTGAGATCTGGTGACTGTGTGGGCCATTTTAGTACAGTGAACTCATTGTCATGTTCAAGAAACCAATTTGAAATGATTGGAGCTTTGTGACATGGTGCATTATCCTGCTGGAAGTAGCCATCAGAGGATGGGTACATGGTGGCCATAAAGGGATGGACATGGTCAGAAACAATGCTCAGGTAGGCCGTGGCATTTAAACGATGCCCAATTGGCACTAAGGGGCCTAAAGTGTGCCAAGAAAACATCCCCCACACCATTACACCACCACCAGCAGCCTGCACAGTGGTAACAAGGCATGATGGATCCATGTTCTCATTCTGTTTACGCCAAATTCTGACTCTACCATCTGAATGTCTCAACAGAAATCGAGACTCATCAGACCAGGCAACATTTTTCATTCTTCAACTGTCCAATTTTGGTGAGCTCTTGCAAATTGTAGCCTCTTTTTCCTATTTGTAGTGGAGATGAGTGGTACCCGGTGGGGTCTTCTGCTGTTGTAGCCCATCCGCCTCAAGGTTGTGCGTGTTGTGGCTTCACAAATGCTTTGCTGCATACCTCGGTTGTAACGAGTGGTTATTTCAGTCAAAGTTGCTCTTCTATCAGCTTGAATCAGTCGGCCCATTCTCCTCTGACCTCTAGCATCAACAAGGCATTTTCGCCCACAGGATGCCGCATACTGGATGTTTTTCCCTTTTCACACCATTCTTTGTAAACCCTAGAAATGGTTGTGCGTGAAAATCCCAGTAACTGAGCAGATTGTGAAATACTCAGACCGGCCCGTCTGGCACCAACAACCATGCCACGCTCAAAATTGCTTAAATCACCTTTCTTTCCCATTCTGACATTCAGTTTGGAGTTCAGGAGATTGTCTTGACCAGGACCACACCCCTAAATGCATTGAAGCAACTGCCATGTGATTGGTTGATTAGATAATTGCATTAATGAGAAATTGAACAGGTGTTCCTAATAATCCTTTAGGTGAGTGTATATTTATAAACACACTACAGTTTTCAGTCAGAGAGAAGCGAGATCATGCCGTCGATGAAGCAGTTCAACACTAAAGGGGAATATGCCAACAAACGGGATCCATTTGGAGATGGGTATTTGGAGTGTTTTACTACACTTTGTTTTCCAACTTTCTTTGTTACTGTCCGTACGACGGCATCGTGCGATTGTAACTATATCACAGTGAACGTTCTTTGTTACTGTCCCTAAGACGGCACTGTGCGATCGTATCTATATGACCGTGAACTTTCTTTGTTACTCTCCGTAAGACGGCACTGTGCGATCGTATCTATATGACCGTGAACTTTCTTTGTTACTGTCCGTAAGACGGGACTGTGCGATCGTATCTATATGACCGTGAACTTTCTTTGTTACTGTGCGTAAGACGGGACTGTGCGATCGTATCTATATGACCGTGAACTTTCTTTGTTACCATCCGTAAGACGGTACCGCGCGATCGTAACTTAGCACTGTTTACAAAGAGCTGCTCAATCATTACATCTTTCTTTCAGTGATCTCAGTACTGTTTACAAAGAGCACACCGTGCAGACCTTTGGTAAACCAATTTCAAGCACCAAAACCGTTCGACCATAGTAAAGTTATGTTTTCACAAAAGATATGAAGAATTTCCAAAATCGAGATTATATTTTTCAGCTTTAGAGTCATATTTTCTCTTTACACTTTTGCCTTATGACAATGGTGCCTCATTATATAGAGTTGAGATTTCAATTATTGATGTAAAACATGGGTATGTATCTTATATGCAAGTGCCTTTAAAAAGGTTAATTTAAGAAATTATGTAAAATCGAAAAAAAAGGTTAATATTCTATTGATTTACTATTTCATTTTGAAACCGTTCAGCACAAGCTATTTTAGTAGAAGTGTATACATATGTATGAAGATTTGCTGCCTAATTGTAAACATAATCCAATCAACCAAAAGCCGATCTGTTAGTAGGAGCGGTATCAAATATTTTGGCGGTATCAAATGTTTTGGCAACAACTCCCTCAGTTCATTCTCACAGGCAAAAGGCTTGCTGAGCTCAGGCAGCCGGCCACCAGTCGATCATTGATACAAACGGGAACAAGATCAGTTTACTATTGAGGAGGTCAAACATAAATGGAATAATAGGGAATTTGGGTATGTGGTTGCTAATAATAAAAACTCAAGATTGTATAACAAAGGGGGTGGCGGGGGGGGGGGGGGGCATGCAGCTAAATTTGAATGAGAACGTGTGAAGCAGGAAACAAGTGTTTAGGGTGAATAACAGAACAACTTCCTGCCAGAGATACAGAGAGGGAGAGAGTTGGGAGGGAGGGATCTATTTTTAGATTCCTCTCATGAATACAAAACAAACTGGAAGGTCGGAAAACAAAAAACAACAACAAACACACGGACAGTGTGCAGAGAGCGAGTCCATCACGACCTTCTTTAATACCCTCTCAGGCCTCTTTGGTCCTCCTTCACCTCTTAACATCTGTCTCTGCAGGATCAAACACTCCTCGAGGCTTAAAGCGGGCCATGCAGGGCTCGTAGTGTCGCTCTGTTTGCTTCGGATTCTGAGGGTCAACAAAGCGTTCAATGGTGGCAAAAGGTTTAACGGTGAAAAGCTTCAAAAACATGAAGGAATTGTTGGTTACCTTGTTTGGTGGATTAAACTATTTAATTGACTATCACTAGGGATGTTAAACCTAAACCGGCAACAATGATTTTGACTGATTGATACTCAGTTAAACGGTTAGAAGAAATTTTAAATAAAATGTTCAAAAGCTGAGCAATAATCAGATGATCGGCTTTTCACTAGTAGTGAGAATAGTTAGTCCACCTTAAAGGTCTGTCCACCTTAAGAGAGCCTGCCCTGTGCCCATTGCTAGCTTCGGGGCTAATCGGGTGGAAAGAAAACCTATTACTAACTATAATCTATCAATTATGGATGCAGCCCGGTACTACTACCGGTACAGCCCTCTTTTTTATTTTTGGCATAGTGCGGACTTCATGGTTGCTAGGTAACGTTACATAAGAGGGACGGTCCGTTGTTATTTATGGTCACTAGTCATGTTACATAACGCTGTTTAGTTGTTACCTTAATACAAACCATGTTTTGACTTTCAAATCATCTCATCGGTGCCAAAACTACCAATCAGAAAAACTATATTTATCATTGATTTATGGTTATGGTCACACATGAAGCGAAAATCCCGAACATTTTCATGGTTCAAGATGTGCTGCTTTTTTTTTTTTCATTAATTTAAATCAATTTAATGTATAATCTAATAGTCTATTTTGGAGGTGTGTACTACTGTTTGGACAAAACAAACATGTGGGACTCGGTTTCAAAAGACATGCATCACTTTTTTTAAACTATCGATTCACCGGAGAAATAATCAGCAGATTAATCCGTAAAGATGATAGTCCTTAGTCGCAGTCCTATGCAAAATAGAAAAATAATTTTCTCCACCTAAACCAACTATAACCTTAATATTAATGCATGAGCAATAATAATTGTATAACACATTAGTATAACTGTCACAGGGGCCGTCTCTCTGCATATTTTAATACTGTAAGAACATTTTCTTATGACGTACTAAAAGTGATATTTTCAATGCAGGCCTTTTACTTCGGTGTGGTATTAGTTTACTTTGGATTGCTTCCTCCACCACTGGCACTATAAAAACGGCGAGGACTTTCTGCTTCTCTCTGTTTTACATCCCGGTAAATCGAATGTCTGCGAGAAGATGACCTACTGACGGCCGACTCTCGACAGAAACCAGACTCAGGTCACGACCGTGCGAGCAAAAGCACACTTTCTGTCTGTTTTCCTGCAACCTGAACGCATCAAGCTCCATCTCCCTGACGGGGACCAAGCGGACCGAGACAGAGTGGAAGTGTGGAGTCTGTTTACATCTGGGCTACAGCGAACCTGCAGGATGTCCCCTGGACGTTCAAAGAGACGCTGAAACAAAAGGCTCCACTTAAACCCTCATGACACACGGAGCAGTGCAAGAAAACTATTTGCTGTACTTGTACTTAAGTACTTCCGTTTCATGCTCCTTAAAACTCTGTGACAGTTCAGAGGGAAACATTGCATTAACATTGTTGTATCCTTCATATCTACTTTTCTTTTTTTGTGTGTCTTGCTCGTACGGATGCTTCAACTCAGAGGACTCAACTCGTAGTTAGTGTCTGTTCACGAGGAAGAGGAGGACAGGAAACTATTTGAGTCTGTTTGAATCATTTCTCAAGCAAAATAAAATAAATGGGACGACTTGAAGATTGTCATAACTCTTAAATGATCGGGGGTTGGGGTTAAGTGTTTGCCCAACACATTGACTAGCATGCTGCTGATGTGTGTGTGTGTGTGTGTGTGTGTGTGTGTGTGTGTGTGTGTGTGTGTGTGTGTGTGTGTGTGTGTATCAGTTATTTTGCAATGAATTAAGTTCTAGATGATCTCATTTTCAGGTCGAAGCTTATCAGAGTATTAAGTCAGGCTCAATATCAATATCAAATATCTTTGTTCTGGCCTGCTTACACATCTATGCAACATGGACAACAGTTACGGAACAATAATAAAGAAGTCTAGACTATTCAGATTAATGTAACACTGAAAAGGAATCGTTCAGTAATGACAATAATCCTTAGTTGGTGCCAGTTGTATTACGAGAGCAAAGAGTTTCATGGCTCTTTGGCCACTAAGTATTGTTTTGAGACGTGTGATCTTGTTCTTGAACAAAGAGCTCCGTACAGGCCGTTCTTTTGTAATTCACCTGAAGGCTCCAGTTGTTCACTTCAAGGTTTTCACATTAAAGACACAAAAGGCATAAAATATAAAAATATGATGCAGAAAGCTGTTTGTGCATTCGTGACAATTATCTCATAATGTAATATATAACACTGATATTCTGCAGCATAACGAGTACCTTTGATGCTTTAAGTACATTTTGTTGATAATATTCCATAATATTTAATTAAGTACAATAGTAAATTTGTCCTACTTATTTACTTATACTGCAATATGTTAACAGTGTGATGCAATTCATTTTACTTAAGTAAAGGGTCCCAGGAAATTAATTGATATAATAATCGGTAGATAAAATAATGAAAATAAACTTGTCGGTGTGTGTGAACTATAACAATAATCTAGAAAAGATCCTTTGCGGTGGTAAAAGTTTTCAAATAATTTACTGTAAAAGGAAAAGTAATAATACCACAACAGCACAAAACTATAGAAAGTAAAGAAAAAGTCCTGCTTTAGGAAAGTAAAGAAACATTAAAAACTAAATTTACTTTAAGTATCAAAAGAGCCAATTATGACAAAATCCACTATATATGTAACTACATTTTTGGATAATATTTGCTCATGTATTAATATGTCAGCAGTAGTATAATGTTGTAATTGGTCAAGGTATTTACTTACTTGATATATTGTTGGGCTGCTTATGGATGTTATAATGCTTATGGATATAATAATGCATCATCTTCTAGAAGATGGTTACATGTTTTGTGTGGAAAATCCTCAAAAGTAACTTTTGTGCAGTATTTTTCTCTGAAATGCAGTGGTGGAGTATTCAGTTCATTTACTTAAGTAAAAGTACACACACCACACTGTAAAAAAACAAAAACATCTCTTTGATAGATTAAAAATAGTGAAAAATGCCATGAAAATTGCCCAAAACCACATCTTCACAGAGTGAAACCACAAGCACAAATTCAATTAATTTACATTGAATGATGAGAATAATTAAAATGAAAAACAGCAAACCCTCACATTGAAAGCAGGACCCGTCAAATGTGTTCACATGAAAAATGATTTCAGGATTACCAAAATAGCTGCCTGGCTAACTGCTTAATCGTTTGAGCTGTCCCATACAGTTGTTTAACAAAACATCATATTTAATAGATTCACTGATGGTTTTGGTTCTCTTCAATCGTTAGGTAACTTAAGTTGTGAGTGAAATAGATAATAGACTATAGAAGTATAAAAAAAGAAAAGACTGGAGAGGCTTACAGTGCAAGTTACAGTACTTCGGGCAGTGGCGTTACATTGAATGTACTTCCATCACTGTCACGCATAACATATGATGACATGTACCACTCTCACTTTAAATATCGACGCACTCTTATATTTAATTCAAAGTAAGCTACATTATTAAATCCCGACGTGTCATTAATCTTTTCATGGTTTTTCTTTTCAGCTCAGACTCTACTTGTTTGTCCTGTTCAGTTGTTCCTGCGGTTTGACGCGCAGGACGAAGCCTGACAGCAGCAAAGCGCTCCGTGTCCTCAGAAACTAACCCAGCGGCAGACCCGCCAGCTTCAGCCGCGCCGCGCAGGAGACAGGAGCTGCCCTTTCAACGGGTATGTTACTCACCGCCATGTTTCCCCGCAGTTTATGTCTCCGCTCTCAAACTGTCAAACTTGTCCAAACTTTTTCTGAAAACACACCAACATTCCTGCTTCCGCTTCCTGAAACCTGCAGGAGGAGAGGGGGCGTGTCCTCGGTGGGCGGCGGGCGGCAGACGGCAAAACAGCGACACCAGGCGGACTGACGCGGTGCACACAGGACCGTCATAATAAGAGGGGATGGAGGAAATACTCGCGCATCTTTGACTTAAAATAATATTTAAAAAAAAACTTAATCGCAAGTTAAAGGCAATTAAAAGCAATAAACAATAAATACTATAATTGTTGTATACTTTTTATTTTGTTACAAACAAGCTGTTGTATTGTGTGTGAGTTGCTGCAGCAGAAACAGTGACATTACATAGTGATGGGAAATAGTAATATCATTAAGTAATTATTAGTAGATTTACTAAACTAATGTAATGTTGTGACAGGGGTGGATAGATGGATAGATAAATGCATCGTCCAAAAAGAAAGAAAGAAAGGAATTGTGACCTGATAGTTTACCTGCAGTACTTTCATTTACCCACCAGATAGAACCAAACACCATTTATTAATGAGACGCTGCTGCCAACGCATCCGTGATGATCCAACAGCTGCCAACCACATTGATCAAAAACCAAGGTTTGGTTATCTGAATGTAAACCACACTAATGCCATTAAAAGGTTTTCTCACATCAGTTTGTGAATGTAAACAGGAAAACAGAATCACCGGGACAGAAGATTAAACATTCAAGTAATTCATATTCTCATATGCAGAGTTAACGGACAGTTACTCCATACAATGAAAAAAATACTTTGCGAGGTCCTCTTTCCACACAGAGTTACAATAACTTAAAGCTTAAGGCTTAATTAAGGTACAAATTCAGGTAAAATAAGGATACAAAAAAGGAGGTAAATGCTATAAGAAAATGTATAAAATAAGGTATAACAGTATTACACAATCAGTTTAACTGAGTGTATAAAGTGCAATATGCATTGCATTTACTTTCACTATTAAAGGGAATTCCAGAAAGTTAAACTAAATGTTATGGATTGATACCAAACTTACTTTCAAACCACACACAAATCACACCGGAAAGAAAATGAACGTGGTCTGTATTATTTCACACACTTTATTGTACTGGTACTGGATACAACTGCCTTTGTTTATTTAAATGCCAATCGTCTTCCTCTCAGTGTCATATACTATTGGCTCTACAGATTCATATCAAGTTGATCTTTTATTCAGTGGTATATTATTTTCGAATGCATTTCAATTATCCTCATTGCCTAAAACAATTATTTGAGCTCTGTCTGGACATAATTGTTATCTTCATAAATATATATATATAGATGTGTATGTATACACTTGTATATATATATGTGTGTGTGTGTGTGTGTGTGTGTGTGTGTGTGTGTGTGTGTGTGTGTGTGTATACACAATAAAGTATTTACATATACTTTCTTGTATCACTGCTTGCTTCTATGTGGTTTGATCCTCATCTTGTGAGGGTGTCTGTCCTGTGTTCTCGATTTTGTTATAAGTTCAATGTTGTATTTGTTCTGATATGTTGTTTTATCTTTTGTGTTGTTTTCAGCTTGTTCGTGTGAGTGTATGTTTTGGGTTACCCCAATTAAACCTTACTACGTAAACATTTCATAAATGCTTTATAACACACCATAGTGTCGTATATATACGTTGTTTATTAATGTATTTGCCAAGAAATATAACTTCTCCGGTGGGCACCCATTCTGCTATAAACACATGATGATTAACAATGTAGTAAAATACAGTTTATACAGTGGAGAATTTACGAAACACAAAAAGAAACGTCATGTACATCTGCTTATAAGGACACTATTGTGTGTTATAAACCATTTATTGAATGTGTATATACTGCCAAAATAGAGGTTATATAGAGGTAACTATAGAGATTAAAGTAAAATGTTATTTAAAAGATGACGAAGTTTGAAAGTTCATCATAATATAAGACACTGTATTCTGTCTAAGATGTACCACCGTGTAAGTGTGTGTGTTGAGTTTTCATTGGCTGCTTCCTTCTATTGATGAATAGGTTAATCTGACCTTCTCCACACACACACACACGCACGCACACACACACACACACACACACACACACACACACACACACACACACACACACACACACACACACACACACACACACCACTTGCAGTATGGAATAATAGTTATTATTCAACAGTGAGGTGCTCTGTTTATTCACTTTGTTTAGAGTCATTTCTCTCCCTTGAATTATTGTCACTTCACTGCTGTTTAATCAAAATACCAAACTCTTCTTTGTCTTGTTTCTTTCTCCTGAAAATGTCTGTAAAATAATTTATGTTTCTCTGGATGTCTTCATACATTGAAACTGTACATGTAAATATATTCAAAGCCATTTCCAGCTTTGTTTTAAGTGGAAACCATCAAATCAAACTGACTTCTGTCTGTTTTGGATATCAGTAAGTTGTGCAGAAGGTATTTGATGTTAGTATTTAGTTATTTCATTCACAAGTAGTATTGTTTAATTATTCTAGATGTTTGCTTATTTAGTTTAGTTTTTTTATAGGATAGCTTTTTCTTTTGATAGTTTTTTGTTTATTTTAATTATTAGTTGACGTCCATGTTTTTTGGGTCGTTCGTGAATTGGCTAACACTGTGGGCACCTGGGGTTAGGTACAGGACCAGCATGCACCTTTTTTTACCAGAGCAGGAGAGGCAGCATCAGAAGTTCCTTTGTTCAATAAATTCAATAAATTCTGACAAAAACTGAATTTTGTGCATTCTTTTGTCTGCTTAAACAACAAACCCATGGTGGCCTTTTGATTTATGTTTGTTTTAGATTTATCGGACAAATGGCCACTCCAAGTTAATTCTTGACATTACAAAGTCGGCCTTCTTATAAGTGTTGTAAAAAAAAAGTTTAAATCATTCCATGTTATATTCGGCATTCATGAGCAGCACAGAGTTTATTAATTAATCCTGAAGGGAACGGTGGATGGATTTGTGTTAACCATTATCTGTCAGAGGATCCAACTTTAGAGGCCGACACACCGGTCCTCTAAAGTTGCCTGGTAACTTCGTAGCAACTAGTTTATCATCACCATAGTAACCTCTTCACTAGAGAAAAGCCTGGTCCAAAGTCCGCTGCTTCTTTCTGATTGGTCAGAGACTCAGTGGATGTGGACGATAAGCCACGTCTACTGGTTTCCTCCATCTTCTTATGACTTTTTGTTTAACATCCATTTTAAATCATAGACCGTACATAAGAAGTGGACGTAGTCATCGTGACATCACCCATTAGTTTGTGGACCGCTGTTTTGAAGCCTCGAGTTCAACGATTTTGCCGTCGCTATCTTGGAATAACGACCGTCGCCAAGATGTTGTTTTTTCAACCGATGAACAGAAGTTATTATATTTGGAATGTGGAGGAGTAGCGTAGAGAGGCCAGATACGCCTCTAGTAGCGGCAGCAACCTGTCAATCACAGTAGCCTCGCCCTAAAGCCCTGCTATTATGGTCTGTCTGACTCTAAATGGAGTATCATTTACCAAATGAACATCATGTTGTATTGAAGAAGACTTGAAACTAGAGATTGAGAAATAAACTCATGTTTACAATGTTTACTGAGGGAATAATCAAGAGAAAAGTAGAATCATTTTCTCATAGACTTCTATACAATCTGACTTCTTTTTTAAACCAGAGGAGTCGCCCCCTGATGGTCAGTAGAGAGAAGGCAAGTTTTAAGACGCTTCCGAATCGGCTTTCTGCCTGGTTTATACATATCTACGGTTATACTGGAAAAGAGCGCCATGTCGTAAGGAAAAGTTGCTCTGTTGTTGGAAATGTGTTGGGGGGAGGCGGCTTCTGAAGCTGTTCAACCACCCAACTAATAGCTAGCAGCTCTGCAAGGCTGTACGTATGCTATTTAGCACAGCTGAGGCTGGTAATGTCAGTAGTTGTCATTATTTTCAAGTATTCATTTGCCATATAGACCAAATTGTTCAACGTCCCTTTGTGAAACGTTGAAAGTTCTTAGAATTCATCCTGAGGGGAACATACATGTATGTACCAAATTGAGCGTCAATCTATTCATTATTGTGGGGACATTTCGCACAAAAGATTGCAATGGAATGGATTCAAACTTTGACCTAACGGCGGCACAAAAGGAAAAATCATCAAAATATCATCCAAAAATATTACTGTTCATTCTGAGGGGAGCACAAATGTCTGAAACAAATTCATAGTTCATCCAATAGTAATCAATATATTTCACAAAAGAAACTGAAATACCAACATGCTGGTGGTGCAAAGGAAATATCAGGGGATCACCAAAATCATGAGGATTGATCCACTGGTGGGGTAAAGCAGTATGACCCAGCGAGCTTCACAGGTGGGGCTCAATCAGCAGGGACATAACTGGTTAGAGGTGAGGTTGAGCACAGGTAAAAGGAACATGAGGACACTGACTTTGATACATGTCATTCAATATGGTAAACCTTTACAGACTATCATATGATCACGCACCTTCCATGACGTGCATCATATTCGTGCGGCTGCGCATGCGTGGCTGTACATGGCGACAGATGGTCAACTTTTCCTCACAAAGAGAGAGAGAGGGGAAAAGAGAGAGAGAGAGAGAGAGAGAGAGAGAGAGACTCTTGGCTCATACAAATGGATTCGTCACGTGATCCCCGGGGCCGTTTTAATGACGTTCGTACCATATGGCGCGTGCCGGGAGGGTGTGGCCTCGATATGTTAATTACCACCCTGTGTATGTGCGTGTATGTGCGTGCGTGCGTGTATGTGTGTGGTGGTGAGTATAAATGCAGCATCCTCCCACACACACACCTCAGAAAGCTCAGCGGTAGATTACGCACAGTCACGCCCGGTCACGCACATAGAGCGCGCGGGATGCGTGCAATTTGACGAACAGCGGCTTGCTACAACAGGTAGGGTTTTCTTCTTTTGAAGATTAGCAACGAATATCTGATGGATACATTCCTCCGTTGAATGTGATCTAACCTTGAGGATGGTAATTATGATTAATTATGTTTTGGCTCCCAAATGATCCATCGATGCTAATTTAGATCAGAGAATCATTAACACTGATTCAATTATTCAATAATTCCACTAATCTCTATGTACAATTTATTTTTTTAAAGTCTTTTTTGTTTTTAATAGTTTTTATTATATTATTGTTAATGTTAATAGGTTTTTTAAAACTCCTCTAAATCCCCTCAGCTGTTTATTCGACTCAGAATTAATTCGATTAATTCAGAATCAAATGTGTTGGGGTCTTTTATTCAGTTATTTGTTGTTATTTGTGTTCGTCCCTTATGTCCGCCTGTCTCACCTCCACCTGTCTGTCGGTCTGGTGAACAAATGGGACCAGTAAGCAATGCGGAAGGGTAAAATCCTCATTACCATAATAATGATAATTATTATTTAAATGATTACTTCCAGCCAACTACTTTTAATGAACGGTGAAACGTTGCGTTTTAAGACGTCCGTAAATCTGCTCCTCAATTAAAAAGACGAGGTTCTCTTTGAACGGACTTCCTTTTTACATCTGTAAATTAAATAGATCAAATATATTAATTTAAGCTGCAGATTTGAGCCTTTTATCAACAACTAAACTGGACTTTTACTTTATATTTAATTAGGCCAAATATCAAAACTAAAGCTCGTGTTTTGTGCTAAATATTGTTAAGCCGTCCGTCAAATGTGTAACTTTGATATAAATTAAATACAATTGCCTTAACTCTAAGGGGAATTATCTTTTATTTGCTAAACGTTGACCAATGCCCTCCGTCTCCGTCTGCATTTAGTCTCAAGGCCTCCGTAACCGTGATGGTACGCGTGTTGCATTTTTCCTGCACGGACACGCAAGAATCACTTGAACTGATTTTATTTATACAGAAAGCCGCATAAATTAAGATTCAAACTCGCCTACATTTCTTTTATTTTAGATTCCGTTTTGATTTAGACTGAGAACTTGCTGCATTAAAAAATGTTTAACGAACGTATACGTAATTAATCAGAGCAGCTCAGTTAAATATATTCTGTATTTTCTGTCTAAAGCAAATAAAAGTAGAACATCCTTCCTCCGTATACCTGCGTATTCCGTTCAAGACATGAATGAAACAAATATTCTGATCCCATGGGAATACATATTTTCATTATATGGTTTATCTGATCAATGATGATATTTTAAAGTTAAATTCTATTCTAAAGAAGCAAAATAAAAGTTGTGTTCTTTTACAAAGAAAAATAAAAAATCACATTTAAGCTACAGAGCTGTTCATTAATATATGAAAAATTAGCAAATAAGAGCGTCATTTATAATTGTATTACAACATTTATCCAAACCTTATGGGCTGTTTAAATATGTCCTTTCAATAATCTTTCTTCTACAGCAATTAAGTGTGATTATAGATGTTAAATTGTTTTATAATGAACAAATCTATTCTGTTTTCTCTACTCTCAAACAGAGAATCAGCATCATGACCAGGTCTGTGCAGGAGGAGCAGGAGTCCGTAGAGTCGGAGGAGCAGCAGGAGCTTCACAGCCCCATGGAAGGAGAGGGAGAAGGAGGAGGTGAAGAAGAGGAGGACAGCCCCCATCTTCTCGAGGAAGACGAGGAGGAGGACAATGAGGAGGAAGAGGACGACGACGATGGCGAGAACAAACCCAAGAGGCGAGGGCCGAAGAAGAAGAAGATGACGAAGGCTCGTGTTCAGAGGTGAAGGAGATTGACAGCTTTTAAAAGTCTTTTCAGCTAAAGTGTAAAGTGTGTCCTGTAGAGGAAACGTCACACGGCCATGAGAGCAGGGTTCATCCTCTGAGGAGCAGGACTGGAACAGCAGATCTGATGGAAATCTGACCGTATACTTGTGGAGACACGTTTTGTACGGGCGTATATCTTCATCCCTCTGAAGAGACCAAACATCCAGACTGAGCTGGCAAAGAAAACATTATTTGATGATAATACAAATTAGTTTTTTAAAAGATATAATAAAAACATTTTTTTTTTCAACTAAGGATCTGAGAATATGTTGAAGTGGACCATCGGTCCAGTGTTTCATTACCCAGAAGCCTCAGCAGTCGTCCTGCTCTCATGGTCTGAGTTCCTTGAATCTCAGTCTAAGTCTATGTTCTAAATCATGTCAAAATTTGTTTTAATGTTTTAATGCAAAAATATAACTCAACTAACACAAATCAGTTCACCAGTTGATTTGAGCAACGTTTTCAATCTGTCGTTGTCCTTTCTAATACATTTATATTTATCACGTTATAAAAGAATGACACCCACAATAGATGGCTTTACATTCCCAGCAGCGTAATGGTATTTGACTGGTGGAACTCGTTGTGGCCACGTGCAGTCTGAAACAACAACCGCCTCTTCATATTTTCATCTATTTTGAATTGAACATCAATCAAATGTAAGGCAGTCAACAACAGTTTACCGTGTAAAGTCCATTCCCCCTCCGGTGTGAATCCTTAGGTTGAGTTTCTGTCTTCCCTGAAGGTCACAGGACAGAACCTGCAGCATGGCTGCAGATTTGAAACCACAAAATCGCTCTCCTGCTTTTTTCTAGTTTAATTTTGGGTTAGTAACCTGTTTATCTAACAGCCCATTTGCACCAGCTGGGTTTTAATTGCATCTTTTCATGCCTCAAGTGTTCATTTCGTTGTTCTGTTCTACATTTGAGTGACTATCATATATCACTATCTATTGAGCTGTGATTGCTGCTAAGATGCCTGGAAGCCAACATGCTGACGACTTGGGGCTGCAGACATGTGTCTTGCTGCGTGAAGTGCTTGGCTGCTAGCTTTGTCACTGCTAACTGATGAGGCGGCTAACGTTGAATTTGCTTTGCGTTTCTGCAGGTTTAAAGTCCGTCGGATGAAAGCTAACGCCCGCGAGAGGAACCGCATGCACGGGCTGAACGACGCTCTGGAGTGTCTCCGGAAAATCGTCCCTTGCTACTCCAAAACCCAGAAACTGTCCAAGATCGAGACGCTCCGCCTCGCCAAGAACTACATCTGGGCCCTGAGCGAGGTCCTGCGCTCCGGCAAGGCCCCCGACCTCATGAGCTTCGTCCAGGCTCTCTGCAAAGGTCAGTGTCACCTTAACAGCAAGACCCCCAGAGTGCGTCTGGGGCCTGGACTCTGGTTATAAATCAAGATGAAGGCAAACAATATGATGTGTCCTCTACCGGGGAGAGTTTTTTTATTTAGAAATGTCAGTAAAACCAAATAAAACATGTACATATTATATATTTTGCACCTGAATCCGACACTTTTTGAAAAATTCCAAGATAATCAACAAAACAGTTGTGGAGGGAAGACAACCCGACTTGTCTGCAGCTGTGCTAGCAGCTCTGTGTATTCACCGTATTGACTGATTATTGTCTCTCTTCTCTCAGGTCTGTCTCAGCCGACCACTAACTTGGTGGCGGGCTGCCTGCAGCTGAATCCTCGAACCTTCCTGCCGGAGCAGACGCCCGACCTGCCGGTCCACCTCCCCCCAGCCGGCGCTGCCACCTATCCCGGACACTACTCCTACCAGAGCCCCGGGCTGACGGCCGGCCTGCCCAGCCCGCCCTACGGCACCATGGAGCCTTCCCACGTCTTTCACCAGGTCAAAGGTCAGCCCTACGGCCCGCTGGAGCCCTTCTTCGACGGCGTGCTGGTGTCGGACGGCCCGGCGTTCGACCCGCCCCTCAGCCCGCCGCTCAGCATCAATGGGAACTTCTCGACCTTCAAGCACGATGCCGCCGTGGCTGCCGACTACGACAAGAGCTTCTCCTTCAGCGTGCACTACGGGGGCGCGGGAGGAGCCGGCGGGCACCCCGCCATCTACGGTGGCGGGGTGCCCAACCCGCGGTGTAGCGAGCTGCAGGTGGACGGGATGATGGGCTTTGACGGACACACGCACCACGAGCGGATGATGAACGCCCAGCTGAACGCCATCTTCCACGACTCCTGAGGAGGACGAAAGACCGAGAGGCCGATGAAGACCGCGACACGAACAGAGACAGTTATTTAGAGAGACAGACAGTTCTATGTATGTCTATCGTTTCATAGCTGTCTTTCTTTCTGTCTTTCCTTTCTTTCTGTCTTTCTGCTCCACGACTTCTCACGAGGGCGGCGGTGGCGATGACAAAGTCCCGTTGATGATGTAACCTTCTCTGCAGCGCTTCATCCCACAGGGGACGCTCTCTGAATGTCTCGTTATTATCCATATTATCACTTAAAAATAATCAATAATCAATGAGCAATAATCTGGAGAAAACTATGCAATTTTGTTCAAACCTGAGCAACGCTCAGTTGATAATTCCAAATGTTGAAAGAATAAAGATTTCTCTATTTTTGGGTGTATAAGGCGGCTCTGAGCCGGGGGTTTGGGCCGGCGTCAAGCCGAAATGTTCATGTTGTTCATGTGGTTTTTACTTTTTGCTTTTTATAACGTTCCTGTAGCGTTCTGTTAACTTTTCATGTGACTCTCGTTCATATTTTATAAGATAGATGTTTATAAAGGCCTTTCATTAAAAGGAATTCCATGTGATTCAACCCAGAGACTCGGTTCATCAGCAACAACACAACAAATGCCCTTTTCGTTCGGTCCGGTTCACTGCAGTCGTAAGTTAGCTCTCTATCGAATTCAACTCCGTTCAACATGTTTGAACAACACAGAAAGATCTTAGCAGTCACATGATGTATGAAAAGAAAATGTTATCTCCGGTTTTGGTTGTGCTTAATATGGATTTCAGGTATATAGATGAACGAATTACCGATTACTCCATTGACAATTAAAGTCAATATCACAAACAGTTGTCATAATAATAATAAACCATGTCTTTATTGGAGTTATAATTGTAATGTCAAATGTAATGACAAGTATTTTCATAATCAATAAGTCATTTGAGTAGCTTTAAGCAAAAATGCACTAGTTAAAATGTGAATATTTGTCTTGTTAGTGTTCTATGATAGTAAACAGAGCATCTTTGAGTTTTGGACTGTCGGTCGAACAAAGCAAGGAATTTGAAGACATGGAACAATGAATCCAGAAAATTATCAGTGGATATAATGATAATTATAATGAGTCATCATTACAACATTCAACTTCCCACACAGCTGCTGCCAGAAGATCCACTACAAACAGCAGTCTGCTTATTTGAATATTTTTGGAGAAACAGCTCACAAACCTGCAGACGTCCGTCTTCGTAATTGAGATGGAAGCGCGAGTTTTCCATGTGACCACAGTGTACTTTTTAAGTGTATTTTAGGTTCAGAGTATTGATAAACACATGAGGGGAAAACACATCTACAGAGAAAACCCTGTTGACACGATAACAACATTATCTCACAGACTGAAGGATAAGACCAGGATCACTGTAAGTGTGTGTGTGTGTGTGTGTGTGTGTGTGTGTGTGTGTGTGTGTGTATGAAGGGCACAGATGTTCGTTCTGCAGGCAAGATTTTAATTTATGAAAATGATCTTGTTTATGCATGAGAGCCCCCCTCCATACACACTATATCCTGCTGTGTGTGTGTGTGTGTGTGTGTGTATGTGTGTGTGTCAACTGGGACAATATGGTGGCCATATCCCACCATTTAGCCTTCCTCTTAAAGTGGAATAATAATGAGAGAAAGTCAGACGGCCGCGTAAACAGAAACTATTCTTTTAAATTCTGTGAGATATCTGCTGAGAAAAGATGCTTTAAATTTAATGACAAACATTAAACAGACATATATGGCGATCTGGAGAAAATACAAAGGACTTTTTTTTTTTAAAGCTCAGCTGTTTCTTTTTTTTTTTTTGGAGAAATATATGAATTCAAACATCATGTGGACATGATTTAATTACACTCAGAATACAGCCACTGTACTAGCAGCCGCAGTATTAGCAGTATCCATAGTAGTATTAGCAGTAGTCTTTGTGATAGAGGTTTTGTGTTTCAGTCTGTTGGCTGATCATAACACTGATTAATGCAGCTTAAATCCTGCCATCTGCCATCAACACACACATACACACACACACACGCACGCACACGCACGCACGCACGCACGCACGCACGCACACACACACACACACACACAAGATGGTGTTCATTCCACAGCGAGGGAACACCATGCACTCATGTGTCTTATAAAACCATTTAGGGGGAGGAGTGTATGTAGTGTAGTATGGTGGGCATTGGTACTTGTATTTTTTAACTTTTGACAGAGGCTTTCTATTTCCCCAGGAAGAGCTCCATGCTTCTTGGGCGGCTGTAGCTCTTGGTCGTTCTGTAACCACAAGGTAGCTGGTTCGATCCCCGGTCTCCCCATAGTTCGCATGCCGAAGAGTCCTTGAGCAAGACACTGAACCCCCGGGTGCCTCACGGCAGCACACTGCTCCTTAACGAAGGATGGGTTAAATGCAGAGATGAATTTCCTCGAGGGGATTAATAAAGGATACTTTCTTTCTTCTTTGAAGTCAACCTTCGTAGTGGAATTACAACTTCTGGGTCTGTGATGCCATTGGTACCAAAAACAATGTTTTGCCTATAGACTTAAATTGGGACAGAAATGTCTGTAAAATCAACTAGTCCGAACTCTTGAATAACCCGTATTTAATTGAACCCACGCATGTGGAAGAAGTGCGGAAGATCTGTGTAGTTTTATACACAGAGGTCGAGTCACGCTCTATCCCGTTCTCTCTATACATCCATGTATTGCTAAGCTAAGCTAAGCTAACCACCTCCAAGCTCCAGCTTCATGTTCAGCACCATTTGAGAAGCTCTTTTTAGAGCTGGGGAAGTCAGACATACCCATGGTGGCCCATTCACTCAAAGTTGAGCACTGTGCAAATGTGCTTCTGCATTTTTGGCGCCATATCATGGATGTATTATTATTAGAACTGAACACTGGACTCAAACATGGCGCCTAGTCACTTGAATGCAAATCGCTTTATTGAGCATGAGCCAAAATAAGTTTTTTGGCCTCCTGGTTTATGTCCATTTGAAGTGCTTTGTGAAGCCGGCTAAAGTCCTGTTGGCTTCTCACACGCGAATGGGATGAAATAAATGAATCCCATGGCTCCTCTAGAAATCCTGAATATTACTGGACCAAATGGAACAACTGAAATACATAAATCTATGTCTCACAGAGCCGATGGATACAAATACATTTTCAGAACCTATAAAAACCTCAAAGAAGATGACGATGACGTCCCTCAGTACAACATGGCACCTCGCTGATTCAAAGAGCAGAAGCTGTAAAACTACCAGTTGCCCGACCTTCACCAGCTGCACCATCAAGATGAGATGTAGCCTACATTCATCCATCAATAATTTTAATTATGTTATAATAAAATGGGGCTACTTTTACTTTTGTAGCATATTACAAAAAAAACTATTTTGATGATAATAATGTTGTATTTACATTTTGAATGCAGTGTACTTTAACCAGAGCAGCCTATTTTAACACTGTGGTATTGGTACTTTTACTACTTACTTGTACTTATTGTAAGTCGCTTTGGATAAAAGAGTCAGCTAAATGAAATGTAATGTAATGTACTAAAGTAAAATATCTGAGTACCTCCACTAATAATGAATGCGTGTACGAAAATTTGGCAAATCTCAACCTAAGTGTAGTAAAAGTTGACATACTTTTAGTAGCACACATTGAAAATGTAAAAAAAAAGTTAAGTAGACCATTCTGAGCCCACAGCTACAAACAGTGTGCGCACTCCCGCTTGGATGAACACGGGAGCGCGCGCGCTTTTGAGACACCGGTGGATCTCCCGCGTGCCCGAGGCAGTCCCGCAAAGTCGCTCCCCGTCTCCATAGCGACGACACCCCGGAAATACAACACATCTCGTCAGTGGCGACAAGCTTGTTGTTTTCTTATCTTCTCTTTATCAAACAGGAACAAAAGCGAGTTTGTTTGTTTGTTAGTTCGTCGGTTGAGCCTATAAACATGTCGGAGCCTGAGGAGGAGGAGGAGCTCCAGGAAGAGCAGAGAGACAGCACGAGAAAGAAGAAGAAGAAGAAAGAAAAACGGAGCGCGAAGAAAAAGAAGAAGAAGGAGGAGGTGGAGAAGCGCGAGGAAGAGCAGGTGGAGGAAGAAGAGGAAGATGAGAACAGGTGAGTGTTTGTTCTGAGGGTTCCTTCGGGTTCCACACGAGCAGAGAGGCTTTCTGATTGGTTCACATAAGAAAACCTTAATTTCAGTGAAAAGTAGGAAGAATCACACAGCTCTTTCAAAGTAAAAGCCCCAAAGTCAAAAATGTACCACAGTAAAACAATGGATCCATGAAGTTGAGTGACTTGTTGATAAATATGCTTAAACAACAAAGTATCTCGACATTCTGACTCTTTGAAATACACATGTGTGTGTGTTGTGTTTCCCTCAGCGAGTGTGTCGTGTTGCGGGGGATCTTCAAACTGGGGAAGAAGAGTCACGACGTCCTGCTCACCAGAACCAGGCTGACGTGGATCCCCATCACCCCAGAGACCCCCACAGGTCAGTGACCACAGTGACAGAGCTATCGCGGGGTTCACAGTAGTCATGTTGATGTCAGACAGACTGACGGCTGACTGTTTGTGTGTGTGTGTGTGTGTGTGTGTGTGTGTGTGTGTGTGTGTGTGTGTGTGTGTGTGTGTGTGTCGAGGCAGCTGGCGCTGTAATGGAGAAGTTCTGTCATGTTGAAACCACCTAGAACATGACATCTGGACACAAAACACACACACACACACACACACACACACACACACACACACACACACACACACACCACACACACACAGTATTACTTGGGTTATGAGGTTGTTGGTGTTGCATCCTTCAGTTTTGGTGACTTTCTGGCGGTTTTTAAACTCAGCTGAATGATGTCAAATCACTCAAAGAGCTGCGTCTGAAAATCTATGCAAATTTCTGCAAAAAAAATAAACGAAAACAAACAGTGATTCTCTGTGTTGCCATAAACTTAGTCTCCAGCAGTGTACAGTCTCTCTGCTTCAAAACTATAGTACCAGGGGAACACCTTGTTGCCAACAAACCTGTACGATACACAAACTACGGACCAAATATTCTCACAATATACCTTTTTGTTTATTATTAAGCTATTCAATATTTATTATCCAATCCATCCTCTTTAAATATGATGTCTAGGGCTTTGTCAGAAATCACCCCATATTTGTTGTATAGTGCACAATATTTACCCATTTTACTTGAGTTTGCCATGGTATACAACCTACTGTCTGCTAACAATCCCATAATGCAATGCAATGTGTATTGCACATGTGGGTGTGGGTGACTGTGGCTCAGTGGTTAGCAGGTCCGACTTTCAATCAAAGGATCGGTGGTTCGCTCCCCGGCTCCGCTAGTCCATGTCGTTGTGTCCTTGAGCAAGACACTTAACATTAATTGCTCACCGTTGCTGTGTCTACTGTATAGCATGTAAGTCGCTTTGGATAAAAGTGTCAGATAAATGTAATGTAACAATGTGTACCCTTTTATAGTTGCTAAAAGCCGTCCGACCCTACACGTTGACGGTGCAAATTTCCACAGATTTGAGTCTGAACTTTGCATTTCTTTGCTCACTTTAGAGCTAACTATTGTAAAATATTCAAAGTAAACAGTCATAGTATGATTGGTTCAC
Organism: Cottus gobio; assembly: GCA_023566465.1. Taxonomy (NCBI): domain Eukaryota; kingdom Metazoa; phylum Chordata; class Actinopteri; order Perciformes; family Cottidae; genus Cottus; species Cottus gobio. Next base: position 20,187,921 of record CM042227.1, on the reverse strand, counting down.
ACAGCCTAGCATACTTTAAACATTTTTACACCTTTACATCTGTGACATTAGATTAAAAATAATGTCTTTGGCATAGTCAATAGTCAATAGGTAATAATAAAAAAGTAACAATTCATACAATTCACAATGCATTCAACTATTTAATTAATTAATTTTGTTAATTATGTTGTTTGGAATTATCAGTCGTATATTAATGAACCCATGTTATGGAAAACTGGGCCGTGAGAGTTGGTGTAACTCACCAAATGAGACTCCACTGTTATGGAACAAGACATATTGCGTCAGGACACGTTTTGAAATGGACAGCAAGTCTGATACCGTAATAAAATACAACCTTGTTACAACCACGGTTATTGAAACAGTGACATGACCATCTGATCCCAGAGCTGCGTGGTAGAACTGATACCCACTATGTAAATATCACATTTGCTAAATAACAGCCGCAAGGTGATCACAAGGAGCAGATATATATTAATCTGCTCAGAGTATGTCAACTTCCAGTGCAGACAGGAAGTTGAAAGACAAAAGAAATGGAGCACTTTCTACCGAAATAAGGAGCAGTGAATGAGTTCCGTTTGGTCATTTACAACCTACAAAAAATATATTTTTATTCTCAGAGAAGAATGTATTGTTACATGAGTCCTTTACTTTATTACCCCTTTCACCTGGACTGCTTGCAGGTCCAGGTCTCTTAGAATGGGCAACCACAATCCCCCATACACTCACCTCAGCCCTGTTGGTCTCCCACAGCTCTGATCCCAGCAGAAGCTGGCAGTAGGAGATCCTCCCTTCTCCTGTGATTACAGGAAGTGGCAGAAGCGCGATATCAAGCCAGCTACGTCTGTAGCTTGTCAAAACTAAACACAACAAAAACGCACCATTTTAAAAGACACAGTTCTGGTGTGTGCAACATGAGGAACTAAAACACAGGATAGGATAAACATGGCCCAAGGCAGGGTGATGTGGAGAGAATTCAAATATCACGATATTGTCGGGCAGATGGTGCTTTCACATAATATGATGTATATTATTTCATAATTAATGTCAAATTAAGGCAAATCATAGGATAGCTAGAGCAGTCTGCTATGTTCAGAAAACAACACCACTTCACTGCAATGCAGCCTTTAAAACCAGGAAAAGACAACACTCATGTCATATACGATATGCAACATGTAAGATGATATCTAGTCTCACTTCAGGATATCAATATAATATCAATAAATTGCCAGCCCTAACACAGTCTCTGGTGTAGTCACCAGTTGTGGTGATATTTCATTTATGTTTTGGTATCACTGTGGATATTATGGTATTTTGGGGATTATTTTGGCAATATATTGTGTGACTGTTTTCAGTTGAAATCCATTTAGGCAGATCTCGTTAGTGGAGAAAGAGGAAGGTGTAAATACAGTGTGTGTGTGTGTGTGTGTGTGTGTGTGTGTGGTTGAAGCCAATCTGTTTTGCTGTATTTCATCCAAGCTAATGTCATTAGGCCAACACTCTGTATGTGTGTGTGTGTGTGTGTGTGTGTGTGTGTGTGTGTGTGTGTGTGTGTGTGTGTGTGTGTGTTGGCAGTAGCATAGAGCAGTTGGTTCGGCCCGTGGGGGGTTATTAGAGTCTCTCAGTGTGAGGAGATTAACACACACACTCTCACACACGCACACAGTCAGCCTGTCAGCATGCTGTGTTAGTGTTGATTAGATATTTCTATATAAAATGGATCAGCTGTTGTTGTTTATTTGTACACATGAATTCATCCCGTTTGTCTGTCTGTCTGTCTGTCTGTCTGTCTGTCTGTCTGGGAGGCCTGAGCAGACTCAGGGGTCGCACGCGCAGTATCAAAGTATTTCCGACACCCAGCCCAACTTGCAATTTGTATACAAGAAATCAAAGTGCGTTACTGTTTTTGTATTATCATGAAATCATGGAATATATAGAAACGTGGGCGGGTTGGGGCGCTTCAAGACTTGGATTGGTGTGTAACTGTCCTGGTTGAAACAGTGCAAATCAGTGCAAAAGACGTGCAGGTGTGTTAGGAAATATTTTGTTCTTTGATGAAAAAAGTTCAGGGCAGACGTATACTACAAACCCCGAAGGGTGTGGTAGTATTTATAGTCTGCCCTGCTAAATGACTGAGGATTTAAACTGGTAGGCAGAACATAAATGATCGTTCCGTTATCCAGGTAAAGTCCTGTATTTCTATGTTGATGATAGTGAACACTGAGGATATTATTTACAGTTTTTTTCGATTGCTAAACGACAGTGGGCACAACTGGAGTCACATGTGCAAAACTCTAACTACAGTCTGCACTACCAACAGTCACCTGAGCTAAACAGTTCACATCACCTGCAAAACTCATTCCAAGCAACACAACTCTTAACACATGGCTCAAAACACGCTCAGTGCAGCCAAACACTATGCACAACCCTCACTGAGATAACACACACTGTCACTCAGAACACACTGAGAGTAAAAACACTAGCATCAAACACCAATACAGAAAATACAAACTTTTCATCTTTACAGTTTGAACAATTTCAGTGACTTCATACAAAGTAATATTTTCTTCAAAGAAAAGAGTGACATTCTTTCACATGATTTATTAAATTTTTTAGAACATAACAATTATTTAAGGTAAATGAAAATTAGCAGTTTGCTTCAATAGTCTGTAGTAATTTACGGAATTACAGTAATGAGAAAAAAAAGGTAGAAACTAAAAGTACATACTGTAATTCAAACAAATAATTGAGGGACTAATCCTGCCTCTCTCTAGCATCACGCCACAGGTTTTCTTCAACATCACATCTAATGTTTTCTCTTGCCATGCACCTGGGGAAGAACCTTCTGGAGTGCCTTATCCATCCCTGGCAGTCCTCTGGACTCGTGTCCTCACATCCGGCACGCATGGCTTCCAAAAGAGACATTTGGTCATGTGGGTGGTGACCAAACACTTTCCACCTCCAGGCAGAGAAAAACTCCTCTATTGGGTTGAGGAAGGGTGAATATGCAGGCAGGTACAAAACCATAAATCTGTGATGTGCTGCAAACCAATCTGTGACAGCTGCAGAGTGGTGAAAAGCAACGTTATCGCAAACTATGACAAAAACTTGGGGGTTTCTTACTGGCTCCCCCTGTTCTGCTGGCACTAGCTGAGCATAGAGCTGTTCTAGGAAAGCTATAAGCCTTTCTGTGTTGTATGGGCCAATGAGTGGTGTGTTGAGAAGCAAACCATCATTGGCCATTGCAGCACACATGGTGATATTTCCCCCCCTTTGGCCTGGAACCTCCACAGTGGCCCTTTGACCTATAACATTCCTTCCTCTGCGACGTGTTTTGGCAAGGTTAAATCCAGCTTCATCGATAAATACAAATGAATGTGGTCTTTCCAGTGCTTCCACCTCCATTACTCTCTGAAAAACAGTAAGTGCACAGTTTTACTGTAGAAATGCTAGTGTTTTTTTTTACTGTAAATATTTTTTATAGCTGTGTACGTAACCTCAGACGTCTTACCTGGACATATTGGTATCTTTGCTCTTTTACCCGTTCACTGTTTCTCTCGAACGGTACAGTGTATAACTGTTTCATTGTAACTTGGTGTTTCTTTAGGACTCGAGCAATAGTTGTTGTGCTGACAGAATTAACATTTTCAAATATATCATTATCAGCCAGCACTCTATCTTGAATCTCCCGCAGTTTTATTGCATTGTTGACAACAACCCTGTCAACAATAGCATTTTCCTGCGCATCTGAAAATATTTTTCCTCTTCCCCCTGTTGGGGGCAGCCTTTGGGTCCTGTTGTAAAAATATATTTTACAGTCAAACTTACTGTAATATATATCTGTGTAAATATTCTATAATTGCAATACAAAATAGATTCCTGTAATGTTTTCATTTACTGTAAGGATGTAACTCTCACCTGTTTGTATGATGGAAAATTCGCATTACAGATGCCACTGTGGATCTTTGCAGATTGGGTTGCACCCTCAACCCTGCCTCTCTCAATGAGAGACCATGGTTCACGACATGGTCTATAAGTGTAGCCCTTATTTCATCTGAAATAACAGCTCTTTGTCTTCTTTGTCTTCCTCCACGCATCCGTCCTCTCCCTGCCACCCTTCTCCCTCCATGAACCCGTCTTCCTTGTTCCATTTCCAAAATGAGTCTTTCTGAGCTCTACCTATATATACTGTAATATATATATATATATATATGTGTGTGTGTTCACTAACAAGTCTAAAACAAGACACCTGCTTAGCCTTTCAGCTGAAATTGCAATCAGCAGTGTTTGAAAGGCACAAGGCTGAAATCTATTCCGTTTTGCATGTGTGGTTCACAGTTTTGACAGCAGTGTGTTAGCATTTGAACAAAGTGCTGTAAATCCACAGTGTTGTGCAGGTTGTGGTTAAAGTCATGGGATAAGTGTGTAGAGTTTTGAAAACTGTGTTCAAGCAATGAAAAACGAACTAGAGTTTGGTCCACATGAACTGCTGCTGTGCAGACTGTAGTTAGAGTTTTGCACATGTGACTCCAGTTGTGTCCACTGTCGTTTAGCAATCGAAAAAAAACTGTAAAGGGGAACGCCACACTTGCCATGGTCAATTAAAATGTATTTGTATCACAAACGTGGTTCTAAAAAAATGCAATGCCAAAAAAAGAGCCGCCAGTATTTTTCAATAATCTGCAATTAGTTTTAAGCACCTCAGTGCATTGAGGGACAATCATGTCCATCTCCAGCACATTAAAAAATCAGCTGCATTTTTTTTGTTTACTAAACTTAACCATTTCACAATTCCACTGCACACAAAAAAACACAGACCCAGAATAAATATTACTTTGGAATCGGGAGACTCACCTTCCCTTTCTCTGGGTTAATTCCTACGGGCAGTAAAGTATCTCTGGAGGGTTACTAAGAAGTGTAAAGAAACTGATCACTTTCCAATCAATTTACAATCACTCGAGCAGTTTACATAATCAATGTCACGAGCAACACTGAAAGAGTAATGCAGCGCAGTGTGTGTGTGTGTGTGTGTGTGTGTGTGTGTGTGTGTGTGTGTGTGTGTGTGTGTGTAAACTATGTGTGATTCATATCTCCCGACTGTGAGCCACATGGCCTGGTCACCATGAGACTGGACTGCGAATGTTTGTGTGTGTGTGTGTGTTGTCGGGACTTCCCTATTGTACATGTGTATCCAATTATTATTAGGATTTAAATGTGTTTAGACATACACATGGAGGTGACGCTTCCAGAGGGTGAATGGAAGCTGAGACAAGCTCCTTAAAAACACAATATGTATATGTGTACGCGTGCATGTGCGTGTGTGTGTGTGTGTGTGTGTGTGTGTGTGTGTGTGTGTGTGTGTGCGTGTGTGTGTGTGTGCGTGTGTGTGCGTGTGTGTGCGTGCGTGTGTGTGTGTGCATTTGAATGTTGATATGTTGGCACAGTGGGTCAGTGAGGGTATGATGGGAAACTCATCTCCTAACGAACACGCTACCTGTGACGGGCAATTGTGTGTGTGTGTGTGTGTGTGTGTGTGTGTGTGTGTGTGTGTGTGTGTGTGTCTGTGTGTGTATGTGTGTGTGTGTGTGTGTGAGAGAGAGCACAAACTCTGTGGGTTCCGTCAGCTCAGATCAGTGTCATCTCTATTGGAGTGGATGGAAAATCTGTCTCTCTCTCTTTCAATAAGTATTTTTACGGGGGGAGTTTTTCCATTACCATGTGAGGGTCCAAGGACATCGGATGTTATATGCTGTACAAATTGTACAATTTGTGATTTTGGGCTATACAAATACATTTCATAAAAATAACAACTTTATAGAACGCCAGAATGAAACTTGCCTGTTGCCTGGTCTGTACTTAGCCAAAGATCTTTTGTGAGGGAAGGTGCTCCACTCTGTAACGCCACGGTACGACCAGAGTACAGAAGGGTTCCTGCCACAGTGTGACACATCTTCTCTCTGGCGGATCGCATCACGTTAAGTTCTGGGGTCCCCCTCTTGGTGTTATTTAAATGTGTCCTATTCATATTCAATAATTGAAGTAAACGTAGTATCAGACAGGACTCGGATTTGGTAGATACCCAATATTATAGAACCTGGATTGGAATCTTGGCCCAAAAAAAACAAACAAACCAGTTTTTTTGGGCCTCCTTTAGGTTATAGTTTTGTCTTCGAGGCACATTTATTGTTTTGGATCTTAATCACTACCTTTCATCAACCTCGTCCCCAGAGGCCGCTTTCACAAAACAAGCTCCCTTGTATTATTTCCAATATGAAATGAACACAGTGGGCAGAGAGTGAAGCAACAACACCAGGCCGACCACCACCACGCATACTGTGACCCTGACATATGGACGCTGGTCTCTGCGGAGGTGGGGAGGGGGGGGGGGGGTTGGTATTCGATAACAGCGGGAGAGTATTTCACAGAGTGGGGGGAGTTAATCAGCTATCATCGCATACAACTTGGATGGATCCATGCCCTCTTTAGTGAATGTGTATACGCTGTGCGTTTGATACTGTTGGATTGTTTGTTTGGTTGCATCATTATTGTCTCAGTTTACCGTTTGTTGGCAGAGGAGCTGCTGAACATCCGTTCGGTCTTTTCATTTCCGCCGAGTGGAGGAGCTGACGGGTTTTCCACCGTCTTAAGAGCGATTTGTTTATGCCTGACTTCGTTGGATTGTTATTCATTGACACAACAAAGTGCTTCATGACGTAATTTTTAAACTACTGCCGTGGCCCATAATTGCAGCAAATTATGAATAACCGTTTGAATAACAGATTAGATTAATTAAAAAACATAAAAAATCATAAGAAAAACATGCCTCATTGCAGTTCACTGAATGTGCATACAATGGTCAGTTGAATTCAGTCAAATTTATTTTAAATAAGAAAGTGACAGCTCTATAGCATGGCTGTGAAATATGAGAGGTTTTAATCTGAAAAGATAATTCCGCCCAAAAAATCTGGATGGATTTTAATATTTATGATGATTAAAGTGGATTAATATCTATTAAGGAGTTAGTTTTTTCATGTCCAGATGTCTGTCCACTCGCTGCTCATTAGATTCAAAATAAGAGCAATATTTTCAATGTCAAGCATATAAACAAGTAGTGTTGCGACTAAGTTATGATTATTGTCATCATCAAATAATCCAGCGTTTATTTTCTTGACGAATCGTTTATTGATAAAAGAAATGTCAGAAACTAGCAAATTTGAAGTTCCCAGAATCCAAACTTATGTGATTATGTCTGACTTTGTCTGACCAACAATCAAAAGCTCAAATGTATTCAGTTTACAAAGTTAGAAAAGAGAAAGGAAGAACAGTAAAAGTGTTCTCACACTTCGGAAGCTGGATGTTCAAATATTAAGGACAAACAATGTAATACATAAACATGTTTAAAAGGGATGTTTCAAAAAGGACAAATGAAAGAAATGCTGAGCGAGTTACAGAAGCCAGTGAAACAGAAGCTTCCGGAAATGTCATTTTAGAACAAGACTCATCCATTAGTTGCTTCAGCGCTGCACACTATCAAACCTTCTCCTTTGGAAGATTTAATTAAATACTGGATTGACATGGTTTGAATGTCATAATTAGGTCATAACAAAAAGAGTAATATGTGAACACGTTTGCATTTGGACCTGTCAACAGCTTTTCTTTCAAAAGCGCGGTTGCTTTTAGTAGCAGTACCGCCTTCGACCACTGGGACCAACTGGCAACAGGCTTACTCCACCACACTGTCTCATGGATAACATCTTTGTGTGTGTGTGTGTGTGTGTGTGTGTGTGTGTGTGTGTGTGTGTGTGTGTGTGTTATTTAACTTTGAGTGGACTGTCTGAGCCCCTCTGACATTATCCTCGCTGGATTGGATGATTGATTGGACACGGGCCAATCCGATTTCAGAATTTTTTCCTGATTACGCTGATTGATGGACAGGTGCTGCTGTACTGTATGTTCTGCTGGTCAATGGATTAGTGATTAATACAGTTAATGATATTATGTAATGTAATAGCCAACTACCTGACTAACGAGGGGGTGTACAAAATAATGGGAACACCTCCTCTTTGCAGCCTGAATAAACAGATCATGTTATTCACACAATTCCTAACTGAACTGAGTTTACTGAGTTTAACTGAGTGTTATTACTAATAATGTGGTTGTTCACATACAAGTATGCACTTCATTACAGTGAGCGGATCTATTATATTATTGGTAATATTAGTAAACTCATGCACGTGCGTGGTGTGTTCAGGTGCTGCGTGTTGACCCCACCTCTCTCCCTGCAGCTGAGGTGTGCGTGCTGCAGCCGGGCGTGCTGCTGCTGCGTGACGTGTACGCCGTAAAGGTCAAGCGCCGGCGAGCAGCGGGCCAGGCATCGGGGGGACCCGTGCTTGGCGTTGCCCTGTTCTGCTGTCGGAGGAAGGGGAGGAGGCTGGAGGAGGAGACGCTGCACCTCCACAACGCCTCCGCAGAACACACACAAACCTGGTACAACACCCTGAAGGAACTGCTCGCAGGTACACACACACACACACACACACACACACACATTCAAACGCCTACCAGACGGGTAGTGAGATTGTCAGCTTTTCATAAGAGCTGAGATACACGAGAAACATGACACAGTACTTCTGTGAGCGTCATACTGTAAGATGATTACACACACTGCTGAGTAATAAGCAGTAACTGGGCGGCTGTAGCTCATGGATAGACTAGTCGTCCTGAAACCACAAAGTAGCCGGTTCGATCCCCGGTCTCCCCATAGTTTGCATGTCGAAGTGTCCTTGAGCAAGACACTGAACCTCCAGTTGCTCCCCGGGCAGACAGATTGAAGTATTCACATTGATATACAGTCTAATGATGTGATATTGAAACAATACAATGATTAAATGTTTTTCTACTGTGATTTAATTTAGAATCGTATCAGATTTGCGACCGTGCCACACCTGCTGGGTGGACCTATTGCAGTCTTTATTGATTCACAGATGATGAATTCTAAATTCTCTGCGAGCGCCACCGTGACGTTAACATTTTGTATTTTCTTTTGTCAAATATCTTGACCACTATTTGATGGATTACAATGAAATGTGGCAAGGCCCTTCAGACGGACTGTAGACATTGTATTGTGTAGCTTAGCTTGGATTTAAGTGCATGAAATTAACATCAGCTATGGTTAGCATCCGGCTAGTTAGCCAGTCTAGACCTGTTGGTTTTTTTTCTCCCCATGGCATGTATTGGAAAAGAGGCACCGTTGATGGCTGCCTTGGGATATAAATCAAAGTCACCTTCACCTCTGCATTCGGCCCCCATTTTCATGAAAGGAAAAGCACCAGGTCCACATTAGTTGTGATATAGCTGCTCGGATTATAATTTCACTGTTTCCTATCGGCCTTTCGTCACTCAGTTTAATGAGGCGGGTCACAGTTACATCAGACAGTAGAGCCAATCTGCTAATCCACCGGAACAAAGAGACTCAGATTACACACACACACACACACACACACACACACACACAATCAGCAGTACTCAGTAATGTGCTGTCAGCAATTGAATCATGTCGTCTGCGAGAGAGATTAGTTAAACTAATGTCTGCACAAACACGTACGATTGTCCAATTCACTTTAGCTCACGACGATAACCTTCACTAATGTACAGTACAACGGCAAACGTATGCGGCCACTCAAACGTTGCATGTGTGATGAGCTGACTGTGTCATTCCCAAAGAAATGTGGGCATTAATCTGCTTTTATGTCAGCAACATTGCATTTCTAGCCACATCAGGCACTTGTTTTCTGTCACAGTAAAAACAAAAAAAACTTTTGATAAACCCACGCTAGACTACCTGCTCAGCACCACATGTCAGACAAAGTGAAGAAAGTGGAGCGTTCACCAGCTGAAGAGCTAGATGTAGTTTTTAATAATAAAGTGAATATTGGACTATAATTCATCAGGTGGATACAAACATGACTTCAATTGAATGCTAATGTGGCTCCGTGGCTGCTGGAAGAAATAGTGATGGAAATAGGTGTAACTAGGCCGCTTCTTGCAAACGTATTTGCCACCAACAACTTTAAATGAAAGGTGATAATATGTTTTTGCAGCTTGTGCCTCTCTGCTGAATGTAAGCTAACCTAAGCTTTCAAAATAAAAAAAAACTCAGTGTTTTCAGCCATTGAATGTTCGTGTGGATTGCATGAATTCAGGCAACATGTGCCACCTCCTGACAGTCTGATCAAGTTCTGGACGTTGCTGCCACTAAAGTTCCCAGGCGCCGGTTTCCCAGGTGCACCGTAGTGGGCGTCGTCTGGCTGACACCGAACACACAATAGAAATGTTAGAGTGCTGTGTGTATGGATTTAACTCACACAAAACACGCTTTACATTTCGTTTGTTTTTTTCTATGTCCACTCCAACAGAGACATTACAAGCTATCCATAAATTGACGAGGTCAAATGGTCGCGCACACGCAACCGTCGTGCCTTCACCATGGCATCGGTGTGACACGTTATCGCTGGTCACCTGTCTGTCTGTCCCGTCCGCCTGTCCGTCAAACCAGATTACCCATGAGACCCCGCAGCCGAGTCACAACTTCTTTTAAGTGTGTCGTCTTTGGCCTCACGCTCGCACGCTCACTCACTCATACTCACATGAATGGCTCACAGGTCGCGTGTCAGCTCGCGTGGTCACACCGCACATCAAACTGTGACGGCTTTTGTGACTTTACACACCGGAGGAGCCTGTGTGTGTGTGTGTGTGTGTGTGTGTGTGTGTGTGTGTGTGTGTGTGAGAGGAAGGTAAACAGTCGGCTGCTCTGCTGCAGTGCGGACATTAAGCCTATTTTCCAGCCAGGGGTCAGTGTGAAAAGCGCATTGTTGTGCGAATCGTGGCGTCGCGGAGCGGGCAGTCCCTCCACTGACACCGACACCTCCACCACTTCTTAACCCTCAGGTCCGAGAACATTCAGCAGCACAATGGCGAGCGGGAGAGCGGCCACTTTTCTGTTTCCAGAGCATTTGCTGTGTGAAGCAGCTGCAGACCGCCGCGCGAAGAGTGAATGGCAGTCAGGGTGACAAAAGGCCGGCAGTGGTGCTGTATAGAGTCTGCCTCCATACATGCAGTCAGGCGGCGGGATGGATTGACTGCAGTTGTTTAACAGCACAACAGACTGACAGGCCGGTGGCGGCGGCGGAGCTCACGGGAGCGGCCAGACGCGACTCCTCCCAGATCAATTGTCTTGTCAATCCAACGTCAGTTCTTCCGCTCGCTTACAGAGCTGTTAGTTTGAGTTCAGCGTGACAAAGTGAAATCAGTGGGATCTGGTGGCACTGTCAGGTGCCTTAAGGTCAAAGTGACGCCATCAACACACTGTGGCTAGTAAGCGTTTCATCAAATCCATATCTTTTCGTTTCTCTTCCTCTCGTTTCTCCCTTATCTTTCAATATGTTTAACTCAAGGCTAAAATATCTCCAACTCAAAGACTTCTAATTGCTTTTATTTCTTGGCTGAGAGGCCGTTTTTAGGTTAATTGCTGTTGAAACTGAGACGAGGAGCATACAATATGAACTGTAAATGCATCTGACATTCGATTCACAGTTGCAGCTGTCCACAAGCTACTTACGTCAAAAAGTGAAGGTCCTGATTCACAACTATGATTTGTGGGCTGATATGATGATTTAAAGAGCACATTGCACTAATAGAACAATGTCAGACAATGAAGAGTTTTTCATTTTTGGTTTAATATTATGATATTATTATTGCGTTTTGTTTCTTGATTTATCTATGGATCTATGAAATGCCAGAAAATAGAAAATTAATGATCATCACAATTTCCCGAAAGCCCAAGATGTCGTCTTCAAATGTCTAGCTTTGTCTGAGCAACAGTCCACAATCCAAAGTTACTCAGTTTACATTGATATAAAGCTCAGAAAAGCAACACATCGTCAACAATGGAGAAGCTTTATAGTTGTTTTGCTTGAACAATGACAAACGACTGTTTGATTATTGAAACAGCTGCCGATCGACTAATCGTCTCAGTTCTAATTTGGACTTTTCCCTTGTAAAAATCACTCTATTCAATAAAACACAGAACCACAGTAATTGCTTTTACTGAGGGTTTTTATTACCGAAGACATAGCGAGCACAGAACAGTTTGCTATGATTGCTCTCTTCTTCTAGTTTGTCTCTTTTAACATGAAGAGATGGTTCGGTCTGTGGACGACTCTATAAACTGCTTTATGGCCTTGTGTGTGTCTGTGTTACATATTAACTAGGGCCTCCGTGAGGTCAGCAAGTGTCTCCATAGTGACACGAAGGGAGAAACCTGTCTCTCTTTTCATCCCCTTCATGTTCAGGTTGAAGGCTTTATTTTTGTTTGTCAGGGCACAAACTTTATGGCAGAGCAGCACACACTCATACAGTAAGCCACCCCCGCACACCCAATCAATATACAGAGGGGATCAGATGTCCGACCCTTTGATACCACCTTTCATTTGCACACTGTTTTTGATGCAACCTGGCAACTCAAAGGTTTCTACGGACGTGATCCGTCCACATGAGGACGGGAGGTTTAAAGTTAGAGCTGTGAATAGATTTTCACTTTTAAGCCTTGGGAGGGCAATGATGGTCATAGTTAGCATAATCAATCATATGTACGTGCCAACAAACTATGGAACACTGTGCATGGCCTCCCAGCACCATCGTATTAATGTTCTTTATCACTTTTCTGTTGAGAAGATAACTGAGACTTCTGCTAGCTTTGAGTACTGCTTATCAATGCTTTGTAAAGCATAACTAATCTTCACTTCAGTTTAGGTCACAGAACATGCTTAACTAATACTTAACTAATGAGTAGTAACTACCTGAATTTATCAGGAATTGCAGCTTTTTGTTATCATTTACTAACACTTTACAAATGATCTTATTAATCATCTATAAGTCCTTAATACTGAATTTACAAATGGGGAATCCATCATTTATAAAGTATGAAAACCCAAGCTTATTAATCAAGAATTAAACATTTATAACTGCGTTTATGAATTGCATACTAATCAGTTACTAATGAGTGTTCATGTTGGAATAATGCTTTATAAATGATGAATATAGTGTTTATTATTCATTTACTCATGCTAAATAGTGTGTACTTATTATAAAATGCTACCAGCTAACATGCTCAACTGAAATCTTAAACATGATACTTGCCAACACAAGCAGAGAAATCATTGATTGTCATGTTGGAGAAGCTGGAACCAGAAAAAAATGGTTTAATGTAAAAAGAAAATTACTTTAATAAATTGATGAGCAGAATCGCTGAGATAGATTAATTGACTAATCTTTCTGCAACAGCCACGGATACCAGATTATTTTCTTCTTTAATCAGAGCCTTTGACTTTTTCAATCGCTGTCAGGATGTAATCAGAATTTCCACAAATACCACAAAACTTAATTTCTCAGCCTAGCCTTAAGTCTGTTGTCTATAAAAAGTATTTTGACTGTACATTGTTCTGAGTAATTGGTGTTTACATTTAATTGATTGCTTTTGTCCACTGACCTTTGATATCGTCTGCACCAAGATATTATCTGCTTTTTGTCAACATCATGCAGCAGCATCAGTCCTCTGACAGAAACTCAACACTTCTCCTTGACAACACAGGGATTGTTTACCATGGAAACGTTTCAGCACCGCCATAGCAACCTGCCGCTGGCCGAGGCTGAGAGCTGATCTGATGGATACTTGATCTCCTCACATGTACCTGCCTGTCTGCCTTTCTTCTTAGAAACATATCAACAAATTGAATGATCTCATCTCCTATGAGACTATGCATGTGTATGTGTGTGTGTGTGTGTGTGTGTTTGAGAGAGAGAGAGAGCATCAATCATGCAACAATCACTTAGAGAAAGAGAGGGAGGGAGAGAGGGAGGAAGATAGTCAGGGTCCTTATTTTCAGTGATTCTGACATAATTTTAATATTTTTGTCATTAACACCATGTTTATTAATCTGATCATATAAACAGGCAAACATTGTACTTCCTGTAAAAAGGAAGTATCATGATGCCATGGTGTCTGTTAGTTATCTGTGGCCTACAACTCAATACACTGTTTGTTTATTTATTTATTTTTTGGGGGGGGGGGTATATTTGTTATTTGTTTACATTTTGGAAATTGGCCATTAAAAGTATGCCGAATTAGCCATTAGCTGTTTGTGTTTGTGCAAATTACTCACGGATGTTCAGACAAGTATCACTATATTACTTTGATACTGAAGAAAACCCTACATTTCTTAGGCAACTTCTGGAAATATACCAAGCATCTTTTCTTTCCATGATATTCTAAGGGGATAATGATATACTCAGTAAGTGTAAGTAACACAGAGTCTAAAAATGGATGTATCATTGCTGCGTGTTTCCATTTGACTGAGTTGTGACGCAGAGGAGTACGAATTGCGACTCTAATTGCGGCAATTGGGCGCTAAGTGTTTTAAAGTACCTTAATAGCCTCCATGATCTGTGAGACAATATTTGGATGAGGTGTTGGCACGTCAAATGATTTTGATTAATTTTAGAGACAAAGTCCTGTTGTGGAGTCACAAGAGTGAAAGATGGAGGGTAGGTGGTCCACTGTCTCCTTTCCACCTCTGCTCCTCTAGTTGACATTCATTCATCACATCTACTCAAACAACAGGGTCACAGTCCACGGTAAATATAAACAGCAACACCACATCAGTCCTCAGTCCTGTTTGCCATACTCTTCATGGTTCTTCAGATGTGGAGGCAATGCAAACAGTAATGTACAAAAGGGACTTTTAGTTCAGGAGTCAAGAGACCGGTGTTCCATAGTGCATGAAACTGTTTGGTCCTGAGGGGCTAATTGGTCCTGGTGCCACCCTGGCTCCTCGTGCTGCCTTGGGACCCCGTCCTAGTCGGGTAGACAGAGTCCCAAGTGCCATTGCCACAGTGGCTCCTTGCATCCTAATGTCCTTGAGACACTTGTAAAACAGGGTACGACTGGAAGTTCTATAAATGCTGTCGTGGAATCATGTTGATGTTGGGGTTGGGTCTACATTTATTTAGGGGGAGGGATACCAAAGGGGTGGAACTTCTGGTAATGGTGGTGGTCTGGTAAAGAGGAGAAAGAGAGAGAGAGAGAGAGAGAGAGAGAGAGAGAGAGAGAGAGAGGTTAGGGGGATTGGGTAACTCCTCACGGGAACTCCTGAGAAACCTGGTCAGAGCTGTGGGGTATGAGTGATGGCAGGAGGTGTGCACTGTGTGCATGTGTGTGGGGTCATTAACAGGGCGAGGTCACAGCCTCCTGGGAACAGATTATAGTAATGATCTGGATAATGGAACCTGTGTGTGTGTGTGTGTGTGTGTGTGTGTGTGTGTGTGTGTGTATTGATCTGTGCTATTCTATGGGGATCTATAATGCGGCCTCTAAATCTGCCTAATGATGAGCTGTACAGGGGGCTAGGGGTGTGTGCTGGTGACTGTAGTTTGGAGACCACACCATGTGACGCACACACACACGCACGCTCAAACCGTCTACCGGTGTTGGGGATGGAATCGGTATGCTGGATATTTTGCATCAAACAGGCCTCTGCAGTGTTAGAGCAGTGTACAGGTGTCTAATCTCTTTGAGTACGATCTACAAGTCATCATCCAGACATTTGCTAGTTTTTTTAATTTTATTTATGTGACAAAAGGGACAAAGGCAGATAATATGTTTTACAGTGATGTCAAATAATGAAAAGTAACAAATCATCAAATTGCGAAGCTAGAAATTCTGACATCTTTCACTCTTTTTTTTATTTCCCAGACACATCTTCGGAGTCTTGCCGTGCTAATGGCACTATGAGGCTGATTTAGACACTGTGCTTTGAGCTAAATGCTAACGTCAGCATGCTAACACTGATAATACTAGCATACGAATGTTTAGCAGGTATACAACATTCACCATCTTAGTTCAGCAAGTATTTGTCTTGTATGATATACACTACTAACTCTACAATTAGGAATGTTGGGATTAACCGATTGGGCTATTTATATAAGTTATAATCATAAGAATTGAAAAAACTACAAAATCATGTCATGTTTCCTGCATTGACCTTGTTATATACAGTCTATATGGCATTGACACATCTGTGTGTGCGTTGAAATCACTGGCTTGTTTTGATGTGTTTTAGAAAATATTGCCCCTCACCTAAAGCGTTGCTTTTAACATTCCAGAGGGAACCAACACTCCAGCTTTATGCCAAAAGGTGTGCTAAATCGGCTGTATGGGAACGTTTTGGATAGAAAATGACCAGCGAGTCATGTGAACCGCGGATTAATTATAACATTTAACCATCTTTGGTGAAAAATCTTTCCTGCCCATCTTAATCGGCCAAGATTGAATCAAAATATGCAATTTCAATATTAGTATTAATGCTTTCTAGTCGCTAGTCTGATAAAGATACATTGTGAACAACAAATCTGTGTTGAGAGCTAGTTGTTATGTTGACAGCAATAGCTGTTGTTATTAACAATGGAGCAGGGCGTTCAAGCTTGAGTCAGTAAAAATGAGTGCTGGACGGACGCAAATGATTGGTTATCATGATGTGTTCATACATAATCTTGCATAATGTAGTTTTGGTGAGAAACTTTA
Organism: Cottus gobio; assembly: GCA_023566465.1. Classification (NCBI taxonomy): domain Eukaryota; kingdom Metazoa; phylum Chordata; class Actinopteri; order Perciformes; family Cottidae; genus Cottus; species Cottus gobio. The sequence continues at coordinate 20,171,288 of CM042227.1, read as the reverse complement.
AAAAATCCAGTCTTTTTCACAGTTTTCACAGCAAAAAGATATGGGAGAGGAAGTTATGACCTGTTTAACTTCTAGCTCTAACACTAGCGCTGAGCAACATTTTTATCAATACAAATAATATATTGTGTGTGTGTGTGTGTGTGTGTGTGTGTGCGTGTGTGTGTGTGTGTGTGTGTGTGTGTGTGTGTGTGTGTGTGTGTGTGTGTGTGTGTGTGTGTGTGTGTGTGTGCAGAGTCCAGCATTCGTCCCAGGTATCTAAAGGTTTTCATCAACCCCAGCAGCCACAAGAAGGAGGCCGTCCACATCTACAGAGAACATGTGGCTCCGCTCTTCAAGATGGCGGACATCCGCACTGACATCACTGGTCAGTCCACCCACGTGTTTATTTATCTGCTGATCATCTTTATGTAGAAAAATAGTGATCAGTATTATTATTATTATTATATGTAATAATGATGTCACACCTAATGTGTATTGTCATAAAATAATGTGTATGTGCAGCAGATGGTTTTAATATTCTTAAAGTCCCTCCTTTATTGATATTAGAGAAGACCATGTTAAATCTGTGTGTGTGTGTGTGTGTGTGTGTGTGTGTGTGTGTGTGTGTGTGTGTGTGTGTGTGTGTGTGTGTGTGTGTGTGTGTGTGTGTGTGTGTGTGTGTGTGTGGAGGAGGTCCAAAGGTCAGAGTTAATGGCAGTCTCTGGTCGCTAGGTAACCTGATACAGGGGGTGGAGCCTAGCCCATCTGTTGTAACAGGGAGACAACCTGCTCCTCTCCTCTCCTTGTCTCCTCTTCCCTTTTCTCCTCTCCTCTCCTCTCCTTGTCTCCTCTTCCCTTTTCTCCTCTCCTTGTCTCCTCTTCCCTTTTCTCCTCTCCTCTCCTCTCCTTGTCTCCTCTGTCTCCTCTTCCCTTTTCTCCTCTCCTCTCCTCTCCTTGTCTCCTCTTCCCTTTTCTCCTCTCCTCTCCTTGTCTCCTCTTCCCTTTTCTCTTCTCCTCTCCTTGTCTCCTCTTCCCTTTTCTCCTCTCCTCTCCTCTCCTTGTCTCCTCTTCCCTTTTCTCCTCTCCTCTCCTTGTCTCCTCTTCCCTTTTCTCTTCTCCTCTCCTCTCCTTGTCTCCTCTTCCCTTTTCTCTTCTCCTCTCCTCTCATTTCTTGTTTCCTTTCCTTATCCCCTTCTTTTATTGTTTTATCTCTGCTTCTTTTCTACTCTCTTTTGCTTTCCTTTCATCTCCTCTTGTTGTCCTCCATTTTTTTTCTCTCCTTATTACCTCCTCATATCTTCTCCCCTCTTCTTTTCATCCTGGTTTCCTCCCCTCTCCTTTCCTCTCCTCATCCTCATATCTTCTCCAGTCTTCCTCTAAGCAGATGGTGTGATATCCGTTGTCCCACTTTTTTTTGGCAGCCATCGAACACATGCGTGTGTGTACTTGTGACCACACACACATATGAACAATCTATCTCTGTCCATCTCAATGTCTCTCCATCTGTTTCCCCCTCTCTCCTCCTGTCTCTCTCTCTCTTTCTCCCTCTCTCTCTCTCTCTTTCTGTCTCTCTTTCTCCAGTGACAGAAAGGAAAGGTCATGCTCTCTCAGTGATGAAGGAATGCAAGCTGGATGAATATGATGGGTTAGTTGTCCCGTCTGTCTCTCCTGTGATCTGAAATTGATTACTTGGTTATGAATATGTCACAGTTTCTATTAATTAAATTTGCTGTGATAGTGTATGCATAAAAGGATATTTATTCTGATATTCTGATGTTATTCTTTCACGCAGCTAGCTAAAGCTAACAGGCTAAAAGTCAGGATCCTCACCAGCTGACTGGTTTGTGTGAACAAGCAAAACAGAGATTTATGCGCTATTGTTTGTAATGTCAAACTATATAACACACTTCAATAATGCAAGCAAAAAGACTTAAGAGGACTAACCTGTGTTTAGTAAATGTAACACTACATCTCAAATAGTGACTTTGTCTGGGGTTACTGAATTTTTAATTTAAATGAAGTTTAAATTGTAAGATTAAGAGCGTTTACGTTGAAGAGCAAGGTAACATTTGACAATCAAACTGTGACATCATCCTTCCAGCAGTCTGAACTGAACCAGATAATTAAACAGCACACCAAAACCCACTGACCCAGACTGATTACGTACACAAACACATACTGACACACAAACACACACTGACACACACGCAGACAGGTGATGTCAAACTCCAACTGCTAACTGAGCTAACCTCACCGATGAAATAAAAGTGGAAATAATATGTTATATTACAGAGACAAATAACATAAGACAATAACTACTGGTACAAAAACACTGATCAAACTCTCATCTTCACTATCTACGATAATCCATCTATGTGTGTGTGTGTGTGTGTGTGTGTAAGCAGCTTTTGTGCTCAGCCCTCATAAAGCTTAATGTGCTTAGAGCAGATTAGCTCAGCATTGCTAAGGTAGCTGCTGCTGTGTGTGTGTGTGTGTGTGTGTGTGTGTGTGTGGCTGCTTTGGTGAGGATTTGGTTGAAACCTACATTTGCCAATTAGGCTGGCTGTCACCGTGGCGACCGCAGCTTCAGGTAATCCCATACACAGGAGGAGGGGCGGAGGCGGAGTCTGTTTACTTCACATTTACTGTAAACACGAACTCTGAAGATGATCCTTCTCGCTTTTTAATGAGCTCCTGAAAACATGGACCAATCTGTCAAAACAGTGAAGAAGTGATTATTATTATTGTATCGTACCTCTACCACTACTACTAATGATAATAATAATAGTTAGTATTACAGTAATACAAAAACTCTCTCACCTGTCCAAAAGAAACATTTGACTAGAGCCAACTACCTGTTAATTTGTAGCGAGTGTTTAAAACAAGTTATTAAATATTTTATGTAATAATATATATATATATATATATATATATATATATATATATATATATATATATATATATATATACTAAACTCCTACAATTCCCAGAAATGTCAGAGGACATGGCATCCAGGGTAGCTACAGTTATTGATGCTTTTCAAATTGCAACTCATCGTGTTCACTCTGACCTGAACTGTAAATATTTCAGTTTGTATTGATACATTTAAATCTAGTTTTCTTCCACTGCTAGTGCAATTTTTTTTAACTTCTGGTTGAACAAAATTAAAACATTTAGCCTTCTATTATTATTTATGTTGAATGAGTTTCCGTCTCCCTATCTATGTTTTTGTCTGTCTTTTATTATGAAATTGGAGTTTTTTATTGTTATGGCTGGGTATACTTACATAATTTTTCCAGTTTTAACTATATATAGTCAAAAGAAGCCAAGTATTTCAAATAGTCTTTTTGTCTAAATAAAAAACAGCCTAATTTTGATTTATATTGTAATGTTTTAGTAAAAAAGATTACAAATGTGACAAACCGTTCCAGCATTACTGATTGAACAGTTTTGGATCCTTGTAACTACAGACACGTTTTGGTCATGACCAAAAAAGTATTGAGGTTTGTTACCCAGCCATATTGAGTGCTATTGTCAGTAAGGCATTATTCAGCAATACTCCTATGGAGAAGCCATGCCCCCTACTGGATGACCATGAGCTTGAGGATACCTGTTAAAGATAACAAAGCTCTTTGGTAAGTGTTCCCTACCAATGGATTATCTGTCTGCCATCCAAAGTTAAGAACAGTCAAAAATGTCTTCAACTTCACCATAAAATCCAGAGTATCGTTTTATTTGGACTGCATGGATGAGTGAGAACCAGATAATTAGTTTGACTCTACCTGGCTGTCCACCTGTCCGTCAGGGTGGTGTGTGTTGGTGGGGACGGGTCGGTGGCGGAGCTGTGTCACGCTCTGGTCCTCAGAGCTCAGCTGGATGCGGATTCTCCAGAGAAGCCAGTGAAACCAGTGCTGCCGCTTGGAATCATTCCTGCTGGTGAGAGAGCGGACACTTCCTTCATGAACACTGTAGACCAACATTGTGCAGAAACACATCTATCCACATCAGAAAGCTGCCAGACGTGTTTGTTTAGTTATTTATCAACTGTCTGTCCATCTCCACAGGTTCTACAGATGTGGTTTCATGTTCCGTTCATGGAGTCAGAGATCCAGTCACTGCAGCCCTGCACATCGTCCTGGGTAGGTTCTACCTGTTCTACGTCTGTAGGTACAACATATAGGCATTTGGTCACATTGGCTACGGTTATATACTTGTTCTATATCTATAGTCACTGTTACTCACTGGGTTCTACCTGTTCCAGATCTATTGTGTAATAATCCTTGATGGGTTATGTGTTCTCTGAACAGTCACATTGTTCTGTGTGGGTTCTACCTATTCCAGATCTATTGTCCGGCATAGCTTCTCCCTGTTATAGATTTATACTTGTGTTATCCTGGGGTGATTTGACCTGTTCTAGGTAAAGTCACCTCCCCATCATGGTTACAGTTTACTTTACTTCAAGCACCTCACAGGGAGCCAATCAGGAGCTTGTGTTCTTGGTTAGCTTTGCCGTGATTGGCTGATGGTCACTCAGATTGTTTGAGAACAAACAGAGGCACAGGCTGTGTGACTAGACTCTGGAGGCGGCACAGACAGATGTCTAACAGCAGGGTCAGTTTAACTCTAAATCACAGGTCTACTCTGCACACTGTAGCCCCGCCCCCTTCACCTCTCAAGTAAACCTGACGACTAATCAGCTGGCAGCAGGACAAGCTGCTGTGTTTGATGATAGGTTGTGGTAAGATAGTGACTCGTTAGGTTTTGTGAGTGTGTGTGTGTGTGTGTGTGTGTGACAGATGGGAGTATTCAGTGGCACAAATGAGACTAATTCCTGAACAATAGAAAACAGTTAAAGTTCCCAGGCAGGAAGCTGTTCCCACAAACACCAGGGGACCACAGGTGAGTTAAGATGGGTTCACGACACAACCGAGCGGAACATACCTGAACTGTGTCTCTCCTGTATGATGATACAGCCAGCAGCCAGTTAGCTTAGCTTAGCATAAAGACTGGAAACAAGGGGAAACAGCTAGCCTGACTCTATCCAGACGTAATGAAATCCACCTACCAGCATCTCTAAAGTGCAGTAATTAACATGTTATAAAATGTCACATTTCTAAAATGACAATTTTAGCCCTACAAAACAGAACAGGCTAATGTATTCAATTAAGATCAACAAGCAGAAAAGTATGATTTTTTAAACTCTCCAGTATATTTAATTCTTTATACTTGCTGGCCAAAATAAACATTGGTTACACTTCTAAGAAGCGCTGCAGGTTTGATCTCAATGACACACTGACTGTGAGACTGGCCGTCTCAAACACAAACACACACACACACACACACACACACACACACACACACACACACACACACACACACACACACACACACACAACATGCCATATGGAGAGGAAATCAAATGCTATCCAGAGAGACAGACGGGCAGTCAGTCAGACAGACAGGTGGGCAGACAGCAGTTCAGTAGGTTACAGCAGGTATGTGGCCAGATGGCATGGTGTGTGTGTGCATGTGTGTGTGTGTGTGTGTGTGTGAGAGAGAGAGAGAGAGAGAGAGAGAGAGAGAGAGAGAGAGAGTTTAGAGCATATTACTGAATGGTCTTAATGGTGAAATCAGGTCAATGAAGTAAATATAATTGTTATCCCTGTTACTTCTATGGTTTGTGCAGCGTTCACAGGCTGAAATCATAATAGTCAATTTGCTGAATTTAGTTTTCAGACGAATCTTGCCCTTCATCAGCATTGGTTTCATGTTGTTTCTGTTCTCATAGCATTGAAAGCTTTCGGGTTGCTGTTCTCCGGCTCCACAAGAGGGGGAGAGGGAAAGAGAGCGTAGAGAGTGAACGAAGAGGGGGACTGGCGTTAGTGAGAACAACGCCATGACTCTGATGAATAAAATCTTATTTCCTGATTGTCTAAAGGTGGTTACGTTCTAAAGCACAAACACACATCCACATTTCCTCACACACCTGCAGGAAGGTGCCACATAAAAACACACGACAATAACAACCTGTGTAAGATGCTAAAGAATGCCATATATTTATATATGTATATATATTATTTTTTTCAAAATAGAATTTAAAGATTTCAAGTCAGAATCATCTTCCTGCTAGGGAAAAAACATTAAAGGGGACATAACGTGCTCATTTTCAAAAAACACATTATTTTTCTCTTCCTGTCTAAATATACCTGTATTCACCCTCTGCTCCATTTTAGCACTGTCTCTTTAAGTGCCCCTCCCGAAAAAGCCCCGCCTGCTCTGATTGTCTTGCGAGATGGTGTACCTTTGCAATCTCAGATGTATAAACAAGAACTGAAAATGTTCTTTATAGTATGTCCCCTTTAAAGGATCAGCTCGTCTTGTCATCTTTCACTGAGTGAGACGCATGTCCTAAATCTGCTGTGAATGTCCTCTGAATTGTGCTGCCCCTCTATACAGATATACAGCCAGACTGGTCAAACTGGAGCAATAACAACCAGAGACTGGTCACTCCACTGCAATGTGATCCCCCTGAGCTTTATAGATATTACACACACACACACACACACACACACACACACACACACACACACACACACGCCTGACCTCTTTCTGTCGCCCATATTTGTGCTGCTTCTCATAAATATTAATGAGCTTCTCAGTATACGACCACTTGGCCTTCTTACAGGCTGAGTGTGTGTGTGTGTGTGTGTGTGTGTGTGTGTGTGTGTGTGTGTGTGTGTGTGTGTGCGCGCGTGTGTGTGTGGAGGGTCCTAAGTTTTCCGGATACGTATTCATAATTAATACTCATCTTTCATCAGTGTTTCTCCCCCCTCTGTCCGTCTGTAGGTCACCTGCAGCAGGTGGACATGTGCAGCTTCTCGTCTCTCGGCCAGTTGGTGTGTTTCGGTTTCTCCGCCATGTTCGGCTTTGGTGGGCGGAGCTTAGCACGGGCCGAGAAGAAGAGGTGGATGCCGTCATCGCGGCGCCGAGAGTACGCTCTTGTGAAGACGCTGGCGAGGCTGAGGTCACTCACACACGTACACACAAATGAACACACAGGAAGTTCACTTTTTTTACAAGGGTCCAAGTGGAGGTCATATGTAAGACCACTAAAACAAAATGTTATTTTGGATATTTGAATTGTTCATTGACATTGATATGTCACTACAATTTAAAATACTAGAAAGCACGTTTCAGAGCTCTCATTCTGGTTCTTCATTTATTGTTTTCTCTTCTGTCTCCCTCAGACCAGAGGACTGTCAGCTGTCTTTTCTCCCTGCGAAGAAGTCAAACAGGTGAGTAACACACTAGCGGCATTAGCATTGTGTAAAACAACGTGGTTGTTCAAGACGCTCTGGTGATTATTTACCTCAGTGGAGCTACGGACGCATTCACACAAACAGTGTTGTTGTTTGACTTCAATGCAATAGAGAAATATTGTGCATTTGTTTATGTCCTACTGATTCTCTTCCAAATAAACACAACTGTCCTTTCATGTTCAAAACTAAATTAGATCTCTTTTCTCAGAGACCAGGACCAGGATCCAGAGTCAGGTGAGACCAATCAGGACAAGAGATAAAAAGCTGGTTCAGATTTCTATGTCCATCATCCAATTTGATAAACTGATTTTTCTTTCTGTGATTGGTCGGTACAGAAGGGGAGGAGTCTTGGACGACTAATCAGGGCCTGTATCTAAGCATCAGCATCATGTCCATCCCCTGTCTGAGTCCACACGCACCTCAAGGACTGGCTCCCAACACCAGGTACATAACGAGCAGTTAATCCTTTCAGGAATGTTAAAGTTATCTGTGTTGTGTCCTCGAACGCACCGCGCTGCGGGTTTATGTCATCGTGTTTCTGCTACTGAACGTTCTCTTCCACCCCCTGTTTGTGACAGTTTGGCAAATGGCAGCGCGGCATTGATCGCAGTAGGAAACACTTCCAGGTCAGAGTTCATCAAACATCTGAAGAGATACAGCAGCTCTAGTGGACAGGTGAGAGCAGCTGTCAATCAAAATCCTCTCAGTCTGTACTTTCAAAACAAAAGGGAAACTTACAATGTTAGGGATGCCGTGTAAAATCAAGTATTGAATCTGCTCATGGAATCCAAATCCTTACGAATCTACGACCAGATCGTATTAGACTTACCTTTCAGCATTCAAAAGTATCTAAAGGCTAAAACTGAAATTTGTCTGATCAATTTTTCTTGGCAGAGTGGGCAAAAACATAAACATGAAACATTGATTAAAAGTATCTGAAGCATTTATTTAACAGCTGTAGTAACTGATGTTGTGAATTTATGTAAACTGGGTGATTCTTAAAGCGGCTGTAATAAAACATTTCTTACAACAGCATAGTGTGTCACATGACAACGTGACAGAGGCCGCTCGTAGTGATGAACTCAAGGAGAATCTGATCCTGAGTCCTCTTTGTCTGAGGCCGAGACGAGGCCGAGTAAAAATGTTATTGATTGTGAGACGAGACCGTGACCTTTTATATTGTGGTCAAGAGACCAAGGCCGATCTAAAGTACTACAACACCAGACAACTAAATAAATTATAATGTTGATCTGTGACAACATGATCGTAAATAAGCAACTATTTGCTGACAACTTTAACTGTAAAACAGTGGTTGTGAGGTCATCAGCGGCTCATTTCTCTAGAGACGAGTCACCACTCTGTTGGTTTATTTTCAACTTAAAACAAAAAAAGAAACCACCGTCCACTCGTGGTCACAGTGTTCGGTGTTGAGAGTGATTTTGCTCACCAACAATCTTGGGCTAAATAGAGGCACCCCTGTAGAGATCACATCATTAGCCAGACAACCGTTCACTTTAACCAGCGACAGTCAGTCAGACAATTTTAGGTATTTCACCGGATCCAAAATGAAGCAAGCTGTCTAAACTCATCCCTAATGTGGGTTGTGTTGTCTCACTCCTGACATCGCCATCCTTAAGCCTCCACCTCTCAAAGAGATATAAATAAACAAACTAGTTATTAGTGAGTGGATTAGCCCGGTTCGGCCTGGCCTGGCCTGTGAGATTGCACTCTGGCCCACTTACTAAATATACTGACAGCGTGGCGTTCACTGTCCTCCGGAGTAAACTCGCTGACATACATCCTGTTAGCCTGAAGGGACGGACAGCTCACAACCAAACACAACAAGACGGGGCATTACGCAGCATTTTACTGTTGTAGCTGGTCGAGGTGGAGATAATATTTTTTTATTTTATATCAGGCAGC
>CM042227.1:19907067-20157067 GCA_023566465.1 Cottus gobio | reverse complement strand
TGTAGTACCATTATATTGTGAAATTAAAATATATAAAAAAGACATAGTGTTTATAATTTACCTTCCACAGACACCAGATGAGAGCAGCCAGGATCATCAGACCCAAAACTAAACTGACAACGATGATGAAGACTTTGACTGTTGTTGAGGGTTTCTGGGTAAAAAGAGCTTCTACCACCACCTGAAAATGTGCCAAATACAGCATATGATTAATGGGGACATTGAGAATACACAGTAGATAGATAGATAGATAGATAGATAGATAGATAGATAGATAGATAGATAGATAGATAGATAGATAGATAGATAGATAGATAGATAGATAAATAGATAGATAGATAGATAGATAGATAGATAGATAGATAGATAGATAGATAGATAGATAGATAGATAGATAGATAGATAGATAGATAGATAGATAGATAGATAGATAGATAGATAGAGGTGTGTACCTGTGCGGCAGGTTGCTCGGTGATGAAGACGGTGTGCGGACCTTCTCTGGGATGTGACATCGTCGCTGTGCTCTCCAGCTTCATGACACCGTGACGACCCTGAGACAGATGTCAGGTTTTTTTAATCCGTTTCTCGAGATGCATTTGAGATTGTTGGACATGATAAGTTATTTCAACTTCTTTTCTTGATTTTGAGTGTTTTCATGTGTCAATGAATTGTTTGTGGGTGTTTACTTATACATTACGCCTTGAGTGACAGATACAGTATTGTTAGTTGAACTGAAACTCAACACTTCCGTAAATAAAAGCCTTCCCCGTTAAATAAACAAAATTTGCTTTTGTTGTTTCAGCTACTGCAGGAATCACATTACACATCATTTAGCAGACGCTTTTATGCAAAGCGACTTACATGCTATACAGACACAGCAACAGTGAGCAGTGAGGGTTAAGTGTCTTGCTCAAGGACAGAACAACACGGACTGGCTGAGCTGGGGTTTGAACCACCGACCCTCTGATTGAAAGACAGACTTGCTAACCACTGAGCCACAGTCGCCACAATCATTAGAGCAGCTGTCTATTGTGGATAAGGTTTACATCTTTTATACCCAGGCTGAGTAGTAAAAGCAACATGCTAGCAGTGCAGCAGCTGTGCTTTTGTGTCTGTGTCTACAAGGGATGCGTTCAGGCTCAGTACTGAGTCTAGGACTGATGTTTTGGCATCAGTCCGAGTCCCACACACACAACCACTGTAGTTACACATGAGCTGATAAAGTCTGAGTGAAAACAGTAATCTGTGTGTGTACGTTTGTGTGTGTATGTTTTTTACCGGAGCTTGGAGTAGTACAGCAGGGTTCAGTCTGATCTCCAGTTGGATGAAGGCATCTCTCCCCGCCTCCAGGTTACCGAGACGACACACTAAATGCTCACACAGCTCATCACCACGGCCACAGAACTGCACACGCACACATAGAAAAAAGTTAACATTCATATTTTACAGTGGGGTGGTGATCATTGACTCCAGCTCGAGCATCTTCACAATGTATTCGCCCTGCTAGCTGCGTGTGTACCATTCTGCGGGTGGAGGTGGAGGAGAAGAAGAAGATGAGCTGTTTGATGAAGGAAGCTTGAGGCACCTCACAGTCCTCGAGGACCGAAACAGTTGTGTCACTGATGGAACACGCGCCATGAGACGACTGCAGAGAGAGAACATTAATATATTAATGTTATACACACACTTCATTTACCGTGGCCATGACATGAAAACTGTACTTCTGCCACTTCCACCCAATCAGCATCCACCGTGGCTGAGCGTTCTGAGCGTTGACAGCAAATGTCCAGACAGATTCTGAGTCTTGTTGATTTACTCTTTGATAAAATGTTTCCTTAGTTTAATATGTATTATTCCAGTTTAAAACTATTATATTATGACAAAGTTCTTATTCGGCTGCTTGCTTCTTTTGCTAAAGGCTAATGAGTGGGTTTTTCCTGGAAAGAATAATACAAAAATAAACCCTCTTCCTATTTAACTGTGTTCAAGACGTTTCTGGACGTCAACCTTTATCAAAACGTCGGGACCAGGTGCCAGATTGTACAAGCACACATCCGATAGGAAACTACAAAAATGGTGGACGCAGCGCCAAAACATTCCAAAACAAAGTTTAACCAAGTAAGACGACAGCAAATTGTAAACGCAAACGTCTGCAATTGAAATTTGTCTCCAGAAAACCTGCGAGGGAGCCCAAATATAATGCAAGTGGTTTTTACACTGACTGTGCTACTTCTACTTCCAACACTGCTGCTGTCGCTGGCGCTGGACGCACCTGCCAGTCCACCACCTGCAGCAGTCTGTGTCGGTTAGGTGTGAGGATCTTCGGGAGCCTGATGTCCACCACGGTATCTACAGACCTGCTGAGACCTGAGTTTAACACCTGCAGGCAGACAAACAACAGATATACCCAGAGACAAAAAAGAGGCCGTTAAGTAAATGTTAATGAGCAAAAGAGTAGAAGTATAAAGTAGTATTAAATGGTTGCTAGCAAAGCTCATTAGCTTGGATAATAGTTTTACATAGTTCAAAGGGCAAGTCAGACCATTGACCGCTGTTTCATATCTATTCTTCTTTTGGGTTCAGTAAATACCTTGTATGTGTAGTTGAATCTTTCAGAGTAGCAGTCGACCGGAGTCGTGTCTTCATCTCCAAACACAAATGAGTTGGGAGTCACAAAACTGCAAGACAGACAGACAGACAGACAGACAGACAGACAGACAGACAGACAGACAGGCAGGCAGGCAGGCAGGCAGGCAGGCAGGCAGGCAGGCAGGCAGACAGACAGGCAGGCAGGCAGGCAGGCAGGCAGGCAGGCAGGCAGGCAGACAGGCAGACAGACAGACAGACAGACAGACAGACAGGCAGGCAGGCAGGCAGGCAGGCAGGCAGACAGACAGACAGACAGACAGACAGACAGACAGGCAGGCAGGCAGGCAGGCAGGCAGGCAGGCAGGCAGGCAGACAGACAGACAGACAGACAGACAGACAGACAGACAGACAGACAGACAGACAGGCAGGCAGGCAGGCAGGCAGGCAGGCAGGCAGGCAGGCAGGCAGGCAGGCAGACAGACAGACAGACAGACAGACAGACAGACAGACAGACAGACAGACAGACAGACAGACAGGCAGACAGACACACAGACAGACAGACATCACAGGTGAGAAGTTGCGACCAAAATGAAGGCAGAGTTTGAGCAAGAAAGGGAAGTAGAGGAGGCTCCCACAATATTTGTCTATTTTTGTATTTGCTTCATCATAAAATCAAGTGATTCCATACTTTGCTGACTTTAACTTGCTGCCTTATGTGAAACACTTTTTGAAAAGCACACTAAGTTATTTAGTATTGCTGATATTAATCCTTAAAGGGAATAACAGTGATGAATGCAGACTCACCCGTGGATGTTAACACTGACTCCGTATTTGAGAGGAAGGAGGAGGCTGGCGGAGTTGTCATAGAGATACTCTTCCCTCTCATAGTTATCACTGAAGAGAAACAGATTGAATACATTTTACATTTTAATATATGTATTTTACTGGGGAGGCTTCTATACCTTTACTCTTGTTGCAACTTATGCAAAGGGTTTGAGGACTTACTTCCCCTCTGGAGACGAGAGGAGAAGAAGTGCCCTTACCTGCCAATGTTGACGTGAATGGTGATGTCACCAGGTGTGCTGTTCTGGTTGACGTCCAATAGGAAGTTGATATTCAACTGCAAGAAATGGGAAATGCGTCATGGGTTTCAAGTGGACAGCTGCAGGATGATCAAAACACGTAACCTTGCTGTACTGTCGACTCTAATCTGGTAATATGTGTAAAAATATATATATTAAAATGTATTTTTATTCCTCTTTGTCTTTAGATTTAAACGTTTTACACACTGAGAGAAAATCCACCCTAAAACTGCTGCTCTGTCATTCTCTGGGGGAAACAGATATTTCAACAGTGTCTGTCACAAGATTTACACTGAAAAAGGATTGGGACAAACAGCAAATATCTGCTGACAAGGAAAACACTGGGGAACAAAAAGTACAGACACGCAAGTTCTGACTTTTGATCTACAGACAGTTCTGAGTAAGACGGGGCTGAGTATGATTTTAATCAAACTGTGTCGGCTCTAGAAAATTAATTTACAGACGTTCATGGTTCACAGACCATGATTGCTCTTGATGATGTTGAACCGCTGACTTCCTCTAGCGCCACCGTGAGGTTCACGTCTCACATCTCAACAGCTATCCAATGGGTTGACATGAAATTTGATTCAGATGTCCATTCATTTTGTGCTAACCTAAACTATTTCAATCCAGGTGTGTGTGATTGTCTGAGGTTTACCTGGGCGTTGGCTGAGAGCAGGAGGCTGGTGACGCTGCAGTCAACACCTGCCGTCGTGCTGTTGACTTCCTGTGTGACATCACAACTGACCACATTGTCCTGCTGCACACACAGACACACACAGACAGCTTTTGTACTTGTTGAATTAGTTATTTGTGTTGTGAGCTTTAGATTAGTTTGTTTTTCTTTTCAGCAATAGCTATTCATTGTGTTTACTTTCTGTAATTACCTTTCTACATTCTACTTGAAAACTTGCAGCGTGAAATCACATCGAGGTCTCTCATTGGATGATGGGAAAATACGTTTTATTAACACGATGTGAGTTTGTTTGGCAGCATTGATACACTAGCTGCTCTTCTGTTGAGCTTTTGGGTATCAAACTACACCTGCTGTTACAAGCGGTAACCACAGGTGTCGCCAAGTCCACCAGGATTTTAATCTTATTTTTACTGCAATCTCCCCAAGCTGCCCCAATGGCATGCCGTAAACTCACGTTCTGCAGTACTTTAATGTAGTGGATGTTGTCGGGGAAGCGCAGCGTCAGTCGCGGCAGGAAGGCGTCGTCTCCGGAGTTCAGCAGCGAGGTTTTCAACATGATCGTCTGTCCAGAGCCGAGGGCAAAGTACTGCTGCTGACTGATGACAAGCCACAACAAGATACTGGCTTGTCAATAGATTAAAAATACAGTACACCGCCCAGAATCTTTATGGCTCACTAATTACCATGTTATATCACACACGGAGTGCCTAAAATGACAATTTGCTGTTTTGGTAGGTAGGTTTATTATTATTTTTTTATCTTAAAACAAAGCCAGTTCAGTGTTTATGCTAAGCTAAGCTAGGCTAGCCACGTGCAGACACCGAGAAGAAAAGCCAAAGAAATGGCACAGTAACCTGACTGGGTTTATGTGTTCTGGACTAATAAACTATAATACTGCTGTTGTTTCAGTCTGTTTATCTTTCCGTCTCTTTCTTATGATTCACACACAACTTCCTGCTGTGTGTGTGTGTGTGTGTGTGTGTGTTTGTGTGTGCATGTGTGTGCGTGCGTGTGTGTGAGACTCTGTTCTTACTGTGGCAGCACTAGTTGAGCAGAAAGCTGCATGTTGGTCGAACAGTTCACCAGCGAACAGGAACGAGCAAACCAAGTCTGGCAGAGAAAAAGGAGCTGTGAGTTTTTATTCACGACATCAAATAATGAATGTCATGATTCTCCTCATTGATGACATTACAACCTCTGAGCCCACGGATGATGAATTATGTGCTGATGAATAACTCCTGCTGCAAATTCCTACATGCTAACCCATCCTGCTCTGTTTTCATGAGTCAGTGGGACATGGTGCGGTTTCAGGATGAGCTGACTGATGTTGGTTAATGAGCTGCAGCTGTAAACACATCTGGAAGTGTGTGTGTGTTGGCGTCAACATCAGATTGGCTGTTTCCTGCCCTTTAACACAGATCAGTTTGGTGATGGACAGAACGATCTGACACAGGAGCTGTTCCAACACGAAACTGATGGGTTAGTTATCATTATTATTTTTTCCATATTAAACTTAATTTAGCGACTGCACCTTGCAAACAGTAGTAGTAGCAGCAGTAGTACATATGAGTAAATATAAGTCAACCTAAAAGTAAACTGGAGGCTGATATTCATTTTGAGTAAATACTTGGTTAACAAATGAGTGAGGCTAATATAAAGTGTTAATTATGACAAAGAGTTAGGAGTTAAAAAATGCTAATTTGTCTAACTTTTACCTGTTTTGTGCTGACCTACGATTAAATATGAGGGACAAATTAAGAATGAGTTTCCTGAATGTGTATGTACAATAACAAATCATGATCACCAAACTAAGAGGCATTCACAAGATAACATATTAGCACTGAGATGTAGCTTCCAGAAAAAACTGTCTTTAACTTGAAGTCCTTTTTGTCTTAGCTGGAAAACATTAAACTGGTAAATGGCTCGAAACTAATGCCAAGTATTTGCAAATTGCTCTTTGCCAATAATGAATACACCTAGACACCATAACGTGCCACTCATTTTGATAACCACTAGTGGGTAACTAGCTGGAGATATCCTTGGCCTGCACATGGTTGGTGTTAGCATAGCTGTAGCTAGCTGGTGTTAGCACTGGTCGGTACCTGGTTGGTGATAGTGTTCTGGTGTCCTGCGCTCTGCTGCAGAATGGGTTTCAATGGAGGGAAGGTTTTGGAAGAGGCTCTGTGGGTGTTTGTTTCTTTGTGAGTGTAAGAAACCTCAAACATGACCGGAGTAAAAATGTCCTTCACATCTTTCTGTTGGAGGAGCGAGCAGGAACAAAATCAGCATCATTAGTGTTATTACGCCCAAATGAATAGTGGTCTCTGTACGTTTGAGAATGTGTGTGTCTTTTACCCTTTGGTAAGCCACGTGTGTTGTACAAGTGAGCTGGCCATGTCGGGCTCTCACACGCCCCCCTGTGCTATTGGATGACCCGTTACCATGGAAATAGAAACGATGAGGGAAGGATGGTTTATGGAGGAGGTCAGAGGTCAAATTATATTGAAGATCTGAAGAGAGAGGGAACATCTTCAATATCAGTAGGTAAATCATATGCAGCACTTATGTACAAGATAATTGGCCATTTCCTGAACCCCTCCCTCGATCAGCAACTGGCCAATTATAGCTTATCAAACGTAACTAGGCACAGCAGGCCTTTCTCTCCATGATGTTACTGTGGTGAGAGAGATACTCTCTGCATTTAAATATGTTGGAGGGTTGCATCTGTGTGTACAGTACCTATAGCTCCTCTGAACTGCCTGGACTTCACACTGAAGCAGACGGTAACATTGAAGCAAACACTTGGAGTCTTGTGTTCGTGGCACAGCGCCACCCGCTGGTCAATCTGCTCAGGCAGAATCAGCGATGCCTTCACCTGAATCACCGGACGGGTGCTAGGGGACACATTCAGAGAAATGATTACAGTATCGTGACTGAAATGCAGTCATTTGATTCACAATCAGGAATATGCTTCTACAAAATCGTATTATTCAAAGCAAAGCTTTCTTCCCACATCATGTTGGGAAGCTTTGGATATACAGGATGTCCTGCTTCCCCTGCAGTATGATTTCCGTCCAAATCAGCTAAAATAAGGAATCTTTCTTCCTGTACACCTGGATGAAAGGAGGCAGATCTAAAACTGGAGCATGTATAGGTCATATTTGAACAGAAAGCTTCAATGTGGGTTTTACCGGAGAACCACTGCAGAGTCTGAGAGGAAAGCACCAACCGCCACATCTGCAGAGACAGAGTTGCATCTGGTTTAAATGTACAACATGACAGCTGTTGTGACAGAGGAAATGGTTGTTTAGGTTACCTTGGTAGCCATTATCGTCAATGTCAATGCCAGAGCTCAGCGACTGGCCGAACATCCTGAGGTCACGACCCAGAGTGGATCCAGTGATCCTCTGAAAACACACACACACACACACATTCACATACACAAGCCACGTTGGTTATCACCGAACAGAACAAGTTCAGTCAAATTTCATCTTTGGACTGGAAGTCAATCTTAATTCAATATTCCTCATAATGAGAATCAAGTGAGAGCCTGATCTTACTGTCTGCCCTGCATCATCTTTAATGACATCAAACATGTCACTCAGTTTGGTGGAAACAGAGAGTGAATGTGTACTGAAGGAGCAACGATGGTTTACAATTGATCTTTTTGCGCTGTTTGCTGGACTACATTTTACACATATCTATTTATTTAATCAAATTATTCTATTTATTCACTTCCTCCTTTCTTTTGACTTCACAGATGTGCACAGACTTATTCAAAAGTGTTCTAATTCACACAAAATACCTCTGAGTTAAGTCCACCTGCCCTCCCCTCCATACAACTCATAGGAATTAAACTATGAGCCAAGTTGTAATAAACTGCAATTGTCTTTTAAGTACATTAAAGTATCTTGAAAAGTGCTAAATCTAATAATACAATTAATTTTAATTGTATGCATTTATGTATTCAATAATGGATTTATTTTGTATTAGCATTAGTATTATTAGCATCATTAATTGTACCTGAGATGGAGTTGGAGAGATGCCCTCCTCCCTGCCGTTGTAAATGTAGACGGCTCCTTTTAGGTCGTCTTCCTGTGGGGCACCAACTGCCACATCTACACACATACACAAGTTGATATTACTGCATTTATGAGGACCATTGCTGTCTCTATTAGCCTAACCTCAATCTAGGGCTGGGCAATATATTGATATTATATCAATTTCGGGATACGAGATTAGGTAACGGGTTACATTTTGGATATGTAAAAAAGAGTGTGGACTTTTCAGGTCAGGTCCACTTTTTCTGAGGCTTGGGAAGGTCCTGTTGTTAAATGCTCAGTGGGATGAAAGTATCCAGGATTAGTACACAAACGTGAGAAAAAAACAGTCTGCTCCTTTAATATTTAACCTGAGTCCTTTGAAGATGTGTAAGTCAAACACTTTCTGGGTATTTTTTGTCCAAAGATAGATCTACTGGAGCATGAGCACACACGCACACACACACTTATCTAGCTGTGGCAGATTAGAAGGCAGGTTTAGCTACAGAGTGGCAACAGTTTGTCATTACAGCTTTAATGAACGTAATAACACACTCCCACCGTCACGCTCACACACACACACACAGATGGTGGGGGGTCTATGTGTGTGTGTATGTGTGAGGGCGTTGTGTTAACGTCAGTGACGATATCAGGAAGTGGCAGTTACTGTCGGCGGTGGGTGGATGTGTACTCTTGGTAAGAGTTGTAAAATGTACAACGGTATGTGTTTTTGGGTGTTCAGTGCAGTAGCGGTCATCAAAGTATTGTAGTACACTGTAACACTTCGATGTAAATTTACAGTGAAATTCTAACAGTATTCTACTGTATTGTGCTAATACAGTATAATGCAGTAAAAGTAATGCATTCTGGGACTCATAGCCCTTGCTTCCATGATCCTAACTTCAAGTGTTTCTTTTCACAGTAATTTACTGTATACCGCTGAGAATCATGGGAAAGTGTGGGCATATTGTTGTTTTCATCCTGCCAGTTTGGGAAAGTCAAGTGGATTTATTATTTTTAAGTTTTGATCTTCAGTCCAGACAAAAAGTGCTACTTACTACCTCACAGTAAGCCCAGCTTCAACTTAAGCTACGTTTTCGAACACCTTTGCTAACATGTAAGTTAGGTTAGCTTTAGCACATGTTTCTCCATGTGGTCGGCATACACGTTAGCTAGTAAGCTAAGCTAAGCCGTTAGCTGATCTTAGCTTAGTTAATGTTTAAATACTGAATACTATGAGTAATAAAAAATAAGTAAGGCAGCAGTCTAGCTTATTAAGTTATGGCTTATATGTTCAGTTGTCAATTTTGTGTTATTAAATATGCCTTTGTAAGGCATATGAAATTTCTACAAAACATCCCCCGTATCAAATTTGAAATGTGCTTTTTTACATTACATTACATTTCATTTCATTTAGCTGACGCTTTTATCCAAAGCGACTTACAATAAGTGCATTCAACCATGAGTACAACTCAGAACAACAAGAATCCAGAAAGTACAATTTCTTCAATAAAGTTATACTACAAAGTGCTATAAGTAAGCTGCTGTATTCTATTGATACAGTAGAGATACTGTAAAATGTACAGTAACTTACTGGCAGCAGTTTCTCCTGTGAGTTACTGTAATTCATGAAAGGTTGTACAGTGTAGTATTAGTAGTATTGTGGGATCATTGGTGAGGCAGCAGATCTGGGCAGAAAACCAAAGAGCAGCACCCTAATTACCATTGTTGAGGTGCCCTTGAGCAACGATGTGCACTCCAACCTGCTCCAGTGGAAACACTTTGGGGACCCACTGAAGATAGTTATACTGCTACTACCGAAGCAGCTGAATTGATAGTAGTACACACTTTTAAAGTAATGCTAGTAGTAGTATTGTAAATAATAGAAAGCTGTTTCAGAGTAGTATTTGCAATATTTCTGTTTGCAGTGGAATTAGCAGGAGAAGCCTAGTATTAATAGTAACAACGGTGGTATTATGTAGTAGTAACAACAGAAAGAGTAGTTTTATCAGTAGTAGCATGCAGTGATATTTAGCAGTATCAAAGGAAGTAAAGTACGTGTAGTACGAGCAGTTATTATTAGTATTTGAAAATGTAGTACTGATAGAATCGTATGGGTGGCTCCACCAAAATAAAAGCAGATAGGTCAGGCAGTGCAGGCGCGCTCATTACCAGGGTAACCGTCATCGTCTAAGTCTCCAAGGTCGGCGATGGTTTCTCCAAACCGGGCGGCGTAGGCGTCGCTGCCACTCAGCTGAAACTCCAGCTCCAACAGCTTCGCCTGGGACAGAGTCAGTTTGTGAGGAAACTGTGGAAACAGACCGCATCTCAAACAAGTATGAGATGAATATGTAGAATGGAACACGAGAACCTGAGGCCGACGTCCGCCATGTTGGCTCCAAGGTCAGGGGTCAAATAACCATTCTCTGTTCTGTGTTGGCGTTGAAGTGTGTGCTCACCTTCCCCTGGTTGATGTACACGTGGACCCTTCCCTCCTCCCTAAGGACGCCTGTTGCCATGGGAGCGCCGACCAACAGATCTGACAACCCATCAGCGTTCAGATCCACCGCGCACACGCTGGAGCCGAAGTAAGATCCCAGCTGCACAACAAAGACGCACAAGGCAAGCGCTAAGTACGCCATTGTGTTGAGTGGGGGGACACTAACGCTTAGTGGCTTCTCACCTGTTTTCCGGACACCTCAGAGACGACTCGCAGCATGATGCTGTCAACAGTGAAGATGAAGACCTGCACATCACAAAGACACACGCTAACTTTAACCATCACAAGTACCCAATGCTACACAACATCAACCAAAACTCCATAACAACACAGCTTCGCAACACCATCAAGAAGAAGTGGGAACGACGTCTTGACGTTGCTCTCACAACCAGCATTCAGTCTTACGGTGGATGGCTGCACAGGTACAGGTGGTCTCACCTTGCCCTTCTGGTTGTATTGCGGAGCTCCACCCACCACCTCCACAGTACCAGGGCTCAAAAAGGGGCCGGCTCCAACAGCATAACCTGAACAACGGCAGGACACAGTGTCACACGTTCAGACTTCTGCAGGTGCGGAAAGTAACCAAGTACATTTAAAGATTATACCTCTTGGTTTTTTGTGTTACTTAAATTGTTATTAATTTAAACATATTAACATTATACATAGATACAAAAATTAAGGAAAAAAAGGAGAAAATCTAAAAATGATATGAATACATTTATATATATACACACACACACACACACACACATATATATATGTATATCGATACATATATACATATAAAAAGAAAAATAATAATAAAAGAAGATACATTTATCACTTAAAAGCAGCTACAAACCCCCCCATTAGTTATCTTTAACATGTCCAATTGCCAAATGTGAGCTCACGGTAATAACTGAAGATGATATAAATTAATCACTATTATGAGTATATATATGGGACTAAGATTTGAAAGGGAGAAATGACACCGTTAGTTGAATGCTGGTTTCTGGTTAGGGTTAGGGTTTGACATCCAGTGGTTATGGTTAAGAAAAACATGCAAAACGCAAAGAGAAAATATTAAACCACAGCAACCGTCATCCATCTTTGATATAAACCGCAGCTTTCTGTTATTTGTGGTGATCAGCGAGACACAAAGACGTGCACAACTCACATCACAGCCCTCTGTTCAGCTTCCTGTTACCTGAACGTCACACAACATGGTTTTGTTTTTGTCTTGTTTGTGCTGCCGTTAACTCATTTCTTAACTTATCATGTAATCCTTCCTTGAAACGGGATTAAAAGAAACTTGTCTCTCAGTCATGGATACACGTGACTTTTTACATGCAGGGTTTTGCTGGGTTCCTCAAGAAAAAGGTTTTTTAAAACCTTTTTAACAACACAGAGAATGCAATTTAATACCGGTTTTACCTGGTAATATGGCACCAATTATTCATCAACATTTTATTCAGCACTTCCCAGTGGTATATGACAACAATTTATGACTTATAATTCATTATGGATGAATGGATTAAGTAGTTAAAAATGATGCTGTTTTGACAATTGTTTTAAATTTACACTTGACACTTGCGCTTCTGAATGACTGTAGCGACGACAGGACATGACAACCTCGATGATATCTTCATTTCGACAGCCCAGTGTGGCTGCATCTTCTTGTATTATTCCTCCCCACAATATTTTAAACGGCTCTGCCGACCCAATGGGGCAGAACACACATATCTTGTGTAGCAGACCACTTTTTACCAAACAACAGCAACAACAAAGACCCGCTGACAACCAGATGACAAATACCTGCCTTTCTTATAGTGAATCACAATAAAAGCCTCCACTTTGAATGTGAAGCAGAAATACAAATTTGGTTTATAAGCAGTGACTTAAGGTGACTGTCCGACTGCTGCATGATAAAGTCTCCGCTTCCCGTTCAACTATTAAAAGATATTACAGCAGCTATGTGGGAAGACAGAAAACGCTCTTTCTTCTGTCATATCCTTAAACCTTCCCAGCAGTGACGTCGCCTCCTCTCGTGCACCAGGTGCCAAATAGGATGAGGCAAAATCAGAATACTATCAGAATAGCAACTGTCTCATGCAACTAGGTTTGATTATCTATCACTAACAGTCGACACAGGCTGCACATTGAAGGCAGTGCATCGTCAAAGTCCTCTGTCAGTACTCTGTCAGTCGGCACATAGGAAGCATTCAGCGACAGTAGAAATCAGACTGCTGTGGGCTCAGTGGCGTTTTGGCAGCGCTCAGAGCCACAAAATAGACATAGGCACTATAGGCAAGACTAAGAAAGCCTGTGTAGACATCCTATGAGATGGACTTATTCAAAACAAAAACAAAACTCATCCCGTTTCGACACTCAGAGTCGATCTGTGTGTCAGTAGCTGCAATGCACTGAAAGGTTTTTTCACCTTTTTTGGGGATTTGTTTTAGGAAGAAGGTAGAAGATGCTGATTGCCGGTAGGAACAATAGTTATGTGTCTGTGGTGCTGTAGCAGTGACTACAGAGTACAGAGGTGTACAGCAGCAGGTGTATCTGTTACCTAGGTAGCTTCCAAAGCTGACGGCTCCAGCTTCGTCGTCCAGGTACACCGACATCCCCCCGCTGGACGTGTTGAAGACCAGAACTGAACCCGTCCAATAAGACGTCCCCGGGGCCCCCATGATGATCAGATCCTGAAAAGCACAGGGGCACGATATAATGTGACATGCATTTCTTTAAAATAAGCTCTATCGTACCAATATAATACACGCAACATTTTTCTACATATCCCAACATCATATTTCTGTAACATCCATTTCATCTATAACACAGTACGCTGTTTTCTTTTTAGAAAAATAATTAGGAAGAAAAATTAGAGAGCAGATCGGTTACAGATAGACAAAATAACAACATTGTGTCCGTAAGAAGTTCTACACAAGACAGCAAAGATGAATTGCATTCAGTCTGGTGGTGGTAACTGTGAAAACAAACAGGATTTTAATGGCACCTACTGACCTCTGTCAGGAAGTTGGAAATGCCGGCCTGACACGACCCATAATCCTCACCGAACTTCCTCTGGTGGTCTGTAAGAGACAAACAGACATGTCGAGGGGTGAAGGTGAACAAATAAATAAGGAGATAAAACCCAAATGTTTTCCTTCTGCCGCTGAACAGCTGCTGTGTTCACACACACACACACACACACACACACACACACACACACATTCTACACACATGAAAGAAGTGAGGTCTGTACATCCGAAACATGTCTCTATCAAACTGCGGAGGGGTCTCTGTGTCACAATGCATTTGGAAAGATCATCTTTTGTATAATACCAAATTACTGTTATTATTACGCTTGTGTACCTCTGTAGCAGGGAATGATGGGTTGGGCGTGCCTCAGGTCGTTTCCGTAGCGATAACAGACTCCGTTAGGCAGCTTGTGGTTCTGACCATCTTTCTTTGAGTAGAAGACGTTCTTCCAGCGGTGAGCACATGCCTGCACGCACACACACACACACACACACACACACACAGAGCATGCAAAAGCCATGTGACACAAACTCATTACTGACAATAACACAATCACAAGTTAGCTGTAGAATGTCGTTATTCTCATGACCCATGTCATTGTGACAGAGGCTCTGTTTGTGTTTGTTTGTGTGTGTGTGTGTGTGTGTGTGTGCGTGTGTGTGTGTGTGTGTGTCGACCATTTTCAGCTGTTCCTTTTTTTATGTGTGTAAATTCAAAGCGTCTTTCAGAAATGGCCTGAAATGAGCTTCTCAAACGCAGCTTTGTGTTCTGTAAATGTTCCATGATGTCTTTATTCACACACATGACAGGCGGGGTGTCGAGCTACAGACTTGCTAGAGAACAGCGATGAATTCTACATGTGCTTCAACATTTAGGACAATTCGAGGCAAGCAAATTTGCAAAATACAAATATATGTATTACTGGTTTTAAACTTTGGTGCCTGTGTGAGTGAGTGAGAGAAAGAAAGTGTTACCAGGATGTGTCCTCCGTTGACTCCAGGTTGTCTGGACAGACTGACTCCCAGCCACTGGTGATCACTCTCTGCATCACACGTCTTTCCACATTTCGGAACGTCTGCATACACACACACACACACACACACATACATTTATTCAACAGTTTCACACATGCAGTCTTCGTGGGTGATTCATTGGTGTTTCACTGTTAAAGGCTCAACTGACCAGCTGATAGTGTTAACATGGTAGACATCTGAGTCTAATATTGTGTTTAGTCATGTTCAGACCGGATCTTTGTGTGTGTGTGTGTGTGTGTGTATCCTTATTGTATACCTTATTATACTGTATATTATATACATTGTTTTGATTGTAGGAATAATAATAGGAATAGGAAATGCTTGATATACTGTGTTTAAGA
Source organism: Cottus gobio (assembly GCA_023566465.1). Classification (NCBI taxonomy): domain Eukaryota; kingdom Metazoa; phylum Chordata; class Actinopteri; order Perciformes; family Cottidae; genus Cottus; species Cottus gobio. Next base: position 20,141,760 of record CM042227.1, on the reverse strand, counting down.
GTTTCACATGCAGGAGAAGAGACCTGAAAGGACACACACACAGACAGAAACACACCAGCGTGCATGGGGTGGCAGCGGCGGGACTCGGCAGTGATATTGCAGCGGTACACGGCTCCTGGAGATCGAACCGACGGGCTGGAGGATGAGTTTGCCACCGGAGCTCCAACCACCAACCTGAGAGAGAGCCAGTGAGAAGGTTAGACAGGATCTGTCTCTGTGTCTGCTCGGGGTCTGAATGTCATCTGTGTGTGTGAAGCATCAAAGAGCGTCTCTCATTGACAAGGACGGGCTAATTAGCATGCACACACCAACACACTCAGACACAGCCCTTCTGTGAGGCGGCGGCTAATAGAGCATCATTAACATAATCAAATGGACTTAAATGTACGGATCTCTCTCACAAAAGGTGAATGGCAGGTCAAACGAGGATCAACAAACAGATCAATAGATGATTAACTAAATATTAATAGACGATAAACAAAGGATCAATAGTAGTTTAAAATAAGTTCAAGGGTAGATCAATACCAGCTATGGGCTCCATGGCGATGCAGCAGGACTGAGTATCCAAACATGGACGAGGAGGGGCCACTGAACTCCAGACTGTGGTCCTGATCCAGACTGTATCCTGCTGTGGGATGGACCAGGACCAGGACCAGGACCAGGACCAGGACCAGGCTGCTGCGTGCACACATGCTGCCCGCTGAGGGACGCATGATGGAGGACAGACTGCAGGGACACCATGAGAGACACAAATCAGTAATCAGTGTGCACGAGATCAGAACAAACGGTCAATATTCCCATCTTCCGTGTCAGTTCTGTCTAAAGTCACTGAACTTTATTTGAATTTTAGTGACGATCTTGAAGTTCCCAAAGGTACCAAATATGTCAGACTGAATATACTGTACTTGAAAATATCTATTTGATGGAACCCATTTCTAAAGCTGTTGTCCCCATCAGTCTTGTGTTTAATATTTCTCTTAGTGTAAACATCATATAGCTTCAGCCAGTAGATGGCTAGCTTAGCATAAAGACTGAAGGAGGGGCGGGAGGTAGCTAGCTGGCTCTGTCCAATAGTAACAAAATCTACCTATCTCACGAATTTAATGGCAACGTCAGTATGTTTCAACCTGGACCATATTTCCCCATGTTTTGTGTCAATTTCTGTCACAGGACCAATATGGAGGCAAAACACACGGCCACTTAGCGGGCTGCAATGTTATCACGCGGGGCAACCTTCAATGCACGGCTGTTTGTTGTTGTGTCATGTGACTTGTAGCCGGAAGGCAAAGGTGTAAACGTGAGTGAGAGTTGGAAAGAGTCATGTTGTCTTCAGTGACATGGCTGAATGTGTATTTGATCTCAACTTGGCTATAACAAACAGACCAAGCAAAAAGGAGAAGAAGACCTTCTCCTTTCTTTGTTGGAACCTTTTATGATGTTGTCAGACTTTTATAAAAACGATCATTTTTAGAGGAAGCACATTGAGGATGGGGAGTTGCCCCTGAGAGATTACATTGCAGCCCCTTTAGTGGCGGCCTACTGCAGCTTTACAACTCGATGCTGGACCCATTTCTAAAGCTGTTGTCCCCATCAGTCACTTTGACACGCAACATGGGAAAATAGGGTCTTCAACACGTTTGTTTAATCTATACAAAAACCAGAGCAAAAGAAATTAATAAAACAATCGGTTATAGGAACAAATTATGGCAGAGGTTCCCCGAACTTCTTGGTCCGGCCCTGTCAAAGGAACTTTTCTCAACTGTAAACTCATAAAAGTGTCTTTCTGTGGTCTTAATTAATAGACTAGATTTAAAGATTCATATGGATTAATTAATGGTCATTCTGTATCTAAAATGCCTATTAATAAAACTGTAGGTGTTGGGATATATTTAAACTAATTTTTAAATCTGACCAACAATCCATAAATAAAATATTTTGATTGAATGTTTGTTTTTATGACGGAATACTTTTCTTCATCATCTCGCTCAGTCACAATTAGTTTTGCCCGTACACTATGATGTATTAACCAACTAACGGTCGTTTCATGTCTAACTAACGGCAAGTTTACCGTACCGCTATCCCGAGTCAGACAGCCGATATCCCGGGTCAGACTGTGGGTCCGGTGGGCTACCGGGCAGATGTGGAATCCGTGGGCTTCCCCCGGGCGGCAGATGTTGACCCAAAGATGTACCAAACAGCCGCAGTGTGTTCCACAAAGTCTCCGCTAAATCCTTCTGGTTTCCCGGCGTGACGTGCGCGTGGAAACCTCCTGTTGCTCCCCGGTCCGTTAACCGTCTCGTGCGTGAAACCGGGCTGGAGAAGCGCACGAGGCTCTGGGTCTGTGTGACAGACAGAAAGACTGAAGCCGGTTGGAATGAAAGGGGAAGAGAGAAACCCCCAAACTGAAGTTCATATGAGTTTCAGATGAAGTCAATGAAACTGAGAAGTGAGCGCGCGGAGACCCTCCTCCCACGACGCGCGCGTGCGCGCGCGCGCGTGTGCTTAACGGTGTTTCCTCTCCACACCCGAAATTTTCGCTTTAGCGCGCGAGGGTGCGCACGCGGTTCAGTGTGTGTGTGTGCGTGTGTTTGGGGTGTTTCCTCTTCAGTTATCACTACAGTGTGAATGGACTCAGCGTGGCTCTAATCTGATTTCTACTGTATGAGCGCTGGGACACATAGTGGCCTACTCTAATATACGAACACACAAATAGACATATGTCATAAATATTCGGACTACGTCGGTCAGAGCTGCTACAGATGTCACATATGTGACAATGGACCACATGTTGGGATTCATGTCTTAGATAAATAATTCAAAGTATAATTAACAGATCAATTAGACATATATATATATATATACTCAGCAATGTATTAAGTCATTAAAATCAGACACAAGTAATGCAGCCTATGTGTGTGTGTGTGTTTTTGACACTGATGTTTATTGTATCATCGTGATTTCACTTAGTTTCCCATCCTTAGGTTTGGCTCAATAATATAAGTATGAGTATGTGTTTTATTCAGTCAACCATTACAAACAATACAATAAGTAAAGCCACAATCTAATACACAAACAAATGACTGAAAAGTACGCAGAAGCATAATGCCTATATACATGCAGTAATTATAAAATGGGCCTCTCTGCATAACAATCAGCCTTTTATTTACTATTGGTACTTTTTTGACATTGTATAATTTGAAAATGCAGGACTTTAACTTCTAATAAGGTATGTCCACAATGTACAAAATTGCTGCTTTTACCGAAAAGATTCTAGTGAGAGATGTGAGCAGGACGTAACTCGTTTTTAAAAGTGTACATAGAGTGCACTTAAAGTTGATTTACATTCAGTGTGACGTCACGGCTGTCATGTGGTCTGTAATCCTGCTCAGCTGAAGTGACACTCCTTGTAGTACAACATATAATTATCGCAGTGTTTAGTGCAACATAAGCGTTGTGTGAGCCAGCAGAGGGTTGTGGGTAAAAAAAAAGAAAAAAATCACATCACTCATTCACTGTTTAACTAGGTATATACGCTTATATCATCATTTAGCATTACCTGATTATTACACACATAATTCACAAAATCAAATAAATACATGCTTTACATACCTATAGAGAGTGATAGCAACTCTGTGAGGCTGTAGAGCCTATTAGACACAGTAATGCTAAGGTCAGCATGCTAACATGCACACAGTATTTCCCATGCTAACCATTTTAATTATGTTACTTTTTAAACAATATCAATATAATAGCTTTGTTATGATGCTAGTGTTAGCTTCCCAAATAAAGCCTCCCAGATTGTGTATGGTCCAGCCTCATAGAGCTTCTAGCATGACTGTAAAATGTTATTTTTTTTATTTTATCTATTAAAAGCTCAGCAGTAAATGTAGAAGGGGAGATGCTAATAGAATGAAAGTAGAAAAAGTAGTCCAGTTGGGAATCTGGGGATCTATCGTATCAGTCCTTCCGTGTTGGCCGTTAGTCCGTTAGTCAACGGATCCAACGATTCTTCTTTAGAATTTGTTCTGAGGGAATGTTTACACAGAACTATTTTGTGTGATCTAAACAGTTTTAATTCATTGTTACTGGACTCAGTAAACAATGACGCGTTGAACAGCAGATGAAGTTCGGGGGAAGAATATTTGTCCTGAAACAGTCACTGAAGCAGCTCTGTGTTTCATTCCAGGCCTCCAACCGGCCCTCAGTGCATAAACCAGATCGAGGGACACAGAGAAAATAAAAGAGGGAGAGCGTTTTTTAATACTTTAAAAAACGTCTTTTTTAAGTTTATTTGGAGTATCTGTACGACTTTTTCACGGAAAGTCATCGGTGCAAAGAAAAGCATATAAATAGCCCCAGACAGAAAGACAGTTGAGGAGCAGACAGTTTGCGTGAATGGCACACAGGAACTCCGTGCTGCACATAAACTTACACACACATGTACACATCCACTCACTGTGTTTGTTGGTATTTCCTGTTAATGACCCTGCAGTTATTATGCTGGAATCTGACAAGCCACTGTTCCCACCCTCCCACACACTATGAGGCCCCTTAAGTTACAAAACAAAAGAAAAAAAAACGTTTCCTCCATATTTTGAAGGGTGTTTGTTGTCATTTTGCGGTAGCCACTCGGCCGATTGCTGGGTGTTTCTGCTTGCCGCTTTTTTTTTGAAGACCCGCTCATCTAAACACCTTCACACTCAACACTGCACTTCCTTTTGTACTCCGCAATACACCAGCTGGGTGTGAAGTCGTTACATACAGTTACATACAGTTACATACTCAGTGAACTGCTCACAGAGTCTGAGGCACTAACCTGAACTAACAACAAGGATTTTAACAGACCTCTGCAAGCCAATTAAAAAACTGTGTTTTCCTTTGTTGTGGTATTTAGAAATGTAATTCCTAATAAGATCAGTATAAAGTTCTCAAGTCATAAGATGGATGATCAAACCGGACAATTTGGTGGTGTATGCGCATTTGAAGAACGATCAAACATGGCAGCTCAGGCACTACAAAATGTTGCTGTTTTCCTTTATACTCATACTGCTTTTGGGGATATATAAAAAAGACAAAGAAAAAAAAAGAAACATGTTCTGTCAGACACCAACTCTTAAAACTGGAAATAAGAGGTTTTCGGCTGAGATGAGAACTGGAACTGGAGCTGTGCTGTGCACACACACACACACACACACCCACACACACACACACACACACACACATACACACAGGCTGCCTGAAGTGTTCCTGCTAGCATCCCTTTAGCCGTGAGCAGGTTCCACTGAGGTCACTATGACTCTCCACTCAGCCAGCAATCAGGGGTTCAGAGGTCATGACAGACAGTCATTGGACGGGAGGACAGAAGATGGGAAGCAGATAAAAACACATCCACTCCCATTTCTATTTCTGTGCTTTTTCACTCTGAAATGATTGAAAGCACGTGGCCAATAATACCAGTTAACATGACCAGAGAAAGCAGTTGTCAGTCATGCAATCATCCTGTGAAATATAAGTGGCTGTTTGTTTAGCGAGCAGCTTTGACACTTCCTCCGTTCTCTTTCGTTTCCTTCTCTTTTTCTTCTCACACAGAAAATAAGAAAACCTCTGGCTTGGTGTTTTGGGGTGTTCAGGGTAAAAACCGAGCTTTTCCAAAAGAAGATGTCCAATGAGGGTTAAAAAGTGAATCAATCTTTAATCATTGATTAAACACCATTATAGCCAAATACACACCACAGCTGCTGTCAGTAACCTGGATTCATATGATTTTGTCACCACAGAGACCACATTGCTGCCTATGAGCCACAATTACTACTCAGAAAAATACTTTACTAAAGACTATTTCATACTCGTTCTATTGATGGTCTGGACGATACAGAGGTGTTCCTGTTGTTTCGTCAACGCTCATTGATATAAATGGAGGTGGGCGAAGCAATTGAAACACCGTCAGAAACAGTAACACAATTTGATGCTACATGCTCCAAAATGAAAATACAGTTTAAGAATCAATGAACATTATAACCTGAATAAAGGGAGGAATTGCAGGACTGTTGTATTATTAGTAAAACCCCTTGAGGCAAATTTGTGACATTCTACAAATATAGACTGGACTATTAGGGTGCATCCGTTTTATAGGTGTACCTAATAAACTGGCAACTGTGTAAGCGCATCCTATCAGCTGGTCTTTGACTTGAGGCGAGACATTTGATGGGCCAGTCTTTATTCAGACCAGGGAGAATAAACCTGAAAAGTATTGTTCCTAAGTGTTGTCTTTTCTTTCAGAAAGAGTCTGTGAGGGTTGGTGTTGGAGTGTCCTGCTCTCCCTCTCCCTTTTCCTCTTCTCTCTCTATCTTCCTGTTTCTCTCCTGCACTTTTCTCTCTCTTTCTCTCTCTCGCTTCTGGCAATCAGGTCGATGCGGAACAGCTGAGGGGAGAGGCGCGCCACCGCGCGCAGCTGCGGCGCATCAGGACTCCCACGGCGCATAAGAAGGGCGACAACCCAGACCGCGGCGTCGCGAGATTGCTTCTACTGTTTTTTCAGATACCAGCAAGCTACCTGACCGACAACCCTTATCCCGGTGCGGGATACGTTTGAGTCACGAACCACGAACCACGGAGCACGAGCACGCATCACGAGCACGAACCACGAGTCACGAGTTTCCTGTCACGAGCCACGAGTCACCTGCTACAAGCCACGGCACACGAGATCCACGCCACGTCATCCAGCGAACGACAAGGAGAGCGTCCGACATCGCAGCCAGTGACGAGTTGACTAAGTGTGAAATAAACCTGTTGGGATACTCTACACGAAACCCCTCTCTCTCTGATTCTGTCCGGCACTTGGGTCCGAGCCGCCTAGCCTCCCTACCAGGGAACCTGACAGAATCTCGCGACCAAGGAAATGACGGACCCAGCGGGACCAGATTCGTTGAGAGAGGCGGTCAGCCATCAGGGAGAACTGTTGGGCAGACACGAGCAAGCCTTGGTGGGGATTATGGCTCGACTGGACAACATCAGCTTGAACGTGGAGAGACTGGCCGTCCGAGCCGCACCGCCACCAGCCGCTGCCGCTCCGCCCCCGGTGAGTGCGATTCCAACTTCGGCTCCCCTAGAAGCCGCCCGGGAACCCCGAGTTCCGTTACCCGAACCGTACGCCGGTGAGCCCGGGGCGTGCGGGCGGTTTCTGTTGAATTGCTCCCTAGTCTTCGACCTTCAGCCTCGTAGTTACGGTTCGGATCGAGCTAGGATAGCATTCTGTGTAAATCTGATGCGGGGGAGGGCGGCCCAGTGGGCCACGGCGCTGTGGGATGGGCAGTCCGCCGCGTTAGCCTCCTTCACGGAGTTTACAGCAGAGCTCCGGCGAGTGTTCGACCATCCGGTACGCGGACGAGAGGCCGGTGACCACTTGTGCTCTCTGCGGCAGGGGTCTGGGTCGGCGGCGGATTTCGCCATCGAGTTCCGGATTCTCGCCGCGGAGAGCGGCTAGGGGGAGCCGGCGTTAATGACTATTTTCAGGCGGGGATTATCCGCGGAGCTTCGGGATGAGCTGGCTCCGCGGGACGACACGGTGTCCCTGGAGCAGTTCATCACGATGACAATTCGGGTCGACAATAGGCTCCGGGAGCGTCGGCGAGAACGGGGCCGGCGGGCTCCACGTCCAGTGTCGAGTTCGGGTTCTGGGGGCGAGCACGCCGGGTCTTGGGGGGAGCCGCTCGGGAGGGGGGAGGATGCCAGCGAGCCGATGCAGTTGGGACGCGCTCGTCTGACGCCGGAGGAGCGGCAGAGACGATTCCAGGGGCGGCTTTGTCTGTATTGTGGGCTCGCGGGGCATTATGCCCGAAATTGCCGCGAGTCCCCAAACGGGGGGGCTCGCCAGTAAATCAGAGCGTGCCGGCGAGCCCAAATCCGTCTCTGTGTGTTGTCAATAGTCCGGCTCCGGAGAAACCAGTGAGATTGAGCAGTACCACTACGTCTCGCATGACATCCCGCATTTCCATCAACGCCATCCTCTCGGGTCAGGGTGCAGACATACCGGTAGAGGTCCTGGTTGACTCCGGGGCTGACGAAAGCTTCATCGACGCCGGGCTAGTGGAGAGGGCGGGGTTGAGAGTGGAACCGTTGGATCCTTCGCGACAGGTCAACGCGTTGGACGGCCGGCTCCTCGCGCAGCTTATGCACCGTACCGGTCCCCTGAGACTTTGTTTATCTGGTCAGCACACAGAAACAATTCAGTTATATGTTATCCCGTCCCCTTCATCCCCCGTCGTTCTAGGTCTCCCGTGGCTGCAGGTCCACAATCCGCAGATTGATTGGAAGACTTTGTCCATTGCCAGTTGGGGCGTGGCTTGTCACGTACGTTGCCTCCGGGAGGCTTCTCCGGCAACCCGGCGTCCCACGCGTTCCTCGACTCCGCCAGACCTGACAGGGGTTCCCGGCGACTACCACGACCTCGGCCCGGTTTTTTGTAAGAATCTCGCCCAACAACTCCCTCCCCACCGACCCTATGATTGTGCGATAGACTTGCTTCCGGGGGCCCCACTTCCCACGTCCAAACTGTATAACATCTCCCGCCCAGAGCGGGCCGCGATGGAAAGGTATATTCAGGAGTGTTTGGATGCAGGGCTGATTCGGCCGTCGTCCGCGCCATTGGGGGCGGGGTTCTTCTTTGTCACTAAGAAAGACCAATCGTTGCGGCCATGCATTGATTATCGGGGCCTTAATCAGATAACAATCAAGAACAAGACCCCATTACCCCTGATCGATCCGTCATTTGAACCCCTCTGCCAGGCTCAAGTATTTTCGAAGCTTGATCTCCGCAACACGTATCATCTCGTGCGTATCAGGGAAGGAGATGAGTGGAAAACGGCTTTCAACACCCCACTAGGTCAATTTGAGTACTTAGTTATGCCGTTTGGCCTCACCAACGCCCCAGCCGTGTTCCAGACGCTGATGAACAGCCTATTTCGTGACATGTTAGGACAGTTCGTTTTTATCTATCTTGACGACATCCTCATTTTTTCACGGTCTCAGGAGGAACATCGGCAGCACGTGAGGTTGGTTCTCCGACGTCTGCTGGAGAACCGACTTTACGTCAAGCCCGCAAAATGTGAGTTCCACGTTGCGTCGGTGAGCTTCCTGGGGTATGTCATAGCCAGGGGTCAGGTGGAGCCGGATCCCGCTAAAATTCGCGCCGTCGCTGACTGGCCCATCCCAGGTACTCGGAAGGAGCTGCAGCGTTTTCTGGGGTTTGCTAATTTCTATCGCCGATTTATCCGGAACTTTAGCAGGGTAGCGGGGCCGCTCACTCGTCTTACCTCCACTAAGATTCCGTACGTGTGGAATCCCGAGGCGGCGGGGGCATTCGATCGGTTGCGGGGGTTATTTACCTGCGCCCCCATTCTTCGGCACCCCGATCCTACGCGCCAGTTTGTAGTGGAGGTAGACGCGTCGGAGACGGGGGCGGGGGCGGTGCTCTCCCAACGGGACCCCACTACTCAGCGACTTCACCCATGCGCTTTTTTTTCGCGTAGGTTTAGTCCCGCCGAGCGTAACTACGACGTGGGGAACCGGGAACTGCTGGGGGTGGTTTTGGCATTACAGGAATGGAGGCATTGGTTGGAGGGGAGTAAACAACCTTTTTTAATATGGACCGATCATAAGAACTTGATCTATATTCGAGCAGCTCGGAGGCTGAACTCCCGCCAGGCGCGCTGGTCTCTGTTCCTGAGCCGTTTTCAATATTCCCTATCCTACCGGCCCGGGAGTAAGAATGGGAAACCAGACTCACTCTCCCGGATTCATCTCTCGCCGGAGCGGTCCGACCCGACGCCCATCGTTCCATCAGACTGCATCGTGGGAGCAGCTACCTGGGACATCGAGTCGGTCGTCAGGGGGGCTCCGAGGGACGATCCGGTGCCGGAGGGAGGACCACCGAATCGACTCTTTGTTCCACCTACAGTGCGAGCGCCGGTGCTGCAGTGGGGCCACTCGTCCAGTCTGTCCTGTCACCCCGGGGCGCGGCGAACCACGACGTTCATCCGGCAGCGTTTCTGGTGGCCGAGGATGGAGGAGGACGTCCGGCGGTTTGTGGCCGCTTGCGCAGTGTGTGCTCGAGGGAAGGCCTCCCATCAACGCCCTGCGGGATTGCTGCGGCCTTTGCAGATCCCGAGCAGACCCTGGTCGCATATCGCGGTCGACTTCGTCACGGGATTACCACCATCTGAGGGGCACACCGTCGTCCTGACGATTGTCGATCGGTTCTCCAAAGCGGTGCACTATATCACTCTCCCCAAGCTCCCTTCCGCGTTGGAGACCGCCCAGCTGTTGGTTCTGCACGTGTTTCGGCTCCATTGTATTCCAATGGACATCGTCTCCGACCGGGGGCCCCAGTTCACCTCGAGGGTGTGGGACGCGTTCTGCCGGGCGATCGGGGCCACCGCAAGTCTGTCGTCAGGCTACCATCCTCAGTCCAATGGTCAGACGGAGCGTGCAAACCAGGACCTGGGGACGTCCCTGCGGTGTGTGTGTGCCCAGCATCCCGCTTCTTGGAGTATTCATCTACCCTGGGTGGAGTATGCACACAATTCCCTTTCCTGCTCCTCTACTGGCGGAATGTCGCCTTTTATGGTGTGTTATGGGTTTCAGCCTCCCGTGTTTCCAGCCCAGGAGGAGGAGGTGGCAGTTCCGTCAGTGGGGGCGCACGTCCGGCGAATCCGGTCCGTCTGGGCAGCAGCCAGGGCTGCCCTTACCAGGTCCTCGGCAAACAATAAACGGTTGGCGGATCGGCTTCGGGCACCCGCTCCTGAATATCGGGTGGGGCAGCAGGTCTGGCTGTCCGCAAGAGACTTGGCGTTGCCGATGGAGTCCAAGAAGATGGGGCCCAGGTTCGTGGGACCGTTCCCGGTCGAGAGAGTAATTAATCCATCAGCTGTACGACTGACTCTTCCGGCCTCGATGCCTATCCATCCAACGTTCCATGTTTCCCTGCTGAAACCGGTGGGGGAGAGTGAGCATAGCCCTCCGGCCGTTCCCCCTCCACCCGCCCTGGTCATCGACGGGCATCCGGCCCACAAGGTTTCAAAGATCCTGGAGGTGCGTCGGCGAGGGCGGGGTTTTCAATATCTAGTGGACTGGGAGGGGTATGGTCCCGAGGAGCGGTCGTGGTTATCCCGCCGGATGATAGTGGGTCCCGAGTTGTTCCGGGAGTTCTACCGAGAACACCCGGATAAGCCAGGAAGATCGTCGGGAGACGATCATTGAGGGGGGGGTGCTGTGGGGGTTGGTGTTGGAGTGTCCTGCTCTCCCTCTCCCTTTTCCTCTTCTCTCTCTATCTTCCTGTTTCTCTCCTGCACTTTTCTCTCTCTTTCTCTCTCTCGCTTCTGGCAATCAGGTCGATGCGGAACAGCTGAGGGGAGAGGCGCGCCACCGCGCGCAGCTGCGGCGCATCAGGACTCCCACGGCGCATAAGAAGGGCGACAACCCAGACCGCGGCGTCGCGAGATTGCTTCTACAGTTTTTTCAGATACCAGCAAGGTACCTGACCGACAACCCTTATCCCGGTGCGGGATACGTTTGAGTCACGAGTCACGAACCACGGAGCACGAGCACGCATCACGAGCACGAACCACGAGTCACGAGTTTCCTGTCACGAGCCACGAGTCACCTGCTACGAGCCACGGCACACGAGATCCACGCCACGTCATCCAGCGAACGACAAGGAGAGCGTCCGACATCGCAGCCAGTGACGAGTTGACTAAGTGTGAAATAAACCTGTTGGGATACTCTACACGAAACCCCTCTCTCTCTGATTCTGTCCGGCACTTGGGTCCGAGCCGCCTAGCCTCCCTACCAGGGAACCTGACAGAGTCAGCTTTTTTTCTTCTTCATTCTTTCCGTTTTGTGACTTTAACAACACCCAGAAAACAATTTTCTTAATATCCAGCATCCTAGCAGTTACGTGCCTCTATGAAATAATTTCGCAATGCCGTGCAGTCGTCGTGACAACGGAGACACAAACACAGCTTGTCATGGACAACATCTGTGTGACGTGATGAACAAAGATCTAGAGAAAAAGTATCAAGTTCAACCCATTCAATTAAATCATTTTAGAAGCAGAAAGCAATTGATGGAAACTTAGTCTGTATTTATTTTAGTTGTTTGGTTGAGTTCTACCTTTCAATATTGTATTATAGTTGTTAAATTTCCATCAGTGAAGTTTTGAAGTGAAGATATTTTGTTTTTGTTCAGATTACTTTTGTTTTCAAGTTTCAATTCAGCTCTTCGGTTTATTTTGAAGTGGAAGCAGACCATCCTGACTAAACTATCAAATGAATGGATGCAAAAATGAAACTACAAATTTAGAATTAAAAAGATGTAAGAGACAAAAAGCAGACACATTTGAGGCAGCAACGAATAAACAACAGATTACATGTCTGTAACGGTTTGTTTGTCTTCTCTGCTGATGGAGCTCCACAAGATAACAAACATATTCACAGATTAAAGAGGCGAACTCACTTCACCACTTATCTGTGGTATGTTAATAGACAGCTGATCCCTGCTGGGTTCACATCTACTGATCACAGATCAGCCTGATCAGAGGACTTTGATCTCAGAGTAGGGTGTGTGTGTGTGTGTGTGTGTGTGTGTGTGTGTGTGTGAGGCTGTACGGGTCTGGAGAGGGCGGGTCAGACATGGAGGAGGTGGGCGTGGCTGCTGACATTACTGAAAATGGAAGGAAATGACTGTTTATTACACACACACACACACACACACACACACAGACATACACACAGACATTCACACACACACTTACACACACACAAACTTACACACACACACACAGCCGTCGTGACCACATCATATACAAATCTTTTCCAAATTGTCTCTCATGTCTTGTTGAATTAAACCATTTCCGCACTGTGTTACTGTGACAGACAGAAAATGCTTGATTCTGATTGGCTGATAGTATAGTGACCGCTCGGAGTGCTATTTGGAGAGCTAACTGCTGACACTCTAGCCACCGACAAGCCATCAGTTCCCTCATAAATCTAATTCATTTGTCAACGTTCACCAAAGTTGAACTCGCACGGAAGAAATTATCTGATTATTTTAAGGTTTTAAATGCTGGCAATGGCCTTTTTTCGAAAACCCAGTTCTGGACCAAGTCCCCCAGAAGCAGGTGAACTTTACCCTTGTGTGCAGTCGAAATATCACCTGTACTCATAAGTGTTGTTCTTTCATTATGAGCAGGCAAAACCGGAGAGATAATAATTAATTTTCATACTTTAAGGCCTTTACTCCAATTCGTCATCCAACCACCATACTGTCAAAGTGTAAACAGGAAGTGGGACCGTGGACCGAGATGGACAGTTTGGGTCATAGTTTGACTGTTCAACTTCGTTTATTCTCCAAAGTAAGTTTGTCTAACTTGGAGGTTTGTTCACAAAACGGTTAGATGTTGCAATGTTCTACATTCACAGTCATGAACTTGGTTATTAACAGTGTTATAATTAGAGATTTTAAAAAAATGGATAAAGCTCTGAAAATACTGGAAATAGCCCTTTTACATTATTCTAATATCATTTTACCTGATTACGTCAAAATGTATGCCGGCGTTGTATCATAGCAACAGCGGTAAACAGACGCACGGATGGGAACTCAGAGAAAACCCATCTGATTTAAAACATGAGGACACACACACACACACACACACAGCACTGTGAAGCTCTGTGTGTCCACAGCCCTATATGGAGATGTTCCTGTAGCTGAGGTCATTGACAGTGAGCCATGACAACACGCACACGCACACACGCACACACGCACACACGCACACACGCACATACACACATACACACGCACACACGCACACACGCACACACGCACACGCACACACGCACACACGCACACACGCACACACATACACACGCACACACACACACGCACACACATACACACGCACACACGCACACACGCACACACATACACACACACACACACACACACACACACACACATACACACATACACACATACACACACACACACACACACACACACACACACTGATGAATGTAGGTCAATAATATAAACTGTAACACACAGAGGACTGTAAATATTTTAGCAGTGATGTATGTGCAGTGACACACACACACACAGACACAGACCCCCCGGGAGGAGGGAGGGGAGGCAGGGGGTGTCTGAACAGCTTGTGACGTCTCCAGGCCATGATAACGTCGGCTAATTGGTTCCATCAGGCCTCAGAGTGTGTGTGTGTGTGTGTGTGTGTGTGTGTGTGTGTGTGTGTGTGTGTGTGTGTGTGTGTGTGTGTGTGTGTGTGTGTGTGTGTGTGTGTGTAGGCGCGCTGTGGTCAATGTTATAGTTACTATCTCCCAGTAACTTTTACAAACGGCCAGCAAGTACTTTTCTTGTATGTTTCAAGCAAGTTTTTTCATTTACTTCCTAAGCAGCGTGGCAAAAAGGGTCGGTCTCCACTTTGGAGCTCAGGATGCAGCCGAAGTGGTCGTGAGGGAGGAGAGTGTGACGTTGTGTTCCGACATCCTTGGGTTCACACCAACTCACCTTGATTTGTTTTGACTCGGACAACTCGGACGGGTGACCTCACCAACTCTCCTGAAGAAGTTAAAAAAACAGGGCGAAACGATTCCCCAGAGATCGAGGGGTTCAATTCCAGGTAGTGGCACCTATAAACTGAGTATACATCAATGGTGGAAAATGTAACACATCCTTTACTTAATTAAGTAATATACCACAGTTAAATAAGAACTCTGACTAGTTAAAACCAGGCATTCAAAGTTTTACTCAAGTAAAACACAGAACTACTCATTATACAGATGGCCTATTTAAGATCATTTTAATGTTGCAACTGGTAAAGCTGGGGCAACTTTTCGGGTCTTAAAATAATGATTGGTGCCTTAATTTATAGTAACGCATCATAATATGTATATATTAATCGGAAACTGCAAAGTACCTCGTAACTAAAGTGATCAAACAGAGTCCAATATTTTCTCCTGAACTGTAGTGGAGTAGCTTGTGAAGCACAAGTACCACAAAACCAGACTCAAAGGAATGTACTTAGTTACTTTCCACTGCTTTATGTCAGGCTCCTGGCTGTTGCTTCATGTTGGACAGATAAATACGAGTGTGGTATCAATCTCCTCACCCAACTCTCTGCAGATTCTACAAGTTCTATATCTGCGGAGGAGCGATGTAGATTGTGTCATCTTCCCGTGTCTGGACGTCCACAAACCTCGTGACCACACCGACCGTACAAACCGACAGCACATGTGTGTGTCTGTGCAGCAGCATAAACAGAGCCACTCGGAGTGCATCGGGGCCTTCAGGGGGAGACAAGGGCTGCAGTGTGAGAGGACTGGATGTTACAGAATGAGCGGAAACATGGAAAACTTGCCAAAAATAGATAGAATTTAAAAAGAAAGTTAAAAAAATGTCGGGACTTGTCACCAGTTAGGGAAACCGAGGGAACCTCTCGGATGACAAAAGAAACAGCTTCAAACCCGGCTGCCTTTCGACTCGAGGATTTTAGATTTCCTATAAGCTGAGCTAGATGAATTTGAAAAGAACGACTGTTTACTGAAGACAGAAAACTCATCACAGAACGATGCTGGAGTCCCGACTCTGTAACTCAACATAAATAAACTCCCCCCAGTGAACTGGGTCAGAGTTTATATCGTCAGTCTGTCTTATTTCAAATACAACAGTTATGAATGACAAAATTAGTGGAAAGAGACATGTGTGTGTGTGTGTGTGTGTGTGTGTGTGTGTGTGTGTGTGTGTGTGTGTGTGTGTGTGTGTGTGTGGCCATATGTTGAATCAGTAATGAGCTATAGGCCTGCAGCAGTTAGACTCTGTGTGTGTTGTCCCACAGGCGACACAAGCTGTTACTGAAGAAGATGCCTGTGGACACAACACACACACACACACACACACACACACACACACACACACACACACACACACACACACACACACACACACACACACACACACACACACACACACATACACACAGTGAGACCCTTTAGCAGCTCTTTCTCTTCTAAACACTTTCCTCCTTCATTTATTGAGAAGAAGATAAAAAAAGATTTAGCTACTGAACAATCACAAGAGGATCATCCAAGGACTTCAACTAATGACGCTCCAGACTGAAGCCCCTTTACAGACCTGGAATCTGTAACATTGTTGTTATTCAGATAGGTGCCCCTTACGTAAATGTTATCCAGACACGACAGGACATTTATGGAAAGAGGATTATATTCTTATATATGCACCCGGAGCACGAGAAGGATCGGTGACAACAGCCATGAGTAATAATAATCTCAGCTAAATTCAGTACATATCTGATCTCACGCCCCTCTCAGCAGGATGACATGCATGGAGTATTATAAAACAGGCTGCAGAATTGGCTCGCTAATAACATTACAGCGTGACATTGATGCACAGAGGCTTGCAGAGGGCTTGAGATTTGACTCATGGCTTTTATGTGAGAGAGAAAAAGGAGACATACTTTTAAAAGTATCATCACATAAACATGTAAAGATGA
The DNA here is from genome assembly GCA_023566465.1 of Cottus gobio. Classification (NCBI taxonomy): domain Eukaryota; kingdom Metazoa; phylum Chordata; class Actinopteri; order Perciformes; family Cottidae; genus Cottus; species Cottus gobio. The sequence goes on along the minus strand of CM042227.1, from coordinate 20,125,184 downwards.
GCAAGCCTTGTTTTATATGTGAAAACCTTTCTCAGTCTGAACAGCTCAAGTCTTCAGTCTTTTACGGTCAGGACGAGTGCAGTGAGCTTTCACACTTTTAACTGAAAACAGCTGGAGTTTTCCTCCCGGGTCAGCCTCTGTGTGAAGAGTCTGCAGCTCAAACCTGTAACAACACCTCCGAGCTGCAGTGACGCCCCGCGGAGAGGAAGAGAGCTGTGATTGGTCAGCTGGGACTGCTCGTGTTTCCCGCTCCATATTCCTGATTTTGAATGGTTCTACTGTGAAGACAAAGCAGTCCAAAAAAGAGAGAAGATATTTATGATTCATGATTCAAAACTGAATAACTTCGCCATTTTGGTCCCACAAATAACTGTAAATACTATTTCTATAAACCTTCCTCTCTTATTGTGACCGTTCCTCTTATCCACACAGAGAATGAGAGGATGTAAACAGGGCAAGTTTGAATCCCAAACACGACCCGGTGATGTGGAAGTCGATCCGATCAGAAGATGGTGGACAGATGCGATGCTCCGTCCACCACCCTAGAGAAGGAGTCACCGAGTTTCACTCACAAGAGCTCCTTCCTGTCCCAAAGTCCTTCACGATGATGTCACATCCTGTCTGGAACAACAGCCATTGTGCTCCCCAGGAAGGGAGCTTCTTCCCGCCGAGGGTCAGTCAGTCGGTCTGACGCCGATAACTGCTGTTCAACAGGAAGAGTCATGATGAAGATCCATCACCCGTTTTTAACTATATGTTGACACCAACATATGCGTGCGTCTCCCCTTCCATGAACGGGTAAGATGACCCACGATACGGTGCAAACGCTTCAAGTTTTCGGCGGTACGATGTTCTGCGATTCACACGTTTTTTTACCGACTGACTCAAAGCAAGCGAGTTTGACAACTGTTTTTGATTTGGATAAATTTCATATCTGTGGTTGTGATCGATATCTCCAACTCTTCTAGCAGTTCCTCAATATGTATCAGTTCATCTTTATACCCTTATTAAAGACTTAAAGACTAAAGAAAGGCCGTCATTTAACATCAAAATAACAACCGGTCTCCAAACACCGTCTTCTTTGACCATCCTACCCTGTGTGTTTTTTTCTTTTTTTGGGGGAGGGGTCAGTATAAAACCTCCGGAGGAAATGTTTAGCATTAGGAGACACATCAGGACACACGGTAAATACAGCCAAATTAAGTTCACTCATGTCATAAGTTGCTCGTTGTCCAAGACTGGATAGTCAGACTCTGAGACGTTGCTCCGAAGTCATTTTATCCTCATTGATATATTGCTGGGAAAAAGTTGAAAAACGATTAGCAATAACTCGGGCCGCAGCAATGAATAGCGGCGGTCGTCCTCGCTCTCCGCGCCGTCGTGTTTACATTAGAAACAATGGAGGGAGAGGCGGCCATTGCTCGCTGTCTAATAGACAAAACATTCCCCTATTACTATAGACTATTATTAGTCTGCACATCAAATCAGTTAAATGAAAAACAGTGGCGGAGGAAGTACTAAGACCCTAGCACACTGCAAAAATATTATTTTACGAGTAAAATGGTACTTCAATAGAAGTACGAAAGCATAATCAACAAAAATATACTACAAGTGTATGCAACTAATGTACTTAGTTTAATTTCACCATTGATGAAAACTGTCTCCATAGTTGTATTAGTGTGTACGTTTTTATTTTGATCATGTATTGTATCATTGACGTATTGTTAGATTTTTCCACAGTCACTGGTGATGACGCTCACATGACTGCCACACTGTTAATGAGAGTGAATTTGTCACTGATTGTTTACACATTTGTTTATTTATTCATAGAGCTAGTGGAAAATCTTCTGCTGCATCAGATTCTGAACGGAACATGAAGGACTTTGTTCTGTCTGGTAACCTGCAGCTTCATTAAGCTAACGAGCAGCAATTAATTATGTTAATGAGCTGCAGATAAAATCTCCCCCTGAGGGGAAACTGATAGTCCATTAACGAGCTAACGGGTGAGAGGCAGTCTGATTGGCTCTAACGGCAGTTAGAGACAGTGTGTGTGTGTGTGTGTGTGTGTGTGTGTGGAGGGGGCCTTCATCCTGAATTTTATCTCTCTGTGGCCATGACATGCTTATCTCTACACACAAACACACACACACACACACACACACACACACTCAAGGCCTTGTTCCACTGGTCTCCTGCCTGACAGGAAACGATCTGTGTGTCTGTGTACGTGCGTGTGCGTGTGTGTGTGTGTGTGTGTGTTGGATCCAGCTGTTTGTCTCATATCTGTGACCTCCTGTGGTCGCTGTGTGGGTGTGCAGGGGGGTTCACACTAATATCCTCTCTAATGAAGCTCCTGTGTGTGTGTGTGTGTGTGTGTGTGTGTGTGCTTGTGTGCGTAAGTGCGTGCGTGTGCGTGTGTGTGTGTTTGTGTGTGTGTTTGTGTGTGTGTGTGTGTGTGTGTGTGTGTGTGTGTGTGTGTTTGTGTGCGTGTGTGTTTGTGTGTGTGTGTGTGTGTGTGTGTGTGTTTGTGTGTGTGTGTGTGCTTGTGTGCGTAAGTGCGTGCGTGTGCGTGTGTGTGTGTTTGTGTGTTTGTGTGTGTGTGTGTGCTTGTGTGCGTAAGTGCGTGCGTGTGTGTGTGTGTGTGTGTGTGTGTGTGTGTGTGTGTGTGTGTGTGTGTGTGTGTGTGTGTGTGTGTGTGTGTGTGTGTGTGTACGCATTAGCTCAGAGACAGACAGGCAGATGGAGACATCCTTCATTTAAGTGGAATGAAGTCAGGTCTTTGTTGACAAATGCACAATTTAAAGCATCAAAGCTGGAAAACGTTGTGAACCAGTACGATGTTCATTATTATCTGATCAGAAGAGAATACGAGCAGTTTGATGAAGATTGACAGCAGATACTGAGTTTAAAAATGCAACAGTTGAGAAGTAGCATTACAGTTGTCTCAGACTGTAGTGCTATGTACAACTATCTTTATGTTATAATCAACTGAAAATAATATTTTTGTTACTTTAAAATGAGCCCTTCCCATCTACATAGGGAGCAGCTCCTCTTCACAGAGGGAAATAAATATACCAGTGTTTTTGTAAATACTAGTTACTCACAAAGTACAGTAATGAGAAACACAACTGAGCTTCGGGAAAAATGGTGTTAACACTAATTCACTAAAACCAATAACCGAGTAATTACGTACATAATATGCCACCAAACCTGTGGGGGGTACAGTGAGCAATCCATTTTGTTCCCAGTACTGTACAACAAAGGTATAGTTTTCCTCCTCTACACTTACATTTAAGAAACAGTGAGAACCAGTAATATCTTATTGGTACCTAATTCATACAACACACAAATACCCTGTAAATTGGGGGCTGTATTGAAGGGTTAACGAAAACACTTGTGTGTTGTTCTAGATGGTGTGGACAAACAACCTACTTCGTAGTTTAATATGAAAGACTCTTGGTCTCATGTCAATGAGTTTGATCCATGACCATCCAATGACATCACAGCTGGATAAGGAAGACCTGGATACAGTATTCCATCTAATACTACTCTCTCACTTTCCCCTCCCAGATTAAATCGGCCAGACCGAGGTTTGAACCTCTGACCTTCTGTTCTATTCCCATCGACACTGAGGTCATACCCACAATCATTTATTTATTCTTCCTTCCTTCAACCTGAATGGAAGTCTTTGTGTGCCCATTTCAATCGTCCATTGACTTTGTATGCAGAACCTTTTAGACCTGCAACCTGCGACGAGCACAGTTTGATCGACATCTTGTACAATCTGGTAATACAGAGCGGTACATGAAGTTAATTAAAGTGACAGAATAGTGCACTGTCGGCATCATTACACAGTATGTAGTTCACGGCGGCGATGTGAAGTGAAGAGCCAGATGAAAATGACACACTGTGAAAAACTATGAAGGAACAATTAAAACAAATTTGACCTTCACTTTGACAAATCAGAAGCTCCCTTCATCGACTGGGAGCCCTCTTTTATTCATTCATCCTAAACCCTTATTCGGCATGGGAAATGATTATGTCAGCATTAAAACAGAGACTGCAGTGTCTTTAACTGCAAAACACACACTATCCCATTCGCAGCTGTGTTGTCTCCCACAGCTCTCTGTAGGTTTCCAACTGTTGATGATTCATTAATAGACTGCAGGAAGTGAAGCTTCTTTCTCCTGACTTTGTACCGCTTTGTATTACGGCTGCTTTCTTATGTCCGCCCTCTAAAATGTGTCTGCTTTGACACATGCCGTCATCGGACGCATGCAGATGTAGTTCATCATGAAAGCCGATCTACTCAAAGGGAAGTGACATCACTGGTGTGTCCCTGGTGGGTGTCATAACGGCCCAATCCAGGCTTCTGGCCACATCAGTTGGCTCACTTTGAAATGTTGTGGGTTTGCTTGCGCTATGAAGCTTAAAACTACCCCACACACTTACAAGCCACCTAATTTGAAGCTAAATGCCCTCCAGATCGACACAAAAGAGCGTTTTCTCATCTGAGGCCCCTTCAGCAGGACAACAATCGGTCCAAAACTTTACTTGTAATGATGCTTGTTTCTTACTAGTATGTATATTCCAAACGTATGTATATATATATATATATATATATATATATATATATATATATATATATATATATATATATATATATATATATATATATATATATATATACATACGTAGCCAGTACATAGTAACAAAAACATAGTTAAAACAAACTATAATAAAACAGTGACAGTGATTTAACATAAGGGGGCTCTAGCTCTTTTCTTAGAGAGGTCACAGGACACTGGTTCAGTAATCACTATACTAATGAGTTGATAGGTATATATGACATTATAAAAACATATCATTGTATTCTAACAATAAGCATGTGCTTTATAATTGTATTTATTTCCAGCACCGCTGCCCGTATCCTCCTCTGCACCGGACCCATTAAAATAGGAGGCATCGTTCAAGTCCTGGACCACGGCTGGTGGACAGAAGCCATGAGAGCTTCTGATGAAGCACCATGGAGCGCCACCATGCTGAAGCAGGTGATGACGTAGCAGGTGATGAAGAAGCACCATGGAGCTCCTCAATGATGAAGCAGGTGATGACGAAGCAGGTGATGAAGAAGCACCATGAAGCGCCACCATGCTGAAGCAGGTGATGACAAAGCAGGTGATGAAGAAGCACCATGGAGCTCCTCCATGCTGAAGCAGGTGATGATGAAGCAGGTGATGAAGAAGCACCATGGAGCTCCACCATGCTGAAGCAGGTGATGAAGAAGCACCATGGAGCTCCTCCATGCTGAAGCAGGTGATGATGAAGCAGGTGATGAAGAAGCACCATGGAGCTCCACCATGCTGAAGCAGGTGATGAAGAAGCACCATGGAGCTCCTCCATGCTGAAGCAGGTGATGATGAAGCACCATGGAGCTCCTCAATGATGAAGCAGGTGATGACGAAGCAGGTGATGAAGAAGCACCATGAAGCGCCACCATGCTGAAGCAGGTGATGACAAAGCAGGTGATGAAGAAGCACCATGGAGCTCCACCATGCTGAAGCAGGTGATGACGAAGCAGGTGATGATGAAGCACCATGTTCCAGAGTGCGTTCACTGAGCCAACAGTTTAATCCACCCTGTACTGCAGCTTTACTGCGGGATATAAACGTGCTTGTACAACTGAGTGACGTTTTATGAGAACAAACCGCACGTGTAGTATCGGTCTCGTTCCGGAGAAAAGCCCCGTGGAGCTGGAGACGCAGATGGGATTGTTGTTTCCAACATCTTGGCCTTTGCGATTTGAACGATCTTGAGAAAGTAGTGTTTCTTTTATATCTTTGGCCGCTAGTGGCGCAGTGGAGGTGCGCCACTAGCTGTTATGCTTGATTTATTCTGCAGAGGATTCCAGATTGGAAAACAAAAGTGAGCGTAAAGCTTGAATGGCAGAAGTCTGTGTCTGCTGACCTTTTCATTCCTTTCCACTCACAAATATAACACACGCTGCAATGACTTTATCTACTTGCCTAACAAACATTCCTTATGTTCATTAGAAGCAGGCACGTGCACAGACATGTTGGGGGGCAGGTGCTCAGACCAAAAAAAGGGCATCGCCAAAATTATTTATGAAATTAAAAATAATAATAATAATAAATAAATAAATAAAAAAACACAGTAGGGTATTTTCAACTTATATATTTATTGTTGTTAACAAACTAACTCAAATTATTAAATTGAATAAATAAATGAATAACAGGCAAAAACAGACAAAACAAGGCCATATTGAGTCAAAAAATCAAAACTCACAAATTCTCACAAGAACTCAAATAAATGCCCCGTCAGATATCAAAACACATTTGGGGGGAATTGATGACAGAGAGAGTAATTTTTATTCTTAAATACTGATGAATGAAGAAAAAATTGGGCTCCAGTAGAAGGGGCACTTTTCTCATTCAGGGCAAAAGGGCAGGTGCTTGAGCACCACTAGGGGTCTATCTGTGCACGTGCCTGCCTACTACTCATTACATGAATAATTTCTATGATATTCATTGAATGTGCTGTAACTCTGTTACGTTGATTCTGTACACATGACATCTATTGCTTCTGTCCATCCGGGGAGAGGGATCCTCCTCTGTTGCTCTCCTGAAGGTTTCTTCACTTTTTTTCCCCCTGTAAAAGAGTTTTCACTATTTTTGGGGGAGTTTTTCCTGCTCCGATGTGAGGTCCCGGGACAGGGATGTCATATGTGTACAGATTGCAAAGCCCTCAGAGGCAAATTTGTATTTGTGATGTTGGGCTATACAAAATAAACTGAATTGAATTAACATATATTATGATATGATATGATATGTAATCATATATCATATAAAATAACAATGAACAGACAGCGGTGTGTTGCCGGTCCTTTAGCAGCCAGGAGCAGAATAACACATGAATAACAGGATTAAACAGCAGCAACGTCAGCTGGTTAACACAGCCATAATCATAACTTTATATAATTACAGGAAGGTTTGAACATATTAACGACAAGGCTCCACTATCTGACTGTCCTCCATCAGTCAGAGCAGACTTACTCAGGGACTGTCAAACACTAATATGAGCACTACATAAGATGTCATACACTCATTTTAACACTACTTAATACGTCTAATAAACAGAAAGTATTGTACATACGTCTCACTGTTCTCGCGTCAGGGGAAGCAGAGAGCTTTCGTAACCTGTGGCTCTATTATAATCATTTTAACTGGTACTAGCTCACCACACCAGACCAGGTCCATTTCAACCAAGCAGAGTTTGTAGTCCTATCCTACCAGATACACAGACCCCTGACCTACAAAGAGTCACGAGGAACAGTTTAGGTTTAACAACTCAAATGTTGACAGCAGACCTTATAGCGTTTTACAACCAGAAGTACTCACTGCTATCCGCTAAGCTAGCGGGAGCTAGCTAACGCTAACCGAGCAGTAACCCCTCCCTATTCATTTATGCGCTAGCCGCTAAGCTAGCGCATAAACTGCACTGCAGTGGCAGCTGTGGGTTGAAGAAATATGATTTAGTGTGTGGCCCATCTCATGAATCTCTGTACATTACTGATTCAAGTTACTTGATTATGAATATGCTATGATAATTCTTCATACGTCCATATTTACAAAGCCCTAACCTGATTGGTCATTAATATTACCCAGCGTTCCAGGGAAAGATGCCTCAGATACTTTAAAGCCAATAGCTTTAAAAATATAGCGTTTTAAAAACGTTAAAATGTAAGAACAGTCTCTGTGAAGTCACCTTGAGCTGTAGAATATATCAGACATGTTTCTGTTTTTGATTTTCCGGTACGTTTTATGAAAAACAGGCCGAAAGAGAAAAATAAAAAAAATTGCTGAACTCTGACGGTGCCATAAATAGCAGATGAACATCTAGTATGTTAAGTTCCCATGCCACCATTCCGACTCACATGCCATAGGTCGCTTTCGGTAGACGTGGCTAGCAAAGTGGCCCCCTGTGCCAGGTAGTGACTTACCTGGGGGATGGGTGTTCCTAGCACTATGCAGTCTCTCGACTCATATGCCTGGTCTCGACGTTGGTCTAAGCCCCCTTGGACTCGCGTTAGTGGCCTGCTATGCCAGGTTTTGTGCGGCCTGGGAGATATCTGCATACGGTTAGGAATAGGAGGATTGGAACAACAAACACTACTTTTTATTATTATTATTATCAAATGAAAAATATATTATACATTGTAATATATATTTTAAAAGAAAATATGTATATATATTATTTTAAAAAGAAAATATATATATTTATTTTTAATTATGAACTATATAATATAATTACATATACAATTATATATATACATATATACAATATATAATTATATTTATATGTGTTACGGTTTGGTTTAGGTGGACCCAAGTGCAGGCACGGAGAGGCAAGGTTGGGGAAAGGTAAACAGTTTATTAGATGGTAGCGGAGGGTGTAGGCGGAGCGGTGAGGTGGCGTGGACGGTGGCGGGGAGGCTGGTCACGGTCACAGGAATCCTGGGCACAAGGAACAGAGATTAGTAATTTCATACGAACACAAGCGGAGTAGGTCTGGTAGACAGAGTCACTAGAGAGGCCGAGAGTCGCTATACCACATAACATGGAGCAATAATCTGGCAACTGGAGAGATGGAAGCCAGGGTGTTTTAACAGAGAGGAGGTGATGAGATGATTGACGTCAGGTGCCGGAGATGGGTTGCAGGTGTGGAGATGATTGCCAGTTGCCGGAAGCCACGCCCACGAAACACACCCACACACACACACACACACACAGGGAAGACGACCCGGGGACACCAGAGACAAACAGAAAACAGCCCAAAAGGACATAAGTCACGGCCGAGCCGTGACAGTACCCCCCCCCCCAACGGGCGCCTCCAGGCGCCCCACCAGGCTTGTCTGGATGCTCCCGATGGAAGTCCAGGATGAGGGAAACCTCCGAAAAGGAGCGACGTGGAACCCAGGACCGTTCCTCCGGGCCGTACCCCTCCCAGTCGACGAGGTACTGGAATCCCCGGCCCCTACGGCGGCTGTCGAGAATACGCCGAATGGTGAAGAACTGGTGACCGTCGACGACCTGGGGGGGCGGTGGGGCCGGAACAGGAGGGGACAGGGGACTGGAGGACACCGGTTTAAGTAGGGAAACATGGAAGGTTGGATGCACCTTCCAGGCAGGTGGAAGCTTGAGCCGGACCGTGGAGGGATTGATAACCGACTCCACCTCATAGGGCCCAACAAAGCGGGGCCCCAGCTTGCGGGACACCATTTGGAGGGGCAAGTCCCGCGACGAGAGCCACACTTTCTGGCCAGGACGATAGGCGGGTGCCTGGGTCCGGCGCCGGTCGGCCAGACGCTTGGTACGAGCGGCCGCACGAAGGAGAGCAGACCGGGCCACCCTCCAAATCCGCCGGCACCGACGAAGACCAGCCTGCACCGACGGCACTGCCACGTCCTCTTCCTGGTCCGGAAACAGGGGCGGTTGGTATCCCAAGGAGGCCATGAAGGGGGACATGCCCGTAGCGGAGCTGATCAGAGAGTTATGGGCATATTCCACCCACGGCAAGTGTGCGGACCAGAAGGATGGGTGGCGAGCCGTGACGCAGCGCAACGCCGTCTCCAAGTCCTGGTTTGCCCGTTCCGTCTGGCCGTTGGTCTGCGGGTGGTATCCCGAAGAGAGACTCGCGGTAGCGCCCAGAGCACGACAGAAAGCCTTCCAGACCTGGGATGAAAACTGCGGCCCCCGATCCGACACAATGTCCTGGGGGATGCCGTGGAGACGGAAAACATGGAGGACCAGAAGCTGTGCAGTTTCAGTGGCAGAAGGCAACTTGGGGAGGGGAATGAAGTGAACCGCCTTGGAGAAACGGTCCACGACTGTCAGTATGGAGGTGTTGCCGTCAGAAGGGGGCAGGCCAGTGACGAAGTCCACTGCGATGTGGGACCAGGGCCGTCGGGGGATCGGCAGAGGGCGCAACTGACCGGCTGGGAGTTGGTGGGAAGCCTTGTTACGGGCACAGACGGAGCAGGCGGACACGAAGGCCCGGGTGTCACGGGACATAGACGGCCACCAGAACCGCTGCTTAATGAAGGTGAGGGTGCGGTGGACCCCAGGGTGGCAGGCCAATCTGGAGGAATGCCCCCATTGCAAGACCTGGGACCGGACAGGGACCGGGACAAACAGACGGTTAGGGGGACCATTGCCCGGGTCCGGATGCGAACCCTGGGCCCCTCGGACGAGAGACTCAATGTCCCAGGAGACCGCAACCACCACCCGGGAGGGAGAGAGAATGGGCTCAGGCTCGAGGGCGGGCTTCTCCGTGGTGGACTGACGGGACAGGGCATCTGGTTTGGTGTTTTGGGAACCAGGACGGTAGGTGATGGTGAAATTGAACCTTCCCAAGAACAGAGCCCACCGAGCCTGGCGTGAGTTCAACCTCTTGGCAGAGCGAAGGTAAGAAAGGTTTTTGTGGTCGGTCCAAACTATGAATGGTTGCCAGGAGTTGTCCATCCAGCGCATAGACCTCCCTTGGAACAGCGAGGGCTTCGGTGGAGATCCCAGCTTGGTCCACGAACGTGGTATCCACAAAGTTCGCGTCCGCCCCGGAATCCACCAAGGCTTTGAGTGGAACGGACCTCCCCCCCCAGGTGAGATAAGCGCCAAGCTGCACGCAGGAATGGGGAGTGGTGGGAGAGGTGGAAGTCTGGCTCATCAGGACCCCTCCCGTAGCTGATGAGCCTAATCTTTTGGCAGGCGAGGACAGGAAGAGACAAGGTGACCCGCCTGCCCGCAGTAGATGCACAACCCAGCCGTAACTCGCCGTTGCCGTTCTGACTGGGAAAGGCGAGCTCGGCCAAGCTGCATCGGCTCCTCGGCGGGGGCGGGCGCCACAACACTAAAGGGCGGGTCAGGGACATTCTGCCTAAGAGGCTGGGCAACGGCACTGCCGCGGGGAGCTAACCTAGGTTGTGAGCTAGGAGCTGCAGCTGACTGATGGCTGGGCCGCGTTCTGAGGCGGGCCCGAAGGCGGTTGTCTAAGCTGATGGACAGGGAAATGATGGAGTCTAAGCTGTCTGTCTCATCCTTAGTTGCCAACTCATCCTGGATGTTATCCGCTAACCCCTGGAAAAAAAACCCCTGCAGCGCTTCGTCCCCCCACCCACTTTCTGCAGCTCGAATCCTAAACTCCACCGCATATGCTGCGACAGAGCCGGAACCCTGACGAAGGGAGAGGAGCCTGCTAGAGGCCTCCTTACTATGAACAGGGTGGTCAAAGGTTCTCCTAAGCTCATCTACAAAACCCTGGTAGGACGTACATATACGGGACCCCCTCTCCCACAAAGCTGTTGCCCACTGCGAAGCCTTGCCCGTAAGTAACCCTATGATAAAACTTATGCGTGACTCATCTGAGGCGTAGGTGCTGGGTTGTTGTCGGAACACCAGGGAGCATTGCAGGAGGAATCTTCCACATGCGCCCAGGTCTCCGGAATAGCGTTCCGGGGTCGGGATGTAGGGCTCCCGGGCAAGCGTGGCAGCAGCGGCAGACGCCGGGGTTGGCGCTGGTGGGACAGAGGGAGGCACGCCGGTGTCTGGGGCACCCAGCGCGGTGAAACGGGCTTCGACGCGGTCCATCCGGGTATTGAGTCGAGCCACACTGGCGTTGATCTCCCGTAGCTCGGCCAACACTTCCTGGAGGGCAGCCTCGTGACGTCCCAACAGAACGCCATGAGAGGCTAGCCGCTGGCCAATGGGTTCCGAGCCCGCTGGGTCCATGGTGGCCAGATTATTCTGTTACGGTTTGGTTTAGGTGGACCCAAGTGCAGGCACGGAGAGGCAAGGTTGGGGAAAGGTAAACAGTTTATTAGATGGTAGCGGAGGGTGTAGGCGGAGCGGTGAGGTGGCGTGGACGGTGGCGGGGAGGCTGGTCACGGTCACAGGAATCCTGGGCACAAGGAACAGAGATTAGTAATTTCATACGAACACAAGCGGAGTAGGTCTGGTAGACAGAGTCACTAGAGAGGCCGAGAGTCGCTATACCACATAACATGGAGCAATAATCTGGCAACTGGAGAGATGGAAGCCAGGGTGTTTTAACAGAGAGGAGGTGATGAGATGATTGACGTCAGGTGCCGGAGATGGGTTGCAGGTGTGGAGATGATTGCCAGTTGCCGGAAGCCACGCCCACGAAACACACCCACACACACACACACACACACACACAGGGAAGACGACCCGGGGACACCAGAGACAAACAGAAAACAGCCCAAAAGGACATAAGTCACGGCCGAGCCGTGACAATATGTATGTATATATATATATATATACACATTTATATATATATATATCTATATATACACATTTATATATATATCTAGGCTAGCGTTAGTTGCCTACCATGACATTTAGTGAGGCACCTGGGGGATATCTGGATAAGGTTAGGAATAGGAGGATCGGAACAACAAACACTACTTTTTAAAATGGCATGACATAGCTTAAGTCTCTTACTTATATTGTTTTCATAATCTTGACGTTTAAATCAGTGACAGAGATCGGTCAGATTGTTGACTTGCTTGTGTGTGGTGTCATTCTGAATGTATCTTCCTGTCATGTGACCCTAAATAATGCCAGGATGCTCAACACATGACCAAAGACGGACTGTAGTTTATCAGCGAAATGGCCTGTTTCTCCTGTTTGTCCTTCTGGAATCACAGAATCATATGGCGCACACACATACACACACACACACACACACACACACATACACACACACACACACACACACACACACACACACACACACACACACACACACACACACACACACACACACACACAAATAGCCTTAGGAGGGTGATGGCCTCTCCTGAACAGGATGTCATGAAATTTTGCGATTGCATTTGTGCTTTCTTGAGAATCTCTCGTTGTCTGCCATTACATTTGGTTCAACATTCACAAAGAGGCTCTTTATGAATTCTACTAACATTGGTGATCCAACTGGTGCCATCATCAGGTCCAAATATGATTGTGTCCCAATATTTATATATTTATATATTTAAATATATGTATTATATATTTAATTCCCATCAGCCTCAGCTGTACTTTGTGTTTAGTGCAAATTCGCAAATGTTGCATGCGAACATGTGGTGCTGTCAATGGAACTTGTGGGAACGTGGTTAAGACATGGGAAGTCGTGACCACGATATGCTTGGCATTCAAGTGGTTATGTCATGAAAACGCAGGGGCAAGGCAACTGGAACGTGGACGCTGAAAGACTTCCTATTTTTCTCTTGTCTCTCTATGTAATGCAGGAAATGCAAAGGCGTAATGATGGAGAAAAAAAATGAGGCTGCTGGGAAAAAACAAGAGGTGGGTTTTCCACATGGACTCTTCTGTGAACAGTGAAAAGACAACCCTCTGAGAAGGTGGAATAAGATGAGGAACATGGTAATCATTGTACCCAAACATCAGCATTAGTTAGCCTCGTCATGAGCATGTTAGCATTTAGCTCAAAGCACCGCTGTGCCTTAGTCCAGCCTCATAAAGCTGTTAGCTAACGGAGCCGCTATACGCTAACAAGGCTGCTGTCAGGCGGTCGATAGCTTTGGAATCCGCTCGCCCGCCCGTCCACCCACAGCTTAATGATGTTGGATGTCAATTTTTGTAATTTTCCAAAACAGACAATCTGACGTTCACATCCACTTGACAAGCTGCAAGGAAGTGATTTAATTTTGAGAAAGCGTTTCAAAGAAAATGTAGTCAGTGGTTGGAAAAGAAATGTATGAGTCAGATAGGTCACACATGGTCACTACAATGCTCGCCACTTTCTCACAGCTGGTTTGGGTTGTAATACTTTGCTGACCCTAGCAACTGCGCCGAACTTCTTCTTTTTCTTTCTCCTTTCTTCTTTTTTTCCCCATTTTGACAGCGAGGCTCTCTAGATTCGATTGGGCGTTGCTGAGGAGGTTTTGACACCCGTTGCCCCCGGCGACATATGTTGGCTCGTCCTGCGTTTCCGTCGCTCCCTCTTCCCGTCGTCACAGGAAGTTCATCTCTTTCAAGGCCTCTCCTGTTTAACATTGTTGGACATCAAAATAAAAGCAATGACCACTGATCTGTCAAAATAAGAGTTTTAGTCCTTCACCCCAGTCGAATAAAAAAACAACTTCCTGGACACACACACGCCTCTCTCTTCCTGCTTATTCACTTTCTTGCCAAGAGTGAGATGGGAAAATTGATTTATATGTGGCTGAACATCATCTGGTTAGCTTAGCATAAAGACTGGACATTTCATTCAATGGACACATTGATATATCCGATCCTCACACTTTCACTGTTGTAGTTTTGGTTTGGGAAGGGCTTAAAAAATAGAAGGCTACTTGAAGTTAGATAATCTTTAGCCTCTGTACTGGGACGAATGCCTTGAATATTTTAACATTGTGTTTGCTGAATGTTTTCTTGACAACATCTCTACGGTTCAATCATATCAAATCTCTCCCAAACAAACGAGAGGGTCTTCTCAGCCAGCTGACAGCGGTACATAGTGTGTGTGTGTGTGTGTGTGTGTGTGTGTGTGTGCGCGCGCGTGCATGCGTGCGTGTGTGTGTGTGTGCGTTGAATCAATCTCCATCATAACCAGTTTCCAGAATTGTGCATTCAGATGTTTATTTTGCTGGTTAAAATAAACAAACAGGAAGTGAGACAGAATGGCAGGAATGGGACATCCTGTGAGCGGAGAACCTCAGTAATGACCTCCAACCAATCAGAGACAAGAGCAGCAGTGCGGCCACTTCCGCTCAGTGCAGGGGAACTCAGAAAAATGCAGCTGTTTTCTATTTGGAAACAAAAATGCCTTTAGTGTGTGAACGCAGCAGCAAGTGGAGAAGACAAAGAGACTTTTTGGTTTTCCATGATACAGCGCGCCCACACACACACACACACACACACACACACACACACACACACACACAATATCCTGTATTTATGCTAATGAAGGTTTTACTCCTGACCGTTTCAGAGACGATGATGATGAAAGGGATGTTGTTTTCCTCGTGGTTGCCGGTAGCGATGTTGACATCAAGAGCAGCTGGCGTAACTGGAGGCTTTGCCACAACAGACCCACAATGCCTCTGGAGCAAAACAGCTGTTCTGACCAGGGGCGAGAGACCTAGAAAAAGAGCAAGAGACAGTCTCTTGTAGTGCAGCGGCTGAAATCGAGGCAAAATTAGTTTGGCCCTTAGTGACTTCCTCCAAGTTCCCATAATTTACCGACGACATGCACTGCAGTTCACAGCACACTCGTACATAATACTGCTTAGTCTCAGGCCTTCTGTGAGTGGCAGTTCATCTGAGTCAAGATGAGTCAGCACAAATCTATAAAAGCGACTATGATCAGCAGGGAACATTACCTCAGACCCGTCACACCCGGACAGCGTACGCCAAAACAACCTGACACTAGGAAAGTTCCTTGCCACTCGCCATGATCATCATCATCATCATCATCATCATCATCATATAGTTTCAGAAAACAATCCCCATGTAATAATCCTGTAACACTACAACATCCAAAGCATCTGCAGATTATGAATTATATAGTTTATAAATATATATCACGTAGCCTTTTTTTTCCTCTCCATCCCGTATGATATACATACATACCGTATATAACCAACTATCACATTAATCACTTGATTTTTATTACAGCACTATTTGAATGGTTATGTGTTTTTTTCTTTGTCTGTCTTTTTTGGCTGCATGTTTTTTATCCATCTTTCTGTAAATTGTTTGAGAGCATCTTATGGTCCGAGTCAAACTCTTCCTATGTGCACACATGCTTGCCAAATAAAGCAGATTCTGAACAATAAAACAAATAAAATACATTGAATAGTGATGAAACGTACTATTTTTCCTGATTCTGCAGTTCCCCTCAGAGCTTTCTGGCAGCCTTCAGTTTATTGTTTGGGTTTTCTGGCCCCCAACTTTACGCTCAATGCTCTTATTAACCTTGTTTTCAGTAGCAGCAGTGTGCGAGCTGGTGGAGCAGTGTGGAGCATTTAGCTGCTAAATAGATAGGAATTTCCCAAGGGGGTATGTGGAAATGAGATACTGCTTTCATCCCGAAGACAATGGGTTTCAATACAGATGTGAGCTTGTCAAATAAACCATTATAGTTTCCTTTGAATGGAAACAGCGAGCATTTGATTTTTCAAGACAAAGCCAAGTATTAAGATGGATTTAATACAATAATGTAGATTAAATTGAATGAGTTTTACAGTTACTTGAGAATATGTGTAAGATAAGATATGATTAGATCAGATAAGCCTTTATTAAGAAATGTGCAGGATTACTGCAGTAAAATGGACTGTGCAACAAGAGGCATCAGAAGAAAAAAAAAAGAATAATTAAACAAGGTATAATAAATAAGTAAATTGTAAAAGAACAATAGTTCAAAATACAATATAATCAGATTAAGTGGTTAGATACACATTATTGCACATATGAGGAAGATAATATAACATTTCTCTATTGCTTATACATACATACATTAATACTACTATTGCACATGAATAAATGAGCAATGGCACAAATTGAACCCAAATTGCAAATTTGAAGATTCCGCCTAAACATGCGTCTAATAAAACCTCTTAAACGTTGCATCAGTCTGTGCCAAAGAAAATGCTCACATGCTGAAATATGGTTTGCACCTGCATCATTCCTCAGGACACTCACTCTGAAACCATTTATGCTGTGTTCCATCTTCATTTATAGATACCCAATAACATATACAGTAAACTGACGCCTACACCTTTTGCAGAAATATAAAAAGTGTTATCTTTATTATGATACAGAGATTATTCCAGAGATTATTGGTTCCAGAGATACACTCTATTCAATTTGGGCATGTCATTTATTTTCCAGCAGAGGCTTTAAGGAAACCAATCTGACATGCAGAGCTCCGACTGAAGTATGATTTTTATTTCTTGATGAGATATGAATGCAGAGTTCAGACACAAACCACTCTGTTTGCTGAAGCTGACCTGTCCTTATACGTTATGGGGACCGGTGGTTGGCCCATCGGTTTTCAAATGGGCCAA
Organism: Cottus gobio; assembly: GCA_023566465.1. NCBI lineage: Eukaryota > Metazoa > Chordata > Actinopteri > Perciformes > Cottidae > Cottus > Cottus gobio. Next base: position 20,108,062 of record CM042227.1, on the reverse strand, counting down.
TCTGAGGCGGATCAGGTCTGATCAGGTGTGGTAAATAAACATTACGGGACCTGGAGATGAACAATAGCAATAATATGACTTTATTTTAGAAATCATACAAATATTGAGCTAAAACATCACTTTTTTATGGTACTTTAAAGACACATGTTGCAAGGTGCTTTACAGGAGTAAAGTATAAAATAAGCAAATACGTAATATGTATAATGGGATTATTTTGATAGGATCACAAAACAAGCATCACCGCCTGCGGAGGAACATATCAATATGCACTTCTGGCAAAACTAGTTCCACTAAATCAGCTGAGTGATGAAGTCATAAGAGTTTACAGAGAAAACAAACAAGCACCGAGGTCAGATGTGAAATATGAATCAGGGTGTACATTGTGTGTGTTTGTGTATGAATACCATATCTAATTAAGGTTTAAATTTGTCCTTCCTGTATGCAGTTCTCATGGTGACCGTGGGAGAGACGGGGGGAAGGGGGTTGTTTTATTGTCTAAACACAAATACACGTACACACTCTCACAAACGATAAAAAGGAGGACCCCTCTTGTTGCACTAAATTCAACTGAAATCGTGAGTAAGTCCATAATAAAGCATAAATAATGGAAAGTAATTTTTCTGGAGTTACTATTATTTTCCTCTAAAGTAGTAATATTTCATCATTTTGGAGCGCAATTAGCCATAGCCAGTAGAGTAATCTATTGGAGTAAAACAGCGTGGCCACGCCCACCACTGTTCATTAAGTTCCGTTTTCGCCGCCATGAAACCGGTTTATGGGACGGAAGAGAGCTGAAAGGAGTTCAATCCAATTCTATATAGAATTCTATTTAGAGTTGGATCGAATTATATATAGAATTGGATTCTATTCTATATAGAATTCTAGTAAATTATCATGTAGAGTTAAATATATCATTATGTAGAGTTATATATAAACACTGAATAGAGTAAAATATTCTCTGGATGATTAACTCTGAGGCAAGAGTAGATCTGACAAATTTAATGTGGACTTACCACTTTGTACATTTTTATTTTTTACTCAGAACATATGATGAGAGACGTACTTTAAAGGAGCAGTGTGGAGGATTGAGTGCTGTCTGGTGGTGGGGTTGTAGACTGCATGCAATGGAATACCCTTTCGCTCACCCCTCCATGTCGGCTACACATCTCGCTAGTTTCAAGTCATTATACAATCATAAAACCAAAGTTATGATCATTATATTTGGTTTCTGCCGATAAACCCCCATCAACCCTCCACACGTATTTGAATGTCAATTCTTTTTCACTTTAACTTAAAGATCTAAGGTTTGGCGCCATCTAGCGGTGAGGTGATACTTCCCCAGAGCCAAATCATGGAGGAAAACTGTGACGACTGACGGGAATACGCAAAACATTTTCTATCTTGGTTTGTCTGTTTTGGGCTACTGTAGAAACATGGAGTCTGGCTTAGACATAAATGGCCCATTCTAAGTTAACGAAAACAAACCTATTAATATCATATTCCATTTCTGCCAAAATATCCCCCTATATCAGAATCAGAATCAGAACCATTTATTGCCATGTTTGTTTACACATACAAGGAATTTGTCCTGGCGGGAAGGTGCATACATTTAACATTTAACAATACACATTTAACAGTTAACGCAGTGCAATAAATGAGGATGAATGGATGAATGAATATTTACAATTGAAACAGTAGCATATCAAAATATCAAAAATAAGATAAAGTGCATGGAATGTGCGTGTTGTGTGAAAGTGGCAAGTGTAATGTTAAAGTGTCGAGTGTATTTAAGTATAAGGCTATATGCAGGGGAGTGTCCGGTGGGAATTGTCTGGGGCTGACAGAGTCATTAGAGTCAGTGGGGGACCCGGGCTCTGTTGATGAACCCGATGGCAGACGGGGAAGAAACTGTTTTTGTGGCGTGAGGTCTTGGTCCTGATGGACCGCAGCCTCCTGCCAGAGGGGAGGGACACCAACAGTTTGTGTCCAGGGTGAGAGGGATCAGCTACAATCTTCCTCGCCCGCTTCAGGGTCCTTGAAGCAAACAAGTCCTGGAGGGACGGCAGATTGCAGCCAATCACCCTCTCAGCAGAGAGAATGATGCGCTGCAGCCTGGCCTTGTCCTCGGCAGTGGCTGCAGCGTACCAGACGGTGATGGAGGAACAGAGGATGGACTCGATGATGGCAGTGTAGAAGTGCACCATCATTGTCTTTGGCAGGTTGAATTTCCTCAGCTGCCTCAGGAAGTACATCCTCCGCTGCACCTTCTTGGTGATGGAGCTGATGTTGAGCACCCACTTGAGGTCCTGGGTAATGATGGAGGCCAGGAGGCGGAAGGACTCCACAGCTTTGACGGGGGAGTCACACAGGGTGAGAGGGGCTGGTGGGGCTTAGATCTTTCTGAAGTCCACAACCATCTCCACTGTCTTCAGAGCGTTGAGCTCCAGGTTGTTTTGGCTGCACCAAGTCACCAGGTGGTCAGTCTCCCACCTGTAGGTGGACTCGTCCCCACCAGAGATGAGTCCAATGAGGGTGGTGTCATCCGCAAACTTCAGGAGCTTGACGGACTGGTGACTGGAGGTGCAGCTGTTGGTGTACAGGGAGAAGAGCAGAGGGGAAAGAGCGCAGCCTTGGGGGGAACCGGTGCTGATGGACCGAGAGGCTGAGACGTGTTTCCCCAGCCTCACGTGCTGCTTCCTGTCAGACAGGAAGTCTGTGATCCACTTGCAGGTGGAGTCGGGCACGTGCAGCTGGGAGAGCTTGTCCTGCAGCAGAGACGGGATGAGGGTGTTGAAGGCAGAGCTGAAGTCCACAAACAGGATCCTGGCGTAGGTTCCTGGGGTGTCCAGCTACACAGTGTTCATTTAAGTAAGATTAATACTTGTAATATAGTATTTCTGCCCTGTGGTATTCCTACTTTTACTTAAGTAAAAGACCTGAGTACTTCTTCCACCACTGCTGGATTGTGAGTAAAAATGTGAATGAAGGACTTTTATTTATATTTTTACGTATATTGCTACTTATGCTAAGTAAAGGATCTTTATTTATTCCATCATTGCCTACAATTGGCTTCATTCTGGATATTTCACCTTTTGAACCAGGCTGGCTCAAAGATCTTATTTCAGCAGAATGTTTTCTGTAAATACATTCATAAAGTGTGTAAATCTGTTCCTGCATGATCTCAAATTAGACGTATGCTTACATTTGTTGTGAATAATGTTCTTAGCAGCATGAGAGGAGCAGAAACCCATATTCTGTTGGATCTGAGAGAAACAGGACAGGAAACAGGACCTTTTTTTTCCTGTAACAGAAACAGTAAAATATACAGAACAGTCTGTGTGTGTTGTTGGTGTTTCAGCTCTATTGTTCTGTTTTGTCCCAGATCTGACAAAGCTAACTGTATTAATGATGAGGAGGCTAACACACACACAAACACACAGTGCAGCATTAAGTTGTTGGACAGCAGAATGGAGCTCTGTTGTCACATCTGCAGCCCTAGGCAGTTTCCTTCTTGCAGAGTTCAAAGGTAGTTCCACCACTGGGAGGTCAAGGGTCAGAGGTCACCACAGCCGCTTCTCCCTTTACTGAAGTCTTAAAGCTTACACTTGAGTCTCGGTGTGACTTCAGTTTATGTTCCCCTTTGTTCACTTCACTCAGTAGACTCCGCAGATGACTTGTTACATGTAGAGCACACTGCTGCACAGATGAGGAATCCCAAAACAGATGTTCCATCTTCTTACAGACCGTCTTTGAGCTGGGCAGCTTGTTTCCACCATGAATTAACTCATTCTTTAAACGTTGTAGCGTAAGCTGTTCTCCAACGTTTAAACCTGTCGTCATTTATTTGTTTGCTAACTTGTGGGTAAACGTTGTGCTATAAAGGCACTGCACCACAGTTGTATGACTTCATGTCACCAACATGACAGACCAGTGGTTAGTGTGATGAAGACACATTAAAGCTTCAAAATTCACAGAGGAGTATTCCATGACGCAGTTTATGTCATAGAACAAAACGTTAAAACCTCAAAAGGTTGCATTAACCACAGATCTTATTTCAGGCATCTGACTTAAGCCCACTTAAAAAACATATTGACTTTGAGACAAAGACAAAAATTCTTACTCATTTCTGGGTTTTATAAGTCACTCATTTTTAGCTGTTTTTGTTCTCAACCAACTCCAGAGGGAAATATCCGTCTCTTTGGCTGCTTAATGCACCACGATGTTCACCAGTTAGTCGCTTACTGTGACTGTCTCCATGTTTGGCGCTGAGCAGGTTATGTACAGTGGGTTGTGAGACCTTTTTCATGTGTGCAGTGAGAAAGCACCAAAAAAAAAGCCACACTAAATATTCATGCACAGCTGAGTGGAAGAGTCGGGTGAAAATTCTCTGTTTGGTTGTCACCACCCTTTCACATGACTCTGTTCTTCCATCTGATCACAGCCTCTCTTACTACTCACTGAGGTCTCTACTTGTTTTCTCAGCTGGCTGACGTTAAAGAGGAGTTAACCAGCCAGACAGGTTATAGCATCTGAGGTAAAAAATATATATTTAATCTTTACTGCATGCAGCTGAAAACTGTGAATTTAATCAAATTGAAAATTTGAATAAAAAAGGATTCTGGAAATGTCTCTGTAGGAACACAGGACAGCGGCTACAATCAGAGGTCAAAGGTCACAAGATATAAGCTCCCATAAGTACCACTCTCTACATCCCACACTTGTTGTATTGGCAGTAACAGTACCGGCTGTGTGTGTTTTACTGCCAACAAGCTGGATGAGAGGCTTTAATAATCATTTGAAAGGGAAACTGTCTTCATTCAGAAGAAGAATACAAATCTCTGTTGCTGGCTGGTCACATGTCAACAGAAGCAGCAAGCACTTCTTTTTGTAATGCCAGCCGTAAAGCTACAACCTGCCTGCAGTTGGAGTCCCAGCAGGCCAAGACAACATCTGGATGCTGAACATTCTTAACAACAGCTTCATCAGGAGGCTGCTGGGCTCCACAAAAGCGCAACCAAGAAACCAATTGTTTTAGAAAATAAAACTTCTTGTGGGAAATTATTTGTAAATTAAGTTTATTGAGGTTCATCCTCTATTTTTCCATATCACGGATTATAAATAACACTGAGTTATCTAAAGAGGCTGTCGAGGTAAAACTAAAATAAGATAATTACCATTTAGCATCCGTGGCTAATTTGGTCAGCTTTATGGTTAGCTTAACTGCTATTTGCCAACAGTACTGCACACAGGCATCACATCTTCACACAGCGAGGTAAGAGCAGTGGTGTTGGATTCTCTTGATTCTTTTCTTGGTCTGATTTCAAACTTGTGTCTCACTTCTGAGGGTTTGACAGATTTCATGGAAAGGAAAGGATGCCCTACAAAAATCCAGTCAGATCAAATGAACCACTTACTACAGTAAAATAAAAAAAGAATACAAAATAAATACAGTACAGGAATACAAACCTGCAGCGCTGCGTTTTCGAAAGAAAAGAATACAAGATAAACCACAGCACAGAATCTGTGTACGAGTGTGTGTGCAATATGCATGTTGTACCAGGGGGACTGTATAAAACAATACAGCATCATGATAACTGAACCACATATTTATCACCTGCAGTGTCAGCTGTGTGTGTGTGTGTGTGTGTGTGTGTGTGTGTCTGTGTGTGTGTGTGTGTGTGTGTGTGTGTGCGCGCTCATTAATCACAGCAGTGTTGTTACTCCTGCGGGATGCTCTGATCTCAGGAGGGGAACCATCTGTTGATCGACACCTTTTCTTCTTCTGTGGTGGGAGGAAACACCCAGAAGTCTGAGCACAACTCATTACACATCAGAGATGATAAAACACTGACATCTCTACTCGTGGGGCTTCTTAAAGAGTGACAAGCAGGTTGATTTCATCTCTGAATTTAGACTTTTGGAAGGCACAATGTTTAACACTCTCCAAAGATATAGTAATAAACACTATACAGAATATTTTAGGAACTCTTCCCGGGCTAGGCGGGCCTCTTGTGTGGAGTTTGCATGTTCCCCCCATGTCTTCTCTCCGGGTTCTCCGGCTAACCCCCCTCAGGCCAAAGGCATGCAGTTTAGGTTAACTGATTACTCACAGGGCTGATAGCATGACTGGAGACTCATTAAGAAAATACACTCTTGACATCATGTATCTGCTGTGGAAGACTAAACCTCCCCCAAATATCTGTAAAACATTCTGAAAGATAATTCCAGTTCCATCGAAAGAGTCAGAGAAGGGGCCCGCAGCAACTTACACTCTTATTGCATTTAGCGAAAACAAAAGGCAGGCCTCCCCCTAGTTGTGTGACTCACAATGAGCTTAACAGGCTGTACTAAAAGAATATTGCATTTTATGACGTACTATTTGAACAAAGAGATTGCATCCATCCCATTACTCCTGTTGGTCTGATAAACTCCCAAATCCACGCCACAGGTTATCTATCCATCCATCCATCCATTTTCCACCGCTTATCCGGGGTCGGGTCGCGGAGGCAGCAGGTCAAGCAGGCTGACCCAGACTTCTCTCTCACCCGCAACATCTACCAGCTCATTCTGGGGGATCCCGAGGCGTTCCCAGGCCAGCTGGGAGATATAATCCCTCCAGCGTGTCCTGGGTCTTCCCCGGGGCCTCCTACCAGTTGGACGTGCCTGGAAAACCTCTAAAGGGAGGCGTCCTGGAGGCATCCTAATTAGATGCCCGAACCACCTCAGCTGACTCCTTTCGACACGAAGGAGCAGCGGCTCAACTTCAAGCTCCCTCCTGATGTCCGAGCTCCTTACCCTATCTCTAAGGCTGAGCCCGGCCACTCTACGGAGGAAACTCATTTCGGCCGCTTGTATCCGCGACCTCGTTCTTTCGGACACGATCCAAAGCTCGTGACCATAGGTGAGGGTTGGGACGTAGACCGACCAGTAAATTGAGAGCTTTGCCTTTCGGCTCAGCTCCTTCTTCACCAAGATGGCCCGGTGCAACGCCTGTTTTACTGCTGCAGCCGCACCGATACGCCTGTCGATCTCCCGCTCCATTTTACCCTCACTCGTGAACAAGACCCCGAGATACTTGAACTCCTTCGCTTGTGATAGGCACTCTGTCCCCACCCGGAGGGAGCAATCCACCGGTTTCCGGCAGAGCACCATGGCCTCAGATTTCGTGGTGCTGACTCTCATCCCCGCCGCTTCACACTCGGCTGCAAAACGCCCCAGTGAATGCTGGAGGTCATGGTCCGAGGAGGCAAACAGGACCACATCATCTGCAAACAGCAGAGAGGCTATCCTGAGATCCCCGAACCTGACATTCTCCGCCCCACGGCTGCGCCTAGATATCCTGTCCATGAAAGTCACGAACAGGACTGGTGATAAAGGGCAGCCCTGGCGGAGGCCAACACCCACCGGGAACGTATCTGACTTACTGCCGAGGATACGAACACAGCTCCTACTGCAGGCGTACAGAGACCGGATGGCCCGTTGCAACGGGTCCGGCACACCATACTCCCGCAGCACCCCCCACAAAAAGCCCCGAGGGACCCGGTCGAAAGCCTTCTCCAAGTCCACAAAGCACATGTAGACTGGTTGGGCAAACTCCCAGGACCCCTCCAGTATCCTTGCAAGGGTAAAGAGCTGGTCCACTGTTCCACGACCAGGACGAAACCCGCACTGTTCTTCTTGAATCCGAGGTTCGACAAACGGTCGGAGCCTCCGTTCCAGCACCCTGGCATAAGCTTTTCCCGGGAGGCTGAGTAGTGTGATACCCCGATAATTCGAGCACACTCTCCGGTCCCCCTTCTTGAAGATGGGAACCACCACCCCGGTCTGCCAGTCCATGGGCACTGTGCCCGACCCCCATGCGACATTGAAGAGGCGTGTCAGCCAAGACAGCCCAACAAAGTCCAGCGCCTTCAGCATCTTGATGGCGCCGCTGATGGCTGCCTCGGTGTGTCGGTGCTCGTTGTTTTGTATTGTTTTTGTTTTTAATTCGGTCTTCTGCTGCGATTCCCGGAGCTCTTTCACCAGAGATGAGCTCATGAACATCAGGGGAACAACTCCAGCGGACTTACTTCCAACTTTTTTAACTTCCGTGGAACTTCTGGACATTCTCGTAAAAGGTGTGCTCACCTTAACTCACGCGGTGAGACGCCGCAGGAGAGGGAAACGGGCCGGCGCGCTCATGCGACTCCGCAAACGCGGATCTCGCACATCGCTGCCGGGCATATTTCTCTCCAACGTCCGCTCACTGTGCAACAAACTGGACGAGCTCCAGCTGTTGGTGGGGAGAGACAGAGACTTTTCTTCATCCTCCGTTTTGTGCTTCACGGAGACCTGGCTCAGCGGATCGATACCGGACTCCGCGTTCCAGCTGGCGGGCTTCCAGCTGTTCACAGCGGACCGCGACACGGAGCTCTCCGGCAGAGCGAAGGGTGGAGGAATCTGCTTCTACGTCAACAACAGCTGGTGCAACGACGTGACAGTGATTCTGCAGCACTGTACTCCGGACCTGGAATCATCCGTCATCCACTGCAAACCCTTCTATTCCCCCCGTGAGTTCGCTTCATTTATCCTGGCCGGAGTTTACATGCCACCGCAGGGCAACGTGCAGGAGGCACAACGGACCCTCGCCGAGCAGATACAGGGTGTGGAGCGGACCTACCCGGACTCCTTAGTTATTGTTCTTGGTGACTTTAACAAAGGAAACCTCAGACATGAACTCCCTAAGTACAAACAGTTTATTAAATGCCCGACTAGAGAGGAGAGCATTCTGGACCACTGCTACACCACCATCAGCGGGGCCTATCACGCCGTCCCTCGAGCTGCACTGGGTCACTCTGACCACGTCATGGTCCACCTGATTCCTGCATACAGGCAGAAACTAAAGCTCTGCAAACCTGTGGTGAGGAAGTTCAAGAAGTGGACCAGTGAGGCTCTGGAGGATCTGCGGGCGTGCTTGGACTGTACTGACTGGGATGTCTTCAGGACTGCTACCATCAGTCTGGATGAGTACACAGAGGCTGTGACTTCCTACATCAGCTTCTGTGAGGACAGCTGTGTTCCAACCAGCACCAGGGTGAGCTACAACAACGACAAACCCTGGTTTACAGCAGAACTCAGAAAACTACGGCTGCAAAAGGACCAGGCGTTCAGGAGAGGGGACAAGGACTTGTACACAGAGTCAAAATACAGGTTTAGCAGGGCGGTGAGGGACGCTAAACGACTGTACTCTGAGAAACTGCAACACCAGCTCTCAGCAAGTGATTCTGCGTCGGTCTGGAGAGGGCTCAAACAGATCACCAACTACAAGCCCAAAACCCCCCACTCCATGAACAACCTCCGCCTGGCAGACGAGCTGAATGAGTTCTACTGCCGATTTGAAAGACAATGGAACAGTCCTGACGCCATCCCCAACAGCCCCATCAACAGCCCCACCAACCAGCCACAGACCACCAGCCCTCCCTCCCCCAGCCCATCAGGGGCTCACGCCTCTGAACCATCGTCCACAGCGCCCCCTACCCCCTCCACAGTGACGACCCTCATTATCCGAGAGAGAGACGTTAACAGGCTTTTTAAAAAACAGAATACCCGCAAAGCAGCCGGCCCGGACTCTGTCTCCCCCTCCACCCTGAAGCATTGTGCTGATCAGCTGTCCCCGGTGTTTACAGACATCTTCAACACCTCTCTGGAGACATGCCACGTACCAGCCTGCTTCAAGGCCTCCACCATCATCCCCGTCCCCAAAAAACCTAGGATCACAGGACTCAATGACTACAGGCCCGTCGCCCTGACCTCTGTGGTCATGAAGTCCTTTGAGCGTCTGGTCCTGTCCCACCTCAAAACCCTCACCGACCCACTCCTGGATCCCCTGCAGTTCGCCTACAGAGCCAACAGGTCTGTGGACGATGCAGTCAACATGGCCCTCCACTCCATCCTCCAGCACCTGGACACCCCAGGAACCTACGCCAGGATCCTGTTTGTGGACTTCAGCTCTGCCTTCAACACCATCATCCCGTCTCTGCTGCAGGACAAGCTCTCCCAGCTGCACGTGCCCGACTCCACCTGCAAGTGGATCACAGACTTCCTGTCTGACAGGAAGCAGCACGTGAGGCTGGGGAAACACGTCTCAGCCTCTCGGTCCATCAGCACCGGTTCCCCCCAAGGCTGCGTTCTTTCCCCTCTGCTCTTCTCCCTGTACACCAACAGCTGCACCTCCAGTCACCAGTCCGTCAAGCTCCTGAAGTTTGCGGATGACACCACCCTCATTGGACTCATCTCTGGTGGGGACGAGTCCACCTACAGGTGGGAGACTGACCACCTGGTGACTTGGTGCAGCCAAAACAACCTGGAGCTCAACGCTCTGAAGACAGTGGAGATGGTTGTGGACTTCAGAAAGATCTCAGCCCCACCAGCCCCTCTCACCCTGTGTGACTCCCCCGTCAAAGCTGTGGAGTCCTTCCGCTTCCTGGGCTCCAGCATTACCCAGGACCTCAAGTGGGAACTAAACACCAGCTCCATCGCCAAGAAGGCGCAGCAGAGGATGTTCTTCCTGAGGCAGCTGAGGAAACTCAACTTGCCAAAGACAATGATGGTGCACTTCTACACTGCCATCATCGAGTCCATCCTCTGCTCCTCCATCACAGTCTGGTACGCTGCAGCCACTGCCAAGGACAAGGCCAGGCTGCAGCGCATCATTCGCTCTGCCGAGAGGGTGATTGGCTGCAATCTGCCGTCCCTCCAGGACTTGTTTGCTTCAAGGACCCTGAAGCGGGCGAGGAAGATTGTAGCTGATCCCTCTCACCCTGGACACAAACTGTTGGTGTCCCTCCCCTCTGGCAGGAGGCTGCGGTCCATCAGGACCAAGACCTCACGCCACAAAAACAGTTTCTTCCCGTCTGCCGTCGGGCTCATCAACAGTGCCCGGGTCCCCCACTGACTGACTCTGTCACCCCCAGACAATTCCCACTGGACACTCCCCTGCACATAGCCTTATACTTATACTTGACTTGAATACACTTGACACCTGGGCATTGCACTTGCCATTTTCACACAACACTTACACTCATGCACATTCCATGCACTTTATCTTACTTTGGTATTTTGTTATGCTGCTGTCTCAATGTAGATATTCATTCATCCATTCATCCTCATTTATTGCACTGCGTTAACTGTTAAATGTGTATTGTTAAATGTTAAATGTATGCACCTTCCCGCCAGGACAAATTCCTTGTATGTGTAAGCATACATGGCAATAAATGGTTCTGATTCTGATTCTGATTCTGATCTCAGGGCGGATTTCATCCACCCCCGGCGCCTTGCCACCAAGGAGCTTTTTGACTACCTTAGTGGCCTCTGCCAGGGATATGGGTTCATCCAACCCCAAGTCTTCAGGCGCTGCCCCCTGTTCAGGGGACATGTTGACCGGGTTTAGGAGTTCCTCAAAGTGCTCCTTCCACCGCCCGACGATATCCTCTGTCTGGGTCAGCAGCCCCCCTCCCCCGCTGATAACAGCCTGGGGAAGGCCCTGCTTTCCCTTCCTGAGTCGTCGGATTGGTTTGCCAGAACCTCCTTGAGGCCAACCGAAAGTCCTTCTCCATGGCCTCCCCGAACTCCTCCCATGCCCGAGTTTTAGCATCCGTGACCACCGCAGCTGCAGTCCTTCTGGCCTGCCTGTACCTGTCAGCTGCTTCAGGAGACCCCTGGGCCAACCAAGCCCGAAAGGCCTCCTTCTTCAGCTTGACGGCTTCCCTCACCCCCGGTGTCCACCACCGGGTTCTCGGGTTGCCGCCACGACAGGCACCGATGACCTTCCGACCACAGCTCCTAGCGGCCGCGTCCACAATAGAGGCTTTGAACATGATCCACTCGGATTCCATGTCCCCAACCTCCCTCGGGATGTGTGAGAAGTCCTTCCGGAGGTGGGAGTTGAAGACCTCCCGGACAGGATCCTCCACCAGACGTTCCCAGTTCACCCTCACTACACGTTTGGGCTTGCCAGGTCTTTCTGGCCGACTCCCCCGCCATCTGATCCAACTCACCACCAGGTGGTGATCAGTTGACAGCTCTGCTCCTCTCTTCACCCGAGTGTCCAAAACATACGGCCGCAGATCAGATGATACGATTACGAAGTCGATCATTGATCTCCGGCCTAAGTGGTTCTGGTACCAGGTACACTTATGAGCCACCTTATGTTCAAACATGGTGTTTGTTATGGACAAACTGTGGCTAGCACAGAAGTCCAACAACGAAACACCGCTCGGGTTCAGATCAGGCAAGCCGTTCCTCCCAATCACTCCCCGCCAGGTTTCTCTGTCGTCGCCCACGTGAGCGTTGAAGTCTCCCAGGAGAACTATGGAGTCGGCAGGCGGCGCCCTTTCCAGGACCCCTCCCATCAACTCCAAGAAGGCCGGATACTCCGAAATGCTGTTTGGTGCATAAGCACAAACAACAGTCAGAGCCTTACTCCCCGCAACTTGTGGGCGCAGGGAGGCGACCCTCTCGTTCTCCGGGGAAAACTCCAACACGGCGGCGCTCAGCCGGGGACTCGTGAGTATCCCCACTCCCGCCCGGCGCCTCTCACCCTGGGCGACTCCAGAAAAGAACAAAGTCCAACCCTTCTCCAGGAGTTTGGTTCCAGAGCCAGCGCTGTGCGTGGAGGCGAGCCCAACTATATCTAGCTGGTACCGCTCCACCTCCCTCACCAGCTCCGGCTCCTTCCCCGCTAGCGAGGTGACGTTCCACGTCCCTAGAGCTAGTCTATGTCGCCGGCGATCGGCTCGCCCAGGCCCCCTGCCCGGCCCGCCGCCCGGTCTTCATAGCACCCGACCCCGATGTCTGTCCCTGCGGGTGGTGGGTCCACAGGGTGGCTGCACCATGGTGTTTCTTCGGGCTGAGCCCGACCGGGCCCCATGGGCGAAAGCCCGGCCACCAGACGCTCGCCGACGAGCTCGCCTCCCGGGTCTGGCTCCGGGAGGGTGCCCCGGTTTCCCTGGTCCGGGCGAGGTAACTTCAGTCCTAGGGCTGCTTATCATCAGGGTTTTTTGAACCGCTCTTAGTCTGGGCTCTCCCCCGAGACCTGTTTGCCTTGGGAGACCCTACCAGGGGCAGATGCCCCGGACAACATAGCTCCCAGGATCATTGAGCCACTCAAACTCCTTCACCGCGTTAAGGTGGCGATTCGCGAAGGAGTGTTTATATTTTAAGATCCTGACTTCCAGTTTTCCTGAGATACTCTTGCGTATTTTGACCATCTTGTTTATACTTATTACACTCCACTCCTCGGCCTGACAGTACTGGGTTCCCCTCCCTCTCCTTTGCCCTCTTTAGTGATGCATTACTGCCATCTTCTGGAGTTAGTGAACTCCTGCAGGATCCGGGTCTCACCAAATGAGCACTGCCTTGCCCACTCCCACCATATTACGCCAGTATGCTCTTAAACATGTTCCTGTGGGTCTTAATTTTCATATTTCTTCCACATTTTCTGCAATAAACAAGCACACATTCTGCAGTTTCTGGTACCTGACAGCACGCTTCCCTTTACTTCAGAATCATGATTATATGTGATTTATAGATTGTTTCATAAAATAAATGTCCTTGGTATTTTAGTGCATAACGTTAAACATAGTAAGAGACAATTTAAATAAACAACAGTGCAAGATAAGAATCTCAAATATTGAATGGAAATTTACAATATCTTTATGTTATGTAACGTAAATCAATCTTTAAGCCAATTTTCATGTAACACCTCTTTTACATATCAATATTCTTATTATTGATCATGTCACAAAATAAGCAAATACGTTTTAATCATCCATATACAAAAAAGAGAGGCATGTCAAAAGGCAGAATGTCATTCTTTTCTTTTTATCTATCCAAAATCAGAAGATCTGTTTCTTCAGTCACATTACTAAACATGACATGGGTCAACTTAAAATAATAAAAACTAAAATTAAATAAATTCTACACCGGGACATTAGTTTTTTGACGTTTGGAGAAATAGGCCGTACATTAAATTCAGAATGTGCTTTTACTACCCGCCTCCAACTCCCGGCATGCACTGCGATGCTTTCTCCGGAAGAAAACCTCCGCTTTTCCCCTCGCACTTCCTCTTTCCGTCAACGGAGTTTAGGTATGACATCTACAGTCCGATTCCCTTCGTAAAATCTGCTCTATATCATGTTTTTGTTTGTTCATCCACTGTAATACCTCACTTCAAAATGTTCGCTATATGTATAAGAATAAGTTCTACTGAGTATTTTACTGACAGACATGTTCGGGAGCGTTTATTTGTGGTTCACAGTAGCTCGGTGAAAACATGGTGCTGTGACGGCGGGGTTTAACGGCTCAGAGGCCGGTAGCCGCTCCAAGCGGGACGAAGATATGTTTTATCTTCTGACGAGAGCCACTTGGACGAACTAGATGTGGTTTTAATGTGTTATAACTGCTACTGAAGTGGCAGCAAGTTGCGCAGTTACTGTCAAACGATGTTCCGCTGTGAGCGTCCCGTTAGCACACAACACGTCACGGCGGCTAGCTCACTGCGGAGGAGCGAAGCGTCTCCGTGAGTGCTCAGTTTGTAACTTCAGGTCAAAGCGGCTCCTAACCAGTCCGAGCAGACTCCCGTCACAGCTGCCCAATAACCTTATCTCCAGAAAGGGGACTGTTTAATGAAGTCGGCCATTAGTCGCAGGCCTCAGTTAGCGCTAGCATGCTAGCTGGTTAATAACCGTTTTTCCTCCTGTTGCAGTACACGATGGGACGTGTGATCAGGGGACAGAGAAAAGGTGCGGGCTCCGTATTCTTAGCCCACATCCACCACAGGAAAGGTGCCGCTAAACTCCGTCACATTGACTTCGCTGAACGCCATGGCTACATCAAGGGTATCGTGAAGGTAAAGTTGGTTGAGGTCTCGGGCACGTTTTTTAGGAGCCGATTGAAGTCGCCCTTCTTGTCCGTGAATGCAGACTGACGTTGTGTCCTTGTGGTGGTCCGCTCTCTCTCAGGATATCATCCACGACCCTGGCCGTGGTGCTCCCCTGGCCAAAGTGGCCTTCCGTGACCCATACCGCTTCAAGAAGAGGACAGAGCTCTTCATCGCTGCAGAGGGCATCCACACTGGACAGTTCATCTACTGCGGCAAGAAGGGTAAGAGGGTTAGAAGTGGACTCCCAACTGGTTTGGACTAACTGCTGTCTCAGCGCTCACATATGAAAACACAACTTGTTGTAATGTTAAATTCCAACCTTGCATCTGGCAGCCGACAATAAGTTGTACCCAAAGTAGCTACAGGTGCTCTGATCAGGATCTTTTGAGAGCCGATCCACAGGGAGCATTATAGTCGTGAAGTCAGAATTGAGTCTGTAAAATGTTTAAAATTGGCGCATCATCTGATTGGCCTTTCATAGAGGCAACCAATGAACTGCTTGGACCGATCATCAACTGATGCGATCGGTTGGCAATTGATCAGAGCACCCTTTCAAGGTTGTGAGATTGAGGGTTGTTAGAATACCGTACAGCAGGTTCTTGTAAACCGGTGAAATTGAGGTCACGTTGGCTAGAAGCGTGTGAGATGTTTCAGTGTGACTTCCCGTGCCTTGCTATTTATTCTTTTCTTTTTTATTATCCCACAGCCCAGCTGAACATTGGCAACGTCCTGCCCGTTGGCACAATGCCCGAGGGAACCATCATCTGCTGTCTGGAGGAGAAGCCCGGTGACAGGGGCAAGCTGGCTCGCGCGTCAGGAAACTACGCCACAGTCATCTCCCACAACCCCGAGACCAGGAAGTCCAGAGTCAAGCTGCCCTCAGGCTCCAAGAAAGTGATCTCCTCTGCCAACAGAGCTGTTGTCGGTAAGGATCCTCCATGTGTGTTGCAGAGCTGATGTTGACACTTTGTTGTCACCTTGTAAACTGACGATCAGCAGATGTTTTGAACTATAGGATGTGAGTGTATCTGTGCATATTCTGACCAGCTCTGCCCTGTTTGTTCCAGGTGTGGTTGCCGGAGGTGGTCGTATTGACAAGCCCATCCTGAAGGCTGGTCGTGCCTACCACAAGTACAAGGCCAAGAGGAACTGCTGGCCCCGTGTCCGTGGTGTGGCTATGAACGTAAGTGAACACGAGCGCACTGCAACTATGATTATGCTGATAACCAGGTACCACTGATTTTATGAAGTCGACAAAGGAGGACCGGTAGACTGATAATCTTGATTTTAGTGGGTGCGCTTATGAACGCATTTGGTTTATACTTTGCGACGTAGGTTATGTTGCGTTGTGGACCGCTATCGCTGGAATTTGAGTTTATGTTGCCTTGGTCCCATCAAACGGCCTTATTCGTAGGCCACGTTCTGCAGTGTATTTGGAGAAACTTTAATGAAGAGAAGCCTCGGGGTGGAGAAATGGATATTTCAGTGTCTTACAAGGAGTTGTAAGCTTTAACGTTTCGAAATCTCTACATGGCTCCCCACACGTTCTCAATAGCTCATGGGAACCTGTACATTTTTATCTTGGAGAAATCTTTCAGATGTTAAATCAAGCACATTTTGAGCGCCTGTAGATGTGTGAACTGTTCATCTATGGAAGAGGTGGCGCTGACCGTAGAATCATGTTTGGGGGTGTCACTTTCTTAATTGGCTGGTGCTAGTTTAACCCTTCTGAGGGTCTTCATTTTAAAAGGAATCTCCCACTAGAGTCCAAATCTGTCTCAATGTGACTGTAATGCTTTTTTTAAAACAGGACAACCGCTCACTAAACAGAAGCTGGTTTGGCGTGGGGTTTCTTCAGCTAATATCATGCACATTTTCTGTAGAGCTGCAGTCTGGGCACAGGGAAATGAAGAGGAAGTTGTTCTCTTGCTCGACGAGGCTGTAATAACAAATGATGGTCCCTGACTGATGTCCCTTTTTCCTCTCTGTGCAGCCCGTTGAGCATCCCTTCGGTGGTGGTAACCACCAGCATATTGGCAAACCCTCAACAATCAGGAGGGATGCACCTGCTGGTCGCAAGGTCGGTCTCATCGCTGCCCGTCGTACTGGCAGACTGCGCGGAACAAAGACCGTCCAGGAGAAGGAGAACTAAATCTGACTTTCTTGATAATAAAAAAACGTGTTCTAAAATTTGTTCAGTTTATTAATTTCCAGGCCAATAAGATGACAATAAGTCCTTCTCTCCGAACATCACAGGTCAGGTACAGCTGTGAATTCTGAAAGCAGTGATTGAACCTGTTGTCTAAAAGTAAAAATGTTTGCAGTGTACAAAAAATACCATTTCTGCTTCCAGATGGACAAACAGGATTTATTTACAGTTGTAATATGAAACATAAGTTTTTTTGGCTGCAGGGCTATTTATTGTTTTACATTAAACAGATTGCCTTAAAGATAACTGGAAAGACCAAATATGACTGAGCATCAAACTGCTGTTACAGCATTGGGTATGTACAGTGTGGACTGATACAGGACATTCTGTCAAGATCCATTGAACCTGTGGTTTATCTAATACTAAACCACAAACTAGCCTTTAAGGAACATTTAGGTAGGATTTCAAGAATTTTCAAACTTAACTAGTGCATGTACACTAGAGGGCACTCATCAGGACAGCGGTTGATCTATCAATAGTCTGATTTAATAAGGCAGACCTTCCAAAGTCTATTTGGAAATATCTTGTCAATTAGGTTTCTGTGACCCACTAGTGGGATTGTTTTAATGAGACCAGCAGTCTTGTATTTCAGAAGCATTCAATATTTTGACGGGTGCCCCCACTCCATCGAGTTGCAAACAAAGATGAGTCAGATCTATAATGCTGGGGCACTCCAAAGAGACAGACCTTTAAAAAGAAAAGAATAGTCACAGCTGAAGCAACAGAGGCAGAGATAGACTTCAGTTGTGTTGAACTCCAAAAACTCTGCTTCCTAGATCTCCCATAATGCAACAGTGGCAGGTACAGCTTCCAACGGCTGTATTGCAGGGTTGATGTCCCGAGTTCAAAGCTTGCAGGCTGGGTTAGTCACATTTACAGGAACTTGAATGACGCAACACCCTCAGCTGCCAGTTTGTTAGGTACAGAGCTAAACCTAGCGCAGTCATATCCAACCTTCATGAGTAATGTTCAGTTCTCGTTTTTAAACAGACTTGGAAAAGTGTTGAATCATGTTGCAGGATGTAGTTTGTAGCACTGCTGAACTGAGTACATTAGTCATTTCTATTATTTTGTCCACCCCATGGCGGTCGGATAAATGAGTTCAACTGCAGCACAAACTACATCCTCCAAAAAAACAATTAGACTGCATTACTTTTAGCTCGATCTCCCTAATGACCTCATCCCAAATTCGCAGATGCAGAAACAAAACACACATCTTGGTACAAACAAAATAAAAAGTCCGCTGCTAGCTTGAGCGTGCATGTTTTCAGGATGAACTCTGGTGTTGCTCGGCAGATGTTTGCCGGTCGTTGTCCACAAGTAAAAATGAGACACGGGCAAGATTCCATGTTCTTTATTTGCTAAGGGCGCAATGCTTTTTTTTTTGTTATATTTCTGTGCACAAAAAACCTCACAAAGTGAAAGTTCACATCGCGACTGTAGCTCCAGAATTCAACGTCACACCATGGCCAAAACAAAAGTCGGCAAAAAACAGGGCGCAGAACTCTGTACAGTCAATATCTCCTTTAAAAATAACACAAGGACAAAAATGTTCCTCTTAAATCAAATTCTATTTTTTTTGTGAAATACAACAAAATAAATTCTATAAAATAAGAGCAAAATATTTAAATATAATACGATGGGCAGAATATTTTCATTTGCAGGAGTATTTGGTATGTTTTAGACAACAAAAAAAAAGAAAAGAAAAGAAAGAATTAAAAAAAAATACATGCATTCAAGTTACCAATTAAATACAGTATTTACTGATGTTTACCTTTTACTCCTACAGAATTACAAATTAGCTCGAGTTGCAACATGACTAACCAGCCGCTATTCTTACGGAACAACCCTGCTGTGGGACCTGATCTCTGTGGAGCCGCAGGGGGCGAGGGTCTCGCGCCGCCCCGGGATCAGCCCTAAACTCGGCCGAGACGCCGAACCTGACGGCTCCACGGCAGAAAAGGCAGCCGACCGGGCAACAAGTATGTCTACGACTAGGCTCTATTGAAGAGGCCGAAGCAAACCACACAGTCTAGTACACACCGAGAGGCCCCGGTGCAGCGTTTCTGTTGCATATGTGTTTCATTTTTCAGAATTCCTAACAATGAAAGCCAAGCTGTCTATCCCACCAAAAAAAAAAAAAAAAAAACGGACTGCCAAATGTTGAAGTTGGAGGATTATAATGTGCAATTGAAAAGCCACTTATTCATACATTGGTTCAAAATATCGCCCTCATTGTAGATAGGGTAGATGAGTAGAAAAAAAAAAATAAATAAAAACCCCAAACAGAAAAAAAAATAAAAACCTAAGGGTAACAACACCCCTCTGGAGATGTGGATTAAGAACAGCTTTAGGTTGTTATGATCACAAGTCTTCCCTTGGGCTACACTATTCTGGTGAGAAGCCATGCTAAATGTTACAGCATATTAACTAGAGCTTCAAAAAGGATTGAATTAATTACCAGAAAGAAACAGAAGAAACAAAAGAAAGGCAATGAGTTTCAGAACAATGTTGCATCACTGCTTTTTCACATCAACCAAAACATCGTAAAAGTCCACCCAACCAATCCATATCTCACACTAAAACCAACCACAGCTCGTGAGTTGATTTGGCATGGGTCATAAGGTTGCCAAGGGGCTTAAGAATAATAATATAATTATGATAATAACAATGCGTCCTTCTACAGTTGAATGACCAGTTAACCGTCCGATGGCAGAACAAACTTTACTGCTGAGCATGGGTGATAAAACAGAGGAGTTGTTTGTCTTCTTACAGTTTTTTTTGGGCATTTTTCTTATTTATAATATCCATTTTTTTGTGTGTTTTTTTTCCATAATATCTGCGACATCTCCCAACAGCAAACCACACAGAGTTATGCTACTGGGGGATCTGAACAGTCAGAAACATTAACATACTATGTACACCTTTTCGTCGTGTAGACAAGCGCGTCAGCATCGTCAGCTCCGGGTAATCTGTTTTTCTTTAGTAGAACTCTTGTCCACTCCCCTTTCCTCTGCAGCCGCCAGCAGGCCCCTGTCACGCGGGTCAGGCAGCCCCAGGGAGATAGGTGGCCTGGAGAAGGGATGGGAGCCCTGGCTCTGCCCTGCCCTGGGGCCAGAGAGAGAGCGAGAGCGAGAGAGCAAGAGAGGGAGAGAGAGAGATATAGAGAGAGCGAGAGAGGGGCCTGACAAGGAGCTCTGTTGACCAAAGGATGAGAGGAAGGAGAGCGGGACGATGGAGGCTCGAGGCACAGCAGAGGAGGAGAGAGGGGGTCGTTACTCCTTAGGTGGGGCAGGCGCTGGGGTAGTGGAGGTGGTGGGCGCGGGGGTCGCAGCCTGCACCGGGGCCTGGGTTGGGGCCTGCGCCGGGGCCTGCACCGGGGCCTGCACCGGGGCCTGGGTCGGAGCCTGTGCCGGGGCCTGGGTCTGGGGGACCTCCTCGGTGCTCTCCCAGTTATCTTGTGCTCGCGGGCCTGGGCCGGGAGTGGGACCAGGGCCAGGGGATGGGGATGGGGTGGTCTGGGTAGGGCCCGGAGTCGGGGCGGAGGCAGGACCGGGACGCTGAGGGTTGTTCATGTGCTGAGCAGCGGGCCCGGTGTACGGCTGCCCATGGGGG
Organism: Cottus gobio; assembly: GCA_023566465.1. Classification (NCBI taxonomy): domain Eukaryota; kingdom Metazoa; phylum Chordata; class Actinopteri; order Perciformes; family Cottidae; genus Cottus; species Cottus gobio. Next base: position 20,087,318 of record CM042227.1, on the reverse strand, counting down.
TGGTTGTTCTGTTCGGGGGGGAAGAAGTGGAAAATTAGTATAAACAACAAAAGTTTAATTAAATACAATAAAACTCAACTTAAAATGTCATTGACCTAATGTGACAAATTAACTAATAATCATAAATAATAGTTTGTTTATTAAAAACAAAAACAAATCATTAAATAATGTCTTCTGGCCATGCTGAGTGGCCTATGAGATTTAAAGTAGGCGTCTGTGCTCCTACTTGCAGCTCCGCCACAATGATGAGACGCAAACGGTAAACACCACAATCCAAAAAAGCCCACGAGGGAGGAAAGCAAACAGAAAGCGCTTCCTACGCCACCGCCTGCCATTCGGGCGCCAAGCAGGAGCCCTGACATGCTACCTGCTGAAACTGTGTGGTTCCAGGAGAGTGCGGGTACAGGGAGGTGTCCTCGGGAGGGGACGAGTCCTGATCGTCCGCTGCTTCCTGTTCGTCCGGCTCCTAAGCAGACATGAGATAGGCGTTATTGCAAATTACATTTAAACTTGGAAAAAAAGTGAAAAACAAGACTACGCTTCTATGGGAAAAGGACGTGCACAGCAGGAAACGCTAGTATGTTTGAACAGTGGGTGCAGTGCTACGCTCCCGGGGTTGTGTGTGTGTGTTTGTGTGTGCGTGCGTGTGTGCATTATGCTGGCGAGTAAATGAGGTTTGGATGGGATTTGAAAATGTGTGTGTTCTACACCCGAGAGCATCCGGCTGCTAATTCTTTAGAGAAAAGAGCCAACAAGGAACATTTTACTTTGGAGGTTGTTTACGCTGCGCTGTCTTCAAAGAGGACAAGGCTGGATGATCAGCGTCCTCTTCTGTGATTTAGTGTTTTTCTTAAGCTTGTGAAACACCAGCCTTTTGGTAAACATATCTATGTATCACGGTGTTTGGTCTAACATGTGTGCACACATCCACAGATATATACAATATATATTACAACGTGATGTGAAGTCACAAGTGGAAATACAACAGATTCTATCAGGCTATCAACATATTTGTAGCATGTAAAAGCTTGTGCTTTAATAGATGACATCACAAAAACCTTCCTCATCTGTTATTTATCCATCTAGCTATTTTCAATCAAAACTGGACATTGTTACTGCTTTTGAGATTTTAAATATTTAAAATAATCAGATTTGATACAAAAACAAAAGACGATTGACATCCTTCTTAGAGGTTTTGTCAAAGTGTGTCCTGTTTGTCCCTAACGGAGTAGTTCTCCCTACTAATAGGTGAGAATGCCAACAGTTAAGTACCAAAGTGGAGACAAGAAGAGCCTATTCATACTTATATATACTTAGTATATTGGCTACGATAGCTTAATGGAGAAACAAGTCTCGCTTAAAAGCACAGTACAGTCGAGGCCTCACATTTGAAATGTAAACTGAACACTGAAGTACAGATGAAGCTAAACGCTTTCTATCAGATGCAGGTGGCTGGCGGCATCACAGTTTGAGTTGGGGAGGAAGCAAACATTGGCAATAAAAAATAGTATAATAAGAGCGCTAGATTGATCTGGAGGACCGGTTATGTCAGTGAGGTGGCGTTACACTATGCCGTTACACCGGCGGCCTGTCCACCTGTTCCTTTAGAGGGCAGACATTTTGTTTGTCTTTAATCTTTGGTCACAATCTGTGTTGCCAGCACGTCATGTACATCGTTTGAGAGGCTTACAGACCAACAATTCTACACATCTCAAGGTGTATACTGCAAATGTAAACTGTTGACGACTCAAAAGTGCTGGGCAGTTTGTGGAGCCTTACTTGAATCTCCTGTATTTACATAACACTTGCATCACATAAATGCATATAAATAAAAAATAAAAAAAGGGTACAAAAAGAAAATGGAGCAAAGTTGACAAAATCTATGGGGACTCAACACAACAATGCTTCTAGCCTCTGCCACTGATGACTAGTTAAGCTACAGGTACCTCAAAAGTGAGCCACTAACTCAACAAAGTGTACACTGTGTTGGTGATCTAAACATTGGCCAACTGTTCATCGTTTCTCTGCCCGTTTCTTTAAGAAAAAAGAAAAGAAAAAAAGATTTGTTTTCATTTCCTTCCTTTATGTTGTGGTGCCTGGAAATACTGACCTTCCCTGGGCTTCCCTGAGTACACTTGAGCTGTGTATGGAATATTACAGGAGAAGTGTGTCACTTGACTGGATTTGTCAACATAAAAATACAGGTAACTTATTTTACGTGATAACAAAAGAATTTAAATAATATGATATTTGTATGCATTGTGAACTGCAGCCATGAATCAAGACAAAACATATTCAACATAGCAAACATAGTCATAACTGTAGCTTAGGGTGGATATTTAACATTTAATGGCTTGTTGGACACAATTAATGGCTCCAATTAATCTACTCAATGTCAAGATTAATTTAATTACTTAAAAAAAAAAAAAAAAACATTTAATCAAATGTCAGAAAAATCAACAAGCCCAAGAAACTCAAACATATTCAATGTATAAAGACATGAGATAGAGAAAATGATAAATGAATCATTCAAACTGTTGATCATGAATTTTAAATCCAGTACTTAATTAATCCCTTCAGTGTAGTTACATGTATCCAGATATAAAGCCAGTTAAAAGCTGGTCATGTTCCTTCAGTGTGCTGTAGCTCAACTGGCTGTCATACGGTATCTCTACGGGACACACCTGTTACCTTCACCACGGTACACTATTGATTACACGTTACTGTGGCAGCATCGGGGTGTTATAGGCATGTTTTACTGTGTTATTAATTATTCATATGCATGTAACATAAAGACCTCCCCCTCCATATTGTCTTAATCATCAAAGTCCGACAGCGATTTGGAACAGCTGTTCTGAACTACAGATGTTCTCCACTGTGTGCCTACAGCCAGTGTCCCGCAGCTTTATCCACCAACGGTTAAGCTCCCTGGGCACCGCCCCTGAGACTGGAGGATGATGTATAGCGTGCATTGTAGTGTGTGTCTGTGTGTGTGTGTGTGTGTGTGTGTGTGTGTGTGTGTCATTTACCTCCTCGGGACAAAGTTCACAGGCCTTGGCAAGCGTCATACGTGCGCTGTGCGAACGCTCCAAGAAATAGCCGTTGGAGGTCTCGTTGCTCTGAACTGGGGGGGACCAGTTGTTGTAGGTGTACTGGGGGTTCCCTGTGTACGGCCTCCTCTCCAGCTCATCCCCCAACCACTCCACCGCCCACGTCCACTTCCGTTTCAAGTCACCATTGCTCTGCGTGTGTGCACAAGGAGGAACCGCTGATTAGAGGCACAGTTGTATTAACAGGAAATTTGACTGTTTCATAGTGTCACGCTTGAAATAAAAAGGACCATTGGCTCTTATTCAGGAAACAAATCTAAAATGTAGCACCAGCTTCAGTGTACGCGCAAAACAAGTCCCAGTTCACCCATCTGAGTGTTGGTCGCCATGGTGTGCGTTGTCATGGACACAAGGGTCACTTTCCCAGCAAGTCTCCACCGCATCAATTTAGTTTAAGCTGCAAAGTTGCCAGCTGTGTGTCTGCTAGCATACTCTGAGCATCGGGTTTCCACCAGTGTAACGCAAGCCCGGCGTAATGGTAGCTGTTGTCCAGTCAAGATAGTGTGTGTGTGTGTGTGTGTGAGATGATGAGTATGAAGTTATGATTAATGTTACAGCTGTTAACAAATATCTATACCCATATCTTGCGGGCCAGCCACCTGCTAATTAAAGTGAAGGGTTTAGCCCTCAAATAAAAGGTGGCCTGACCTTTAAGGTAGACCAACAATTTTTTTTTACTGTTAAACAGTAATTGTAAAAGAAATAAAAAAAAAAATAAAAACGTATCAATGGAACAGTTCATTATTAATTACTTATTAGTATAATTTTCCCTAGAAAGTGCAAATAAAATGTACTTTATCGCAGGAGATACGTGCTCTTCACCATGGAACACCATTTAAACCACCACACCTCTTTCTCACACACTGGTTTGTGTGTGTGCGTGTGTGTACCTGTAGGATCTGGTAAGCCACCGAGCAGTTGCTAAAGAGGGCCACCATGCACTTGATGCACTGGTAGGCCCGTTTCTGGTAGTGGTTCTTGGAGCGCTGGATGGTGTCAAAGAGCCCATCTCTGTCATCAGGAATGCCCTTCAGTACATTGTGGATCCTGTGCAAGCAAATGGGGAAAGGAGACATAAACTTGGATCAAGCCCCCTGCCCCCCAAAAAACTAAAACAATACAGCACTCATCCTTTAAACACGGAGCCATCGGTCTGACCTGTGTGTCTGCCAGGAGTCCTCGATGAGCAGGATCTGTAGCAGCAGGTCCAGATAAGGCCTCAGCTCATAGGTGTAGGAATACGCCACCTGCACACGCACAACACACACTTAGTCTGAGGACACGCATAAGTGAGCCACCTGCCGAATTCTAATGGGTCGGAAATATTTACCTGCCAGAGCAGCTCACTGAGCACGGTGGAGGAGAACTGCGGGTTCTCCCAGCAGCTGAAGCGGAGCAGCTTCACCGTCTCCTCGGAGTTGCTGCAGTCCTCGATGATCTTCTTCACGTAGCTGGTCCTCACAAACAAGATCTCTGCCACCAGCTGCTGCACCGGCATCACCGGGGCTGTCAGGTTGGTGTCACCGTACGGGTTGGGGAGGGGAGGGTTACCTGGAGAGGTTAAAAGGGGGAAACTAAGAGTAAATATTCTGAAATGCATGTAGTTAGTAAAAGGCAAAACAAATCAAAAAAAAAAATCTTCGGCCTGTCTAGGAAAGCCCTCAGCTCCAACCTCTGCTGCACAACAGGGGCTCAGAGAGCCAGGTTTCTCAGTCACTAGATCCTGAGAAAGGATGAAAATCCTCATTGACCTCTAACTGTGCTTCCTGATTCATTACTGGCTCACATCTGCAGAGTTTGTGTCACATTTTGTGTTGCTGAAGAGTAAAACAACAACAACCACTCACCATTGATGGAGGACTGCATTCGTGAAGAGACGTCACAGCAACGGACCAGCTGGGAGACGACGGTGTAGAGCTTGCCCAGCTCAGCGTACTGATACTTGATGGGAGGGCCGGGACCCTCGTCCAGAGCGACCAGCATGAAAGTAGCAGGGACGTTCAACTTCAACAGCTGGGTCTTTTCTGCCAGGCCTGCAAATGGGAGGAGGGGTACATTATTTAATTATTATAAAATCATTCATTCCACTTTTACAGAAACTTTGCTTGTACGAGTCACTGAGCAGCAGGTGGACGTGTCAGGAGTGCCGTGCGCTCCTTACCCAGATTGGCATACATGACGAAGAGGTTGAAGTACTGCTGCAGGTGACGGCCGTGTTCAGACACCTCTCTTCTGAGCAGGTTGAGAACGGCTCTCAACAGGTGGTCACTTAGACTGAGGTTTTCACAGCCCTGACATACAAACATGGGGAGGGGAACAAAAACAAACAGACACGCCGCAGCAGGGTTACAACAAGAAGCACAGGACGAGAACCCTCTCGCCGATAACCTGCGACACAAGCTGCTTCAAGTATCTTCCAGAGAGCCCTAATCCCCAAAAAAAATGTCCCCCTTCTCCGCTAAAGTCAGGCACCAACCTGAGTGGAGGCCCCGGGCGAGGCGGTGGGCGAGGGGCACGGGCCGTCTTGCAGCGAGAAGTGAGCGATGAAGACTATGAGCTTGGCGAATGCGCCGCGGACCTCGGCGCTCGGGCACTCGAGCAGGTACTCCGAGAAGCGGTTGGGGTAAGCAAACAGCACCTTGTGTGCAAACCAATAGCGTACATTCTTACTGTGTCTCAGCAGGATGCAGAGGGCGTCATACCTAGGACGGCAGGACAAAGAGAATGTGGTCAGAGGAGGACGAAACAGGATGAAACCCCCCCCTCTCCACCCCAAAACCCCAAGAGGTGGGCGGAGCTTACCAGTCGCTGGCAGGACCCCGTACTACTTTCTTGGTGTGAAAACCTGTGCTGAAGAGGAACCTAGCAGCCAGCTGAGCACTTATCATAGCAATCTCCTCTGCCTCTGGCAGAAGATGGTCTTGTCCTGATTAAAGAAAAAGAAAAAAAACAGAGTGCAACGCTTCACTAAACAGTGGCAATCTTCCTGTTAATTTGCTTATAAAGTACTCCGACAAGTAAGCCGACACTCTATTAAGCAAGAGACCAACGCACAAAGCTACATTTAACTCGTGTTGGAATCAAATTACTGGATCGTCATCGGTTTGACAACAGCGGAGGGTTAGCGTGATACGTACAGCGTACGCCACCCCACACATGAACGTGCAGTCAGCAGTGACACACGTAGCCTTTTGTTTTTTGACTGTCCTCCAGATTTGAAATAAAATCTTAACTAGAAGGTTATAGAGTAGACTTTCTGCTTTCAGGATGTTTATTTTAAATTAAGTCTAATTTGTCTTTGATTTTCCCAATTGGTGGACTAGAAATAATATGTTACAACGCTTACACAGATTTAAACCTCAATAATGTAAAGCAGTGTGCACCTTAAACTCATAATCCAATGTGCTGTGGGACACGAATAATGCTACAAATACTCATCAAGTATAGTGACGTAAAAGACTTTTGCCAGAAACATCCACGTCTCATCCTTGTTCAATCCAGTATGAACTAAGCGTGAAGGCTCAGAGAAGGCCCAAAACGATGACATATCAAAATCATTCATAGTCTAAAAATCTATCTTATAACAATAAGTTTGTTTTTGAAATGCGTTCCTGCTGCTGAAAAGCGTTTCTTTGGAAAAAAAATACAATTGTATCTAAACTGGATACAAAGTAGCAAACAAAACATCCTGATGACTGCCCTCAAGCATCCATTTCCCTGGGAAACATTACGGGGCTCTGGTTCCATTAATAATGCATTTACAGAGGCAGTGCATTTCTGGGAAGCCAGCGCTAAACCCCACTGACCACCAATCATATCCGCTGGGATGCTGCACATTTACGTCACTTTAAATGTATATATTATTTGTTCTTTTAGAAAAGCAGGCCAGAGATTTGTGATAAAATCATATTGGCAGCTGCTATGACTTTGGACTTCATCGCTGTGCAAAGAGATCAAAGCAGCCCTGTGGGGGCATTGGATATGCAGAGTCAAGACTGGAGGCGTGACACTGTTCTGTACACAACGCACATGCAAGGGCTGAACTAGTTTGTAGCTTCGGCAATTTCTTGTCGAGTAAATAGACGATCCATGATGCGATTACGCGTTGCAGAACAAAGACATTTATACTAATTACTTGGGTGGTTAATGATCCGTCTGTTAGTAGCTTATTTTATCCTTCTTATGCATATGTTGTGTAGTGTCTTTCAGTTCAGGTTTTCTATAACTATAATGGGCCTTACCTGGTTAAATAAAATGAATTCAGAAAACATCAGATTGCATTCATAAAAGCAACAACATGGTGTTCACAACCGTCATATACCATCGTATCAGCCAGCGCCTTTTGGCACTTTTTTGACGTAGTTTGTTTCAAATGTGCTTCTAAAACAGCCCACCCAGGATTTTAGTTGAGGTGAACTGGCTTCCTAGAATAATTTAGTTGTAATAACTTAACGATAACACATAATCCACAGAATTAATACATTCATTAATTAGCCACACACACCCACACACGGAAAGAGGCATACCTGGAGGAGGGTTTAAATAGACACTGTTACAGGTCAGAAGTTTCTTAATGAACTGGAAATATTCCAGGCTGTATTGCATTCGGTTGTGCATGAATTGGACGTTCTGCTTGCGGACGCTGCACTCGATGACACCAGGCATCTTGACCTGATGCGGCTTGGTGGAGGAGATGGTCAACTCCGAGATGTATTTGACAAGCTCGCTGTCCTTGTCCAGTGAGTCCATGCGCTCATAGAATAGGATGTATGCATTCCACCAGCGTTTCTGCCTCCGGTACGACATCCTCTTCATCATATGGTCAAACACCTCGCCCATGTATTCCCCTCCGAAGCACTGGTTCTTCATCTCCTCCTCGTCGTCCATCTTGCACTCTGTCACGTCACCGTCGTCGAACTTGTACCAGCGGTTCTTCTCGCCGTCGCCCCCGTTCCTCTGGATTATGTAGGAATAGTAGTGTCCGCCACTGGCCTGGCCTGAGTGGACCAGCACTCCAACCAGGCGGTACTTGGAGCTTCCGGGAGGCGTGGGCTCGGAGGGCTCGTTCTGTTGGATCACCTGGTTCTCCGGGTTGACGTCGTCGCCCTCCAGCTTCGCCACGCCCGCCACCGTGTACGGCTCCATGTCCAGCTCCCTGGGGAACTCAAAGTAGTCGTTGAACTTGATAGCGCACTCCCTCTCCCAGTCGTAGTCAAAGCGCTTCAGCTGAATGGCCAGGACAGGCGGCAGCTTCTTTATCAGCAGGCGCTTCACTGTGTCCACCTGGAGAGCGAACATAACCGGTTACCTCTCTAAGTAAATGTCCAATTACCGTTAATGAGGAAAACGGAACAACTTTGAACCGAGGGACAGCCATTAAAGCCTCTTCTATTGTTCCATTGCACCGTATTATCACATTCTAATATTGGCTGCCGACCAGGTGGGTGCTTCATTCTCACCTTCTTATTACACTTCTCACAGTGGTAGGCATTAGCTCCCTCTAGAAGATCTCCCTTGACATACTGCTCCATGGAGTCCAACAGGTTCTGGTGGTTCCTGATGTCCACATTGAGCGTTGTGAACGACTCCTCGCACTCATACCTGGCAACGCAAAAAAACATTATTGGTAGCGTAACAAGAACCTAAGTTTATAATTCTGAAACAGTTTCTGGTGACTGAGCGCAGGGAAGACTCACCTGTGGGGGCATCCCTGACAGATTTTCTGGTCGGCGAAGGACCCTCCCAGCACCTTGCTCAGCATGGCGGGGTGGCCCAGGGCTTTCAGAGCTTCATCCAGACTGTCCACCAAGGAGTTGAAAAACTCCAGAGCGTCGTGCTGCTCTCGCAGGTTCACAGGCTCACCCCATAACCTAAAACAGATGGTACAGAGATCAGACATCAGCAACTGCCAAACAGGCCAAATAATACAATTACTAAGAAATTGAAATTGAAATACCTGAACTGTTTCCAGAATCCCCTGGGGACATAGTACTGAAGTCTGGACGCAGCCAGGTGTCCAAAAATGACCTGCAGGTGGCGAAGGACCCCGATGTTGTACTCCTTTCGGTCCTCTGACTTGCTGGATGGTTTATCGTCAAACTGATGGTGGTAGCTGAACACCTCATCACGAGGATCCACGTTACTCTGTGGAAAAGAAACGCACGGCTGAAAAATGTCCAGCATCCACAATTGTTCATTACTTTTTGCTACCGCATGTCGTTATGTTCATGGGGAAAACAAGACTAAAAAAAGTAATGGCCTGTAATGTTTGGACAGAAGCTTTGCTCCAACCCAAACTCCCACCGTACCTCATTCTCCTGCTTCTCATCCCCCGACATGTCGTCATCCACGTCGGTGCCTGTGCCCTCAATAGCCAGAATGCCATTGCGGATTGGAGGGATCATGTAAAGCTGCTGAATGACCGAGTTCATATAACAGGTGGCTCCAGCGTTCTTCAAACCCACGAAGCCTTTGTTGGGCCGCGGCCCCACCGGAGGCAGGTACTCCCATTCCGTCAGCGTCTCGCATCCTGAAAGCGTAGGGAAGAGGCAACGCCCTCATGCACGCTGTAGTTTACGAGCCATCAAGTGAAATTGCTACACCGGCGTTTACATACCCAAGTAGTACATGTCAGTCAGGGTGTCAACTATTTGCTTGAGGTTGCGGACACATCCGACGGCCAGTGCTACCAGGAGCTCAAAGCCAGCGTTGATGGAAGCGGGGGTGCTGCACACTGGGATGGCCTGTTCTGTGGGGAACTCCCCACTCTTCATGTACTGCAGGTACACATTAGAAGCCGGAAAGATGAAGTCGTCGATCAGCTCCTGGTCAAGAAGAAGAGGGAGAAATATTCTCTGAGTAACGTCATGAGCAAGGAAACTATCATCGCGGACAACACCGACATTTTCAGGTGTCGATTGATTCACCTTGATGAGGTTAGCTCCTCCTTTCTCGCAGCCGATGTAATACTTCTTCTCTGGTGTCTGGAAGGCCAGAAGCTCTTTGGTAACTCCGAGGTGTCCCTCCAGGATGGTCTCCTCCACACCGGTCTCCCCCGTCCTCTTAACCTCATCCTAGTTAATGAAACATGTTTGTGTGTCGTCAACTCTGCCCCCACACTAAACTAGATCGATTCACATGGAGCAGAATAAAAACAAATCGGATGAAACATGTGATTGACATTTGATAGTTTTACCCTGATACGTTTGAGCCAGTCGATCTCGTTGTTGAGCAACACCTCAGCGTTTGGCAGGTTGATGTTGCTGTTATACGCATAGTTCAGAAGGTGTCTGAGTAAAGTGAAGTAGTCTCCAGCGTGTTTGGCTCGCTCCTTGGCCGTACTCTGGACACGGACAACTTGAAATTAGGATCTTGCGGGCAGTTAACTGTTCCGATTATTATAAAGCATCCCCAGAGGCAAATGATAGCCTTTAAGAACACGAGGCAATAGCCACTCACCCCCAGCACAGTGAAGAGAAGGGTGATGAAGAAGAGGAGGGGTCGATGGCCCATACAGCACCTAGTTGCCATCAGGAAAAACTGCTCCTGGGCCATTTGACGCACAGATCTGTGAAACATAAAGGACGACATCACCACCGCGATCTCCTGTCAGAGCTACGGAAAGGCTGGAGTTTTTTTTTAGATTAGATTAGATTCAACTTTATTGTCATTACACATGTACAAGTACAGAGCAACGAAATGCAGTTTAGCATCCAACCAGAAGTGCAATAGCAGTAAATACCAATATACAGATAATAATAAGTATTTTACAGATAATAAGTTAGTGATATAGGTACGGGATATACAGATTGATTGTGGTAATATGTACATGTTATACAGGTTGATTTGTGCATTAAATGTAGGTAGACTATAAGCAGGAACTATAAACATAATTTACAAAAGGCAAATGGGCATATGATAAGTTAAGTAATACAGATTGAGTGAACGTTAAATAGTGCATAATAATAATAAACAGTAGCTGCCTAACGTTACTAGACTAGTGCAATGCTCAGTTTTTAGTGCAGACAGTTCAAAAGTGTTTGAGTGCAGGTGTAAAGTCTTTGGTCAGTGGGGGGAGATGACGAGGAGATGGGTTTGTGGGTGGAGGTGGTTGGGGAGTAGGGGGGGAGTTGAGGACGTCTCCACGATGCAAGTCAGAAGATTAACACTTTGTGGCACGGAACGCATTCCTGGTGTACTTACTTGCTGTGGCAGTGTAGCAGCAGGTCAATGATGAAGGTCTGCCAAGCCTTCTCCTTGCTGAGTGTGTCCAGAGCCGTGGGCATCAGGGCAAAACACAGTGTCATCACCTCCAGGGCCTCGCAACACACCTGCTCATCTTCCCCATCTGGCTCCTTAGCTGCATTTGTCTAACGAGAAAAAGGAACAATGGAAGCCATTATGCAAAATTACACAGTGGTGCAATTTATCTTATTTTACATTGCTAATCCCTTGAAAGTCCACAAAGCTCATCAAGAGCTCTTTGTCTCTTGGTTGTACATTCAGCTCTTTACTGCCCTGCCTCCTAGCTTCTACAACAGTCTGCATCTATTATCCCCCTGCTTCCTATCCGGCTTATTACAGTTTTTTTTAAGTTTTTTTAAGTACGCTCCATTCAACTCTCACAAAGAGCAACATTCAAAGGGAACATACCTTCTCGTATATCTTGCTGATTTCTTCATTTGAACTGAAGACGAGCTGCACTGTGCCACAGCCTGAAGCCCAGACTATTTTCTGCACCGCTCGGATCACACAGATGTCTGGGATGTACTTCGATGCCTGGAAGAAATTCTGGTGAAAAAAGTAGTCTCATAAGATTGTCATCTATTCGTCCCAACATGGTGCCTTCAAAAGACTATTCACAATAAAACAAATGACCGTTGCTATTACACTGTATTCTATTCTGATAAATATCTATCTCTATATTTTTCCTTACATTTTCTGTGACCTCATCAGAGATCTGCTGGGCTAGGCGGATGGCTACGTTGCGCAGCATGCATTCTGAGGCCGGGTTGGGGATGTTTTGCAGGGCACTCTGGAGGACCAGGGCCTGGTCATGAGTAGCCTGATTGATCTGGAGAAAGATGAAAAACATGTCAGAGATGCCAGTCAAGTATGAACGAGTCAGTCATACAGGTATGAGCCTGGGGGAATGGAGTCTGTGTGTGGCCTAACCGGTGAAACAGGAATATTTCCCTCTGCATTGGGCTGGCAGGCCTCAGCCACGGCCTTCACATGGCCGAAGCCTACGGCGGTGAGGAGGAGCTTGGCGATCTTAAGCGCATTGAGGTAAGCACCGCGGCGTGTCTCCATGTCCGCCGATGGGAGGAAGTTGTTCCTGGTGAGCATGCTCAACACCAGGGGCAGCCCACCGCTCTTCAAGAAGTTGTACTGGAAGTCGCTGGCGTCCTCACCCAGAGTGGCACTGGCTGGCATCAGCAAAGCATAAACAACCTGGGACATGGGGAAGAGCAGTGTGAACCTTTTTTTATATAGCTTAACAGGCCTTTGGCCTGTCTCACCGCAGCAGGATAAGCGGCATTTCCTGGTTTCTTTGTTTAACAACAGTAACACTTTTTAATCACTGCAGTTATCAAGCTAATTGTGTAGTTTTGCCCTGCAAGATGCGACCACATATTTGTTTACTTTACCACGTACTGATTCCTAGTCCTAGTATTGCTGCTAAAACACCAATCAACCCACAATAACGCAATACTACGTTACAGGCCAGTCAAGAGAATGAAGAAAAAACTATGAAAACATGGTTACCAGGGCACTAATGTATCACAACGTGTGTAGCAATAGCACACTGGGACCCACCTCAATGAGGTAGAGCACTTGTGAGGGTGAGGGGCCGAAGAAGCGCGAGTCGAGCGAGGGACTGAGGCTGTTCTCCCCGAGCTTGGCGTGGTCCAGACACACAGCTCGCAGATTCTCCACGGTAGTGTTGTCTAACGGGGGAACAGCACAAAGGTGAATGAACGACGCCCGTGTGTGAGGCTGTGTACGTTTTCATCCAGTGAAGTGCCTGAATAGTGATAATTCTCCACAGGTGCGTGTATACCTGGGGGCATGAGTTTCATGAGAACTCGAGCTCCATCTCTGAGCAGTGGCATGTTGAGGTTGCAGCCCAGGTCGGCCACCTGCCACAAGAAGGAGATGTAGCGCAGATGCAGCGACATGATCTGTGAAGAAGGGCAGAGGGCGTTACAACACACGGGGACTTAGACTGCACTGTTGATTCAGGGGTTAGAACAGAGCAGGGGGGGGGCAAAATCACATTGATCATGATGAATAATAAAGGTGAATTAAAATGACTGTACTAAGCCTACCTGCTTGCTTTCGCACACAGCTTGCGTAAGACTCGGGTGACGCCCAAAGACTGCAAGTGCACTCCTTGGGCGTCACCAGAGTCTTACACAAGCTGTTAGCTTGCCAGCTGTGAGCACTAACAATAGCCATGTTTGCCATTTATGTTCAATATAATATTGGGGGGGGGGGGGGGGAGTGGTTTTAGAGGGCCAGATTGAGGACTACTCGCTAAATTTAGCCACTTTTGGGGCTCGAGCTGCGAGCTATTCTGAGTAAGGCTGGATTAAAAAATAAAACTTCAAATGAGGTTTTTCAATCGTTGCAGAGCCCAGAATTGAATGCAGTATCTGCGCCGTAAACTCACCACACCAGGAAGACAGCTCTCCACCTCAGGGTTAGGGCCATCGCTGTAGTGGTTGCCGTGGTTACCAGGGGAGCCAGTGGATGAGTCAGATGAGCTGTCTGGGCTTGAAGGCATATTGGCACTCACCTGGGTCAGCTTGGCTGTGATCAGCTATACAAAAAAAATGTATATAATGAGTAAATTCCAATCTAAAAACAAACCTTTTGATGTTGACACAGTGGTTCAGATCACTTAGTTTAACGAGTAAAAGAGTAAGAAATAACTATTATATGTATTCATATGCAAAAGCACAAAAGAAGCAACGCAGCATCTTCAACAAACTTATTTTCTTTTGCAAAAGACCAAGCCAAGACTCACCGTTTTGTCCTTCAAATTGAGCTGCCCAATCAGCTTCCTGTCGTCAGCTGGGTCAACAACCTCCCCACCAATGAAGAGCTCAATCTTTGTGTGTGCGGCATTGGCTTTGATCCTGTTGAGGATGCCACGCCGGACCGAACCGATTGTGTCATTGGTGTGTGACCAGATGTCCAAGTCATCCACCTGACGCCCCTGGTTGGGGAAGCGTACGATCAATGTGATATGCTTCCCTCGGAACGCTCTGCAAGAGAGAAAATGGAAGCCGGGTTGCCCCGAGGGTTTCAGTGAAGGAGCATGAGGAATGTTAATTAGCGACCTGTATAAAAGATGACTGCGATCTCTTGAGTGGGCAACAATGTTGACTGCGTTTATTCTTGTGGCTGTACCTTGACATAGGCAGAATAGTCCTCTCCTCGTGGTAATCGCTGTCACACTCGTTGATGTACTCTTTGAGTACGGTGAGAACTCGCACCATGCGGATAGCCTCCTGACGGGCGCAGTTGATGCTGTCTTTGTCTCCATCTAACACACACAGCGTGTCGTAGGATGCCTTCAGACGGTCAAAACACGACTGGATGAAATCTTCATGAATTTCAACCTAAAAAAGGGAAAGGAAACGAGTACGACGATGAAGAGACGCGACTTATCTTAGGCAGAATGATTTTAAATTGGTTTGAGTCGACCTCTGAACAAATAAATCTGGACAGAAAACCCTAACCCAAACCAAAGCAGTTCCAACCTCCGCTCTACCTAAAACAGAACGGCCAATGTACCTGGTTGACTTGTAGTTTTGGTCCGAGGTTGGTGTAGATCTCTTTCAGCAGGTCTATGGCTCGGCTGGCGATGTCATCGCTTCCTTGAATTACCACCTGGGAGAGAGGCGAAAATAGAATGAAGTCACACTCGGGGCTGAGAGCTTGGCTTCCATGCAGACAAGTCTGTGGCGGTACGAAGCCCTTTAGGAAAAGAGGAGCATCGTTATCGGCCACTCAGAACACAAGGCGGCGAGCGGCGCAAGGTTTTCAAACAACTCTAAAATCACAACTTTAAAATCAGCAAAAATAAATGTAATACAAATTTTTGGAGATGCCCATATCTCGTTTCTTTTTACAGCCGACATGATTTGGCGATCGCTTTATAATCCATTTTGGTCACTACATATATATATATAAAACTTTATTTCACAGACTCAAGGTCCAAAAACAAGAATCAAAAACAAAAACAGCACACACACACAACAGATGAGGGGTACCAACAAACCCACAAACATAAATACATAAATGCAGACAACACTGACCACATATTACATAAAGAAACATACAAAACATACAACACAAACATACATTCATACCTACATATAAACATACAAATACCTATGCAAATTAATTAAAACAAGTACAACTGCTTATTCCAGTGTTTCCAGAGTTGGGAGGTGTATCTGGTGTCACTAAGTAAAGGATTAGTTAGGGCATTTAAAATATTGTTCTTTGACTCTGTTAGTCGACACATGAATCTGTACATAAAATTCCTCAGTACAGCATGGAAGGTGGGAACATTACTCGTCACAAACAAATGGCTAGCACTAGTCCATCTTGGACACTTCAACAAGATTCTAAGTGCATCATTGTATGCCACCTTTATCTTATTTATCTTTGCTTTACTGTAGCTGCACCATAGGTGAGCTGTATACAGTGGAGTACAGTATGCTCTGAAGAGAGATGTTTTAACTTCTTCAGTACACATATGAAATTTGCGTGCCAGCATATTTGCTTGTCCATATAATTTACCGCACTGGCGTTGTATATCATCATCGTCACAAAAGTCATCCCTGATAATGTGGCCCAAGTATTTTACTTTAGTAACTACGTTTAGCTCTTGCCCTGCCAAGTAAAAAGAGGGAAAGCACAGCTTCCTGTCCTCATTAGTGCAGGCAATCATTACAACACTCTTTTTTGCATTAAATTTGATGTCAAACTGTAGTCCATAGTTTGAACAAACTCTAAGCAATTGCTGTAGGCCAGCACTATATGGAGACATAACAATTAAATCATCTGCATACATCAGATGATTAATACTCGTATCCCCCACCTTACAGCCAGTTTTGCACACATCTAATGTCCTAGAGAGATCATCCATATACAAATTAAAAAGAACAGGTGACAATATTCCACCTTGTCTAACCCCATTGGTAACTGTGAAAGGAGCCGATGTTGTCTTCCCCCATCTAGCTTGCATAGTTTGATGGGAGTACCAATAATGCAAGATACGTATTAGGTATGGGGGGACCCCTCGCTCTTGTAATTTTATAAACAGTTTACCGTGATTAACACGGTCAAAAGCTTTAGAAGCATCAAGGAAACATAAAAACATTGTTGAACCATGGCTTTTATACTTGGTAACAAGTTCTTTCAGCGCATATATACACAAATCTGTGCCATGTTTCTTTTTAAAACCAAATTGATTATCAGTGGTTGTTATATATTCTCGTAGTCTATCAAATAGAATTTGTTCAAACACTTTAGAGAGTATACTCGCTAGAGCAATTGGCCTGTAGTTTTCGATGCTTGATACCTTACAGGTTTTGTCCTTAATAACTGTCATTAATAGCACAGGTAACATAGAGTCAGGTAATATGCCATGCGCTAATAATCCCGAGAAACATATAGCAAGTAACACTGAGATTCTATGACTTGCATACTTCAGGTGTTCAGCTGTTATTTGGTCAAGACCACATGCTTTGTTCACTGCCAATTTATCAATAGCATGACACTTCATCAGGTCTAATGACCACCCCATCATTATTAATGATATCACCAACATGATATTCAGCACTCTCAACACAGTTAAAAATCTCTCTAAAATGTTTCCCCCATAACTCAGCAATGTTTTCATCCCCAGAGATCCCATCAATACTTGATGGCAAAGGCATCTTGCTGTTATTGATAACCTTCACTTCCTTCCAGAATTCATACAAATCATTCTGCTGAAACTTTCTGGCCATAGAATTTGCCCTCATTGTCTGCTCATTACTTTTGATAAAGCGTACAGCATATTTAAACCTGGCATTTGCCGTTTTCTTATGTTCAAACTCTGGGCCATACCTAGCTTTTCCAGATGAAACCCAGCTCCATAAAGCTTCCTTAGCCTCCACATGAAGTTCAGACACATATTCATTCCATCCTGGTCTAATCCTATGATTACTTTTCTCTCGGATGAATAATTTACTGACATTAGTTAAACAGTTCACAATTTTGTCATACATAAAAACTATATCACTATGATGTTTATGACTCTTACAATTTAAGTTGCCACACGAAATAGCTTCAAGCGGTATATCAATATCACTAAGACTTTTATCACTCAGTGCGTTGTACTTCCATAGATCATGTTCTGTGAGCTTTGCCCAGTCCACTCTTCTGTTTTGCTTATTATTATCATCACAATCATAGCTACTCAGCTCAGGTAGACTGTCAAGATTTAATATCATGGAGACAGGTATGTGATCTGCTGTGGCTAGACCATACAGAATCTCAACTTCCAAGCAATCATGAGCATCAGCTGTACATATACAGTGGTCTAGCCAAGATGTTGAATGCCATGCTTCACTGATATATGTATAACTTTCTACTGGTAACAGCATTTTACTTGAGAGAAATAATTTACCGTCAAGGCAGAATTGATTAAGATGTTTAGCAAATAGAGAGTTAACATCTGACATATCAGCATTCATATCACCCATCACAACAATACAATTACTTTCACTCTCTTTAATGAATGAGCTGATAAAGGCTAGCCTATTAAGATATTCATTTTTAATTGCTATAGCCCAGTCCACCTCTAATCGAATCACATCGATCAGTGGATCAAGTTTCCTATGCCACAGGATGGCCACACCTCCAGGTATTCTGCCACGCACTATTCCCATACTTAGATCTGTTGTCGACTCACCTGCGCCATAGAAATTATTATTCACAGAGTTAAGTTTATCTAGATCTTGTTTGGGTAGCAGAGTCTCTTGTATACATAAAATATCAGCACTCTCGAGGAGCTTGTCAATAACAAAACGTCGC
The DNA here is from genome assembly GCA_023566465.1 of Cottus gobio. Taxonomy (NCBI): domain Eukaryota; kingdom Metazoa; phylum Chordata; class Actinopteri; order Perciformes; family Cottidae; genus Cottus; species Cottus gobio. Next base: position 20,069,106 of record CM042227.1, on the reverse strand, counting down.
GCTTTGTCCCCAGCCCCCTGTCCAAGGCGTAAACCACGCACGTTATAGGACACAACTCTCATGATCAGATCAAAGTCCAGTGTTCACTGCAACAGTTGCTCCAGCCTCAGACATGTTATCATTCATATTCGCAGTGACTTTTCTTTGATCCAATGTTTTGCGCGCTTCATAGAAACGCCGCACAAAGGTACCCTCTGGCCACAGCTGTGGCTCATACATTTCGCTCACCTCATTGCATTCTGCAATTACTTTGAATGAGTTATACCGTCTTTGTGCAGTTTCTATCTTTTGGCATGTTACATCACGATGCAGTTTATCTTTCAAGTAACTAGCCAAAGTTTCCGAATTTACATCTGGGGAGAATTTCGTTGCAAAAACACTCACCAATTTAGTCTTTACAACCCGTATATTTCCTACAGCACTGGTTCCAACAATGCCACTTCTCTTCTCCTTCCTAGGAGCGTTTGGTTTAGCCTTGGGCTGAGCGGTATCTCCAGTTACTTGAAGTCGGCGGCCCCGCTTCACTACCATACTCCATGCCGGGGTAGCTGTCTCTCCGCTCCTATCACTCGGTATTTCCTCCTTTGCGCTCGCACCCAGAACCGTACATCCAGTTATATGCCTGTCACTGCCCATGCCCCGGCTCGGTGCCTCCTCGGTGACCCGAGGAGCAGGCTTACTTCGCCCAGGCTTCTCCATTGCACACAGGCGTTGGTCTAGACCGGCTGTAACTGAATGGAGATCCTCACAGATGTCTGTTTGTGCAGACATAGCCCGTTTCATGGTTGATATATCCACGTTTAGACGTTCAATTTTCCCTAGCAGGCAAGAAACATCAATGCTGTTGAATGTCACAGGTGGAAGATCATCCAAATGATGAGACACAAACCGAGGAATGTTTTCACCAGCCTCGTTAAGCACTTTCAGACAGCTCTTAACGTTGTTAGCGTCTTTTTGTTGTCCTTTGTGCGAAATACAACGTTGAGTGGTATTAGGGCAGAGCTCAAACAAAACTTTCTTGGAGCTCTCAATCCACTCTGACCCAAAGTGGTTGACAGTCAACATAACAATATCATCCTGACTTAAAGTTCTCATTTTAACCACAAGAAAGTTCAACAGTTCATCTTCCACCACAATTTGACCGTCTATTGTGGTGTAAAACTCCGGTTTTCTTCGAGATTTACTCGGAGCAGCCGCATCTCTACCTGCTGTCGCCGCGTCTCTACCTGTTGTCTCCGCCATATTGAATCCATATTGAATACAGATTGTTTGAACACAACTTATGATATACCTGCACCAAATACTATTTATTTTACTGAATTGAGCACACCATAATGTGACTCAATGGATCCTATATTAGCCATTAGCTCCGGTGCTGTCAACGGTACTAGCTCTTCTCCAGACGATTTCACTACAACACCACACTCCGTTACATGACTAGGCGAGGTGCAATGCACAACAGAACTGATGTTTTATCTCTTGCAAGAGAAATTTAACCTTACAGAAATGGCCCAGGGGGTAAGAGTAGGTCTCAAAACCACATGCAGTGCCCATCATACATTGTGTTCACTGTCAACTCCTCTTTTTGTTGAGGAAATTCCCACCTCAAGGGTACAATGACAAGTGTACAGTAGTGACCCTGCTTCTTGTGCTCACACGTGCACCATCCCATCAAAGCTTAAGTTATGTCAGAGCAGAGTAAATGTAATGGGAGCCCAACCAATCAGTTACATTTATTCATTTGGCCAAATGCAACATAGAAATGTATGTTATGTTAAAGATGTATTCTTGTAAGAGGTCGATTTCAAAAATTTCATATTTATCATAAAAGGGATTCTGCTGACTGAATTTGGTCTCAGCAGGACCACCCACTGCAATTGGTCATGCAGTCAGAACTAAATCCTACACATATCTCTGATGAGTTTCCCAAAACATTAAAAATGATCCAACCAGAACCTTCTAAAATCAGACAACCAGGATTTAGGTGGTGCTCATGGTGATTAAACTGAAATCTCTTTTTCAGTTTCATGTTTTTTTAAAGTTAATACAAAAGTATACAGCATAAAAAGAAAGCCTCCCTCCCCAATAAACACACTGTTTGCGTGTGCCTTTTGCATCGTTTCTCCTCACCCTCCAGAGGTAGTCCAAGCCTATTAGTTCCAGGTCATCCATCATGTAGGCCCTGCGCTTTGCCACCAGCTTGCCCTCCCTGCAGTTAACAGCCTTGAAGAACCTTTCAAAGCATTTCATGCCATTCTCCGTCAGCAAGGACGGGTCCAACTGCAGAACGTTGTTCTCAAAGAAGTCCTTATTAATGTCTGGGTCCAGGTCTGGTTCATCTCCCATCAGCTTGGAGTACCTGTTGGGGGGCAGGGGACAAAACAAATGATATTCAAAACAAATGCTTTCGGCTTTTAAAAATGCAATGGAGAAAATAAATCAAATCCTACTGTACCATTTGAAGCAGGCCTCGCGGTCGCAAAGAAACACTGCGTTCTCAGCCAGACACTTCCATATCTGCTTGGCCTGAGGGGCACACAGCCACAGCTGACCGTCTTTTAGCAGGAATCTGGCAAAAAGACAAAACCAACAGGAAAATCAATAGCAGACACTAGTGGCTAAAAAGTTAAAGAAATATGCTTGTGAAGGTAATTTAGTTCCTCCAAGACTGGATTTATAATAGCTGGTGGGTTGAAGTCACAGGGTAGCACTTGCTCCTCCCTAATTACCCACAGTTGTCCTTGAACAAGGTACTTCAAATGAAGTGGCTCAGTAGCTAGAAGACACGACTGTGGATGTAACGGTTACAAAATGGACTGATAGTATTTGTAGCAATGCAGCTGACCCAAGCCACCACATGAGATATCTGATTTAAATCAGTCCAGCCGCATTTTAAGGCAGAATCTGATTGACAATTAAGGGTTTTATATCGGTATTCCTTCCATTTGTAGTTGTACGCTCAGCTCTTACTAAAAATGTGAGATATGGTACCTCAGGAAGTTGAGTCGTTCCTGTACTTCCTGCACATGGCTGTAGCGGCTTCCTGGTCTGACCGTCTGAGGGTCAAACTCAGCCTGTTCCTCTGTAAAAGCACACATAGACCAGTCAGACTGCAGACAGCGCACACACCCGACCAAATTGCTGTACTACCTGAAACACGTGCTCTTTCTGCGCCCCTGACTGCGTACCTTTGGAGAACTGCCTCATGGTCTCCATGTAGGCCGAGAGGTTCTCGGCCACCAGGGTGACCAGAGCGTGGTTATGCTGCAGCTGGTTGATCAGGTCGTGGCGGTAAAAAGCATGAGGACTTCTCTGAGTTTGACTAAGGAGAGAACAGCAGGAGGAGGGGAGGTTGTCAGGGGGACAAAAAAAACAAAGAACAGAAATTTGCTGAGGAAGCAAGGAAGACTAAAAAACAAAGTGAGAATGAAGCTGACATACACAATTAAACAAAATGTTTGATAATAATAAATAAACATAGCATGACTGATTTCTCATTTGTTTCTTTTTTACCAGGTACATTAAGAAAGCACCGTTTGGTGTGTGTGTGTGTGTGTGTGTGTGTGTGTGTGTGTGTGTGTGTGTGTCATAGAATAACCAGCAGAAGAAGCCATATCATTAAAGGCTATTTCCTGCCTTGATTTCCACATAAGTTTGTATTTTTTTTTAAACAAAGCTCAACAACCAGATGAGCCTGAACTATATGATGAGGTTTGACCACATGGGAATCTGCTACACATTACAATCTGTTTGGATTACAAATGCCAAACAATAAAAAACAAAGATTTCTTAAAATTCTGGAGTTACATTCAGATTCCAGGTTACCCATCAGCAGGAGCTGCATTATGCAGAATAGTGGTACCTGCTTTTTAAAAACACATTGTGGTGCTACTACATTTCTCAAGTCACATACTATTATTATACATTTGAGTGGGTTCAAGGCATGAAATACCCCTGATACTTTTGCCTTGAGTGATTTGTGCTGAAAGGAGCTGGCATCATGAAGAATGGGGCTCCATCTCAAAGGACGTTTCATTTAGTTGTGCAACAGTCTCAATTAAAATGACTATTCTGTGCATGCACTATGGCTTGTGTTCGGTATTGACAAACTGCACAGGAACTCCCTCAAAGTGCCTCTGGAGAAATGATGCACATCCGATAAGACTTATCCCAAAAGTGTCTGCGTTTTAGAAAGGACGGTAACGACGCCTTATACTAATCTTTGGACTTGGCTTGCATTCAGAAACCACACTGACTTGATCTGACCTGAGGATGCATTCAATATAAATCATAGTACCTCAGGCTATTTTTTTTTTATTATATTGAATATTATATTAACAGTTCAAATTGTTAAAATGGTAATAACGGTCATTATGATTATAATTAATTAATTTCCTATTGCTTTTACCAGTGGGTCGCTTTTATTTAAGTAAAAATGTGTTTTCTTCAGTGCTCCTACCGTAATGCATACGTATATACACGTAGCTCAACTCTAATTTGACTGTCGTTTTTTTAAGTAGAGGCTGACATCTTTCATTACCGTTTCTGATTTCAACAGGTATAAACTTGTGACTACAGCTTTTGGTCCTATTGATCAATGCTTGAGGCCTCGTAGGTCAAGTGCAACAAAGAATGTGATGGATGAGCATCTGGGTTGCCAAGATTTCCCCGTCCCAAAAAAAGATCTGCAGCTTATTGCTTCGTGATCAGAATACTAGCATCTTGTCCGTTGCTCGACTGAACTACACATGTGCAGGACTTTGAACAAGAGATAAGATGAGGTGTCAGTCATTTGAGATGAAACCCAAGAGAGAATTGCATAAGCGGATTCATGTCAGAGATTTACATTTTATATAGTGAATATATCATAAACATGTTCAAAGAGAAAGTCAGACTTGACGTGAAACAGAAATAGGTAGAACCCTGGAATTAGCACTCAACTTACCCCACTAAGTTCGTTTGTATGTTAATTGGCATTTTCTTTCTGAAAAACAACAGGCATGTATACTACATGTTTTCTACATTGACTAGAAAAAAGCACTACTTCAAATAAAAAATAATTTGCGATTAATGCTAAACAATATGACTTCATATCATTCTTACAATATTTTCACAAATGTTTCACATGCTAACGTTAAAGTAATGCTTATGTTTGTATAGATATCTCTACAGCTCCCTGGCAACATGATTGACTGACAGAACAAGTTTGGAATGAAGCTAACCCTACGCTTCTCTTCAGCATGTATTGCAAATAGGCCCTTTTTCATTGGACACATTTTGACATGTCACCGAACGAGAAGAGCACAGGTGCACCTGATTCGGGGTCCTCGTAACACTGTTTGTATCGTTTGTTTTTCAGTACGACGAGTCAAAATGTCCGCAGTGAAAAAAAGGCCTATAATGTAAAAAATATTCATGTCAACACCAACTAACTTTTAATATCTACAAGCTAGCTACGAGACTGGACAGATAACTAGCAAGAGACAGAAATGGCATTTTGACTGGATGGATGTGTGATTCGGCACGGGCTTGGAGTAGTTTAAGTTGGACCTGAGTCTCTAGACCGTCTGTTTAATAAAGTGTTCCTTTCAGTGTACTGAAAAGAAAAGTGTGCATCCCATTGTCCCAAACCACCCCTATTCCTAACTAAATCAAATGTAAAAACCAAGTTGCCAAATATCTGTAATGCTTGATTTAAAGTGACGCACGACGTTGGGAGCTAAATTTGGCTGGGGAGAGATCAATAGAAGAAAAACAAAAGTCATAAATTGTGTGTGCGCCGCCCAGCCACTGGTCAGCACTGATGGTTAATTCGTGCACCGGGATGAGTTGCAGAGGACAATCGTGATGTTATCGTGCAATGATGTGACACTAAACTGCAGGTCCACTTACTCTCTTGGACGCCAAGCGAAAGAGTTCGACATGCCTCGGGTCTTGTGCAAATGTGATTAAAATGCCAGCTGGCCAAAATTAAGTGAATGTGAAGGTCACGAGGGTCTTGTCGCTTTTCTAGTGGGTGTTCATGCATTATGTGCAAAATACAGATTAATAATTCAGAATAAAGCACTTTAAGACTACATTACATAAACACTTCAAACCTGCCGACATCAGAATCGTCCTGTACACGTTCCAGTAGTGTAAAGATCACTTACCTAAGGTTTTGAGGGGCTTCTCCAAAGAGGCTACAGATTTCTCTGATTTGCTTCAGGGCAGGGATCACCCATTTGTCATTGGTTCGTAGCTCCTCTATGAAGCGATCTATCCACTGAACCTTCTGTGTGTCTCTGTCCTGTGGATGAGAATTTAAACATGGTCAGTATTTTGGCCTCAAGCAAGTCCTTTATCTGGTATTTTTGCATGTAACTTTGAACAAATTCACCAACATGCACCTGTGAGCAACTGTAATCTAATATTTTGATGTGAGCACTAAGCGCCTGGTCCATGATGTCTACAGGCACGTCGTCGCTGTGCGCCAGGTTCCACAGCAGGTTAAGGACCTTGTGGGCCATCACACCGTCCTTGTCGTCCTCAGCCAAGCGCCGGATGAGTTCCAGCAGTTTTTCCCGCTGCTTCTTGCTGGCGTTGGTCCAGCTTGCCTGCAGAAGAGGAACCACCAAGTCCAGTGGTTAAGGTGGCGCGTGCAACGGTACGTTGTTGCAATAATTTGAACCAAAACCCTTTGGTGATCCGTGATCAAGTTATTTATCTGACGCTTACTCACCTTGAAACAGTCAAAAAGGTGATCGAGCTGCTCAGGTGAGAAGTCCCACGCCAGCTTGGCCAGGAGGTCGTGGACGTTCTTCACGATGGCCTCATGCTTACCAGCCTGCGGATACAACAACCCGACTGTTGGCTTCACAAAAACACTTCCAACATTCCCCAGACGTCTCGGCAGTGTCAGGTATACACTGTTAGTTGAGATGTGGATAACTCTCAATTTGACCATTTTTGTGTTGCGAGAGTGAGCCGTGGTTCATAGCACAGTTTTTTATTTATTTTTAAATCAAATCCCAGCGACTCCTTTTAGTACAGACAACTTTACTGTCAGATGCTTCCATACCGAAGTGGAATTCATCTCTTCAGACGACTTCCTTTCTCTGTGCACATTGGGGGTTGATCCACAAATCCTTCCTCTGCTTTCACTCCAGGTGCGACCAGTGTGTGAGTGCGTTTCATATAGCGTTTCCCCAAAAAAGTACAGCAACATAAGGTTTGCTCGTACATTGCAGCACAAAACAGACCCACATACTGTTAAATTAGGGTTGTTAGTTATTATTTGCTACTCTTAACCTGCAGGCGATAACATCGCCCCTGCTCTGTGGCCAGAGGCGGATATTATGTACTTCTTTAATTGAGCATCAACCTCACGTTTACATGTTTGATTTAATACACAACCTACATTACAGCAGTGGTCATTGCAGCCACACCTGGCGGAGATCCCCTTTATAGTTACTGAATCTTTTGGTTCCATCCTCTTATAGACTAATCAATTAATTATAAGATTAATACTTAAAACAAGGGTGTTGCAGTCTACCTGTGCAGCCCAGATGTTGTCCAGATCCTGCATTGTAAGAGCTTTTTCTTTGATAACGAAGCGGAGGATCTTTTCCAGTTTCTCTACGTACTGCGGCTGATGCAAACTGTCCCTTAGCACAATGGACAGGATGTGGTTCTGCTGGATCCACTCCTGACGCAGGACAAGAGAGGAGAGATGTATTTTAGAGGGAGAAATAAATAAATATATACATTTAATTTATTTAAGCACAGCACAAAAGTCGAGAGCTGAGCATACCGCCATGCGCTCCGCAGTCAGCCACTCCTCCTCTTCAGGGTTATGCCGGTGAGTGTAGTAGGACACACTGGAGATCACCTTGTTGACTTCATTTAGTGCATTCATTTTGCCGTTAAAAGAAGAAATTTGCAATAACCTGGAGATGAAAATGGAGAATTTAATGGTGTTTTATGATGACTGCACTAGAATGTTAACATAACGCTGACTAATAATAAGAACCAATGCTGTGTTATGGCTATTTGGGTTTGTCTGTTTGATAACTCAAACATATACTTTTTTAAATCAATCAATAAAAAGGCATGTTCTTTCAGTACTCACCTAAGAATCATTTTTAATCTAAAAATCTCTAAATTCTTCACGGTCTCCTCCTGCCCCGGTACGCGAGAAGCCAGATTCTTCAGAGACTTGATTATCATGGACAGTGCGTCGTTTTTGGCTTCATTCTTGGCCTCTTTCTTCAGCTCCTCATCGGTGAGGTTCTCTAGAAACTGGGGAACCATCTCGATGACTGGAAGGAAGTACTTCTTTACCGTGTGCAATGTGAGGAACTCGTAACACTGGCCAAAAGGCCTGTAAAAACACAGGGGGAAACACAACCAGGATCAGCATTGCACGGACAACACAGAACATTGTTGTAGAATCTTGCTCTCGGGGAACAGCAGCCTCACTTGATAAGTGCAGCGATGATCTGGACGTTCAGTGCTTGGCCGCTCATGAAGCGATCGTGCAACATTTGAAACCCGTTTAACGTGCCAAATTTGTTTATTAAGTCCACCAACCAGCCCTGTGAAAACAAACAAACGTACGTTACATTGAGACATATTTTTCTGAAACACTTCCATGGACTCTTATTTTTTCTGCTTTTCTTCTGTTTTCCTTTTGGTTGCTTTGCAGTGCAGAAACGTTGCCAATTCTGGTGTAGCAATTCTTTACGCGGGATATTCTACTGTTGAAACGCCTAAAGACGTGCATACGCAGATCTTTTTTGTAGAACAGCCAATAGGAACGCCCCTAACTCTGAAATGATCTGTGATTGGCCAAAGTCGACCGTCACAGGCTCGACATTCTACCGGCTAAAGCAGAGCCAGGAGGCGGTGCAGAAGTCTTCTCTAAAGATGTTTTCTCTAAGAGCACTCTACTTACAATGTACTGACAGGGTATTATGTAAGTTTTGCCTAATGATGCAAAAAACATAAACTGCCTACCCCAACTTTAACTTCCTTAACAGATTTAACACATTTCTTAATTTTATTTTTTCATCATACAACCAAATAATTCCAAGCTTGCAATACATTATGTTCATGCACTATTTTTCATTTAAGAAAGCGATCCAAAACACTGAGGAAGAGAACGAGTATTTGAGAGGGAGTAGGGGGAACCACAAACAGCTTCACCTGACAAGAAATGTAACAGTTTTTTGCTTTGTGGCCAATAAATACTTTTAAGCTAAAAAAGAAAAGTGACTTAATAGTCCCAGCGGTACCTTAAGCAGCCCTGGGCCTCCTGCCAACAGAGGCAGACAGGCAAGCAGTACTGTTCATACTGACCCTGTGCCCACGCTGGATTCATCACTTTTTACTACAAAACCCTATTCCCCGGTGTATCCACCTTCTCTTTAATGCAATCTGCTTTCTGACACAAGCACACAAATGCCCGATGGACTGTGAGTTCCATATCTTTCTCCGTCACGCCACTCCAGAGAGGGATTCTCTTTGTTCCATGAGGACCCCAATGGTGCGACTAAAATGTGCCTCTATGGATTTTCTGTCTTTTTACATTACATTACATTTAGCTGACGCTTTTATCCAAAGTGACTTACATGATATACATTAGACCGTAGACACAGCAACGGTGAGCAATGAGGGTTAAGTGTCTTGCTCAAGGACACAACGACATGGACTGGCTGAGCTGGGGTTTGAACCACCGACCCTCTGATTGAAAGACTGACTTGCTAACCACTGACCCACAGTCGCCCTGTCTTTTGGGAGGAGAAACTGGAGAAAGAACCCGGGCCGTTTCTGGTTTCATTCTATACAAGCCCAAACATTTATTACATGACCGATACAAAAGTGTGAAGTAACATCATGCACAATCTATGCTGTTAAAAAAAAGGGCTGTTTTAAACGATCACCTGATCACATAATTCAGGGCAAAAAGATCCATTTTAAGAATAAGGATGAAAGAGTCCACGATGAGCCTCTTTAAACTGGTCAGACATATTAAAAAGGAGCACAATTTTCACGTTTGGTTTGGGATTCACCTTAGGAGAGCGCGGGTCCGGTGGTCGGGCGAAGAGCTCGTCATCGGCCAGCTGTGCTCCAGCGGGGACAGTCTCAGAGGGCCGTGTGCCGTTGTAGATGTGGAACTTGCAGTGAGGGTTGGTGGCCATGGCCAGTAGCTCCAGTAGAGGGAACCAGTCCTGAGAGAGCTTGGCCACACACAGCTCCACCAACCGGTGTGTGTTATTAATGATACACCTCTGTGAGACACGGGTTGTAGGAAAGATTAAAAAAAGAAAAAAGTGAAGTTAACAAACGACTATGCGAGACCGAGAACAGAAGCATGTGGGCGAGGAAGAGAATTTCTAAACCAACTGGGGAAAAGTCCTTTCTCAGAAATACTGCGATCCGCATCTGGTTTCGGAACAACAACTTTGCATTCTGACCTTAAAATCCAGCATTTCCCACGCATTGCTTGGGTTGTCCCAAGTATATGCTGACTCATTACTACACAAAAGTTCAGAAATGCAGATTTTCACACCAAATTCACCCTCACCGTGTCAATTGAACAGAATTGCAGAGACACACTTTATTGACACGACTCCAAAGACTGAACTACATTAAGGCAATTTCAACCTCAACGGCTGCAATATTCCCAAAAGTATGCACTCTCTTAATGTAGTCTTTCATCTCCTGGATGAACTCCCAAGTTGAAATCGGAGGCCCAGTATTGAAAACAGATAGGAAAGGATGTATAATGCAATTTTAAAAGATATTTGTCCCAGTTTATAATTTATAATGTATGTTTTTCACACAAATTAAAAGTAAAGAGGTCAGTCATATGCCATGGCCTAAAACATATAATTACATAAGAGCCAAATAAGAATAGATTTTAATTTACAAGCTGAATCTGATTCAACAGTGTGGGTCAACACTTCAAATAAATGTGCTTCTACTTTGTGTTTTAGTTTATTAAAACAGAACGTTTTAACAGATACCTTAACATTAATACACTTTACTTGGATATATGAGAAACTCTATATTATTTATGGCTTCTGCCCGGTTACCCTGCAGTCAGGCGAGCCTTGATAGAGCAGCTGCCACAGACTTAACCCCTAAAATAGACTACCTGTCAAGTCGGATGTTTTACACAGACTTTGGTGCAATTACTGGCTTCTCGCATCAGCGACATGTTTGAAACTTCCGATTTACACTTAAAAAGAAATTAAAATAAAGTGAGTCTGCTAATCATATCATTAATAAAATGACAATCCAAAGCCCCTTCTGCACAGTGTTCACAGGAGCCAGATACCAGTAATCAATATGGGACTGGCTCATCAAAGCATTCTGGAGAAGCTTTCAGACATCAGTAAAGTAGTGTAGTTTACACGCATCTGGTTGCATCTTTAGCAATTCCTGAGGATCATAAAAACAGAAGTTTCTTGTGTAATGTACGAACAACAATATTTAAAGGGTGACAGTAGAAAAACTGGCCAGTTTCACTGGTTTATCATGAGGTATCCAGAGATCAATCTCCTTCATACAACACAACAGCAAGCCTCAGCTATTTCCTGTCAAACTGTTCATTGACTGATCACTGCTGGCGTTGCCTCTTTCTCTCAGCTCTAAGAAATCCAAACGGATGACTCAATTTGCAGGCAAGCACCTGGTCTGAGCATTGCATGCATCCAATGACATGACAAAGATGGCAAAGAATAACACAAAGCTACGCTGACAATAAAACTGACTTGTGAACCCAACACCCTCGATCCCTCCCATAATCAGCCAAGTAGTGGTCGTGCTCTGTGGGAACTGAAAGTGGAGTCAAATTGCATAGATGGTTATCCTTTACCACTTAAATTCAGCTTTTACATGCGTTAACAAGCGGTCATATTTTCTTTCATTAAAAACTGAAGAATTCAGTTGCAATGGGTTGCTTATTTTATTTGAAAACTATATATATATCAAAATATAAGTAACAACAAAAACTCACATGAATCTCAAACTTCCAGCCACTGACTGCCTCGTCTGTCAGAATCTTTGTGAAAGAGATGGTCAGACCATCTCGGAAAAATCTCTGGCAAGCCTCACACTTTACATCCAGTCCTGCAAGGAAAAAGACATCTCTCATACAACACCATACAGTTCATATCAAATGTGCTGCAAAGTGAAATGATGCACTAATGAACATGACGACCATGATGGAGGTGCACGGCCAAATTCATTGGGAAAAGCTTCAGTTAGCAGGTGGCCTAGCAAGAGGCGATTCTGTTGTGGTGTAAAAACTGGGCCAGCTTTTGAGCCCGTCCAGACACAACGACAAAAATTAATCAGTTATCAATTATTCAATGAATTGGCAACAATTTGTAGTATTATTTTTCTGTATACTCAATATACTCAGGTATCTTTATATTGTTACTATAATTGTTTTGCTGCTATATTCATTTTCTGAATGTTAAATAGAATAAACTTAGTTTTTTTAAGTTGTGGACAAAAAAGAGATAAAAAAATGGCCTTTGGGAAACACCGGTCCAAACGTTTAACCATTTCCTGACATTTTATAAACCGAATAACTAATTGTTTAATTGAGAAAACAATCGACAGACAAATAGGAAATACAAATCAATGTCAGCTGCAGTCCTACATATATTGAAAAGATATTTTTGAAAAGTGAGTCGATTCAGAGTACATTTTATATTTCTCAACACATTAGCCTTGAAAAGCTATGACTGGGTTGTAAATGCGACAAAGCGTCTCTATAAAGACAAAAGAACAGTGTACATTCCTACCTTTTTTACTCAGGTCAATAGCAGCTTCCAAGAGGACTTCTAACTCTCCTTTTGGCAAAACTGGAACGACCCAACGAGGCCTGGGAGGGTAAAAGAAACATGAATCAACAAATGCACACTAAGTCAATGGGAAGACACGAGTAGAGGCATGGTGCACCGAATTGAGCTGTTTTAAAAAAAAAAATATTTGAACTTCAGCAAATTTGCGCTCATCGTAAACTTTGAGGAAGCGGCCTCTGTGTGTGTCAGCATGCGAGTAAATACCTGTTGATCATATCATCCAGCTTGGCTAGGTCAGTGTGAGGGAAGGCGGGCTCCTCTTCTTCCAGCTGAGGGGGCCCATCCCCCTGGCCCTGCTCATCCGGTGGGCTCACTGGAGAGTTCTCATTAGATGAGTTTGGAGATGATGTCTAGAAAAAAGAAAAATCACACCCAATCAGAATAATGCAATGCCTGCTGATCTCTGTAGATAACCAAAATCGGTCAGTTACACCAGGTATCAAAAACAAATTCCAAGAATTAGTCACACGGTTAAGAAGATGAAATCCTTCAGCGCTCTTCCACAGATATAAAGCTGCTGTGCATCCTCTTTGCAACATTGTCAGAAAAATATTAACATCTGGAAACGTAATCTAGCTGAAACACATGTACAATGTAATCCAAGAAAAGTATTCCCAATTCCCAACTGCCTTGTTTAGTATATGTATAGAAGTCTATGATGATGAGAGGGGAAGCCCAATAAGCTGTTATGTCCATTACACACCAAATACAACAAAACAGATAGAACTTTGTTACCATTTGTTTCTTTCCACTTGTGGGGTGACTCATTTCAAGTTTATCTTAAGCATGGCGATAACCAACAGCCAAGTTGTTACAAAATTATTTATAATATATTTATAAATTTCAAATGTAATATATCTCAACATGTATTTATTGTGATAGTATGACAGCGACAGGAAACACGGAGAGATGATGACAGGATCCTGGCCGGATGTCATGGGAACAGGGCATGTGTATTCAACCAGCAGGATGCCTCAGGGAAGTCTGTTTAGATTGTTTGTCTGTTAACATAAATGTTATGCCACAAATAAATATGAGAACAGCCAGCATCATGTTTTAAGGTGTATTTAAATATCCCTTGCCCACGAGCTCACCGACACTTGCGGTTGTGTCATCAACTGAAACGGCAGGCTGCCGTTCATCTCATTTGCGTGCTCGTCTGGCCACTCGCTAACAAGGCTGTGCAATTTGTAGTGTTTTCATGGGGGCACAATGGTAGATTTTTAATCACTGGTGTATTGATACAAACAACGGATCAGAAATGGGCCCGGCTCAATATAGCTGATATCAATCCATCCATCACAACGAAAAGAAATGGGCCCCACACACAATGAACCTGTCTGCCTCACCACATCCCTTGAAGAATTATTGGGCTTTTACTAAATACCCTGTTTTTCCATAAATGAATACAAATATGCGGCAAAACAGGACGACAACCGCGAAACTAATTTAAAATAGCAGTGAAGCTGCTGCAAATTCTGTCATTTTTGGTTGAAAGATCCCCAAAGCCAGAGTGGAACTTTAATTGCGGTTACCCACACCGGTTTCTATAGGACCGTAAACTAATGGAGAGGCAAGGTCCACTTCTGGCATGGGATAGGGTTTCTATTGTCACGGGCCACTAAGTGTACATGCATGTGGGTATAAAGAAGCAGGTGTTTCTCCTGAAAGGCCTTTAAACAAAGCCATTCAAGTCATTATGCTAGTAGTATTTGGTACACGGAGCAATGCTCTTTTCATCCTAATCTAACCCAGAGGAAGCAAAAAGCCGACATGGATGTGTTAGAGGTATAAATGCGTTAGTATGTGGGTGTATCGGTGTTAAGGTGCTATCAAACAGACATTGTTTTGGCAGGAAGGAGTGTTTGAGAATACAAAAAGGCAGCAATGTGCATCCACGAATGTGCATTTCAGCATCGGCGGGACCGTTCCCGTCTTTATCGCCTACCTAATTCCAACGCATGTGTACGAACATCAGCGGCGGTGGCAGTGGCGCGAGCAGCTGTGTGTGACGGAGTAAGAGAGGGACACATATAGTGGAGGGAGAAGCATAACTGAGAAATATGAAATGTGGGGGTGTGTGGTGAAGGCTCCTTCTGCTTGGCTGACCTACATAGGCAGCTTGCCTCTCACCACGGCTCATCTCTAACCAACACAGGCCTGCACGTGCACACGCGCGCACACACATCCTTTATCCATCACTCAGGAGGCTCTGTTCATTGATGCCTCCACTCTCTCCCTCTTTTCCGCTCCCTCTTCCCCTCCCTTTTTTTGTCCCGTAGAGCATCTGTGTGTGGTTTAGGTAGGAGCAATATCAGTTAAAATAATAAATAAATAAAAATAAAATAGCACTGTGCTGCAGTGTCTGGACTAACAAAAAGAAAAGAAAAATAAAGATATTAAAACACACCACGTCCCCCTTCAGATATTAATCAAAATACATGTGTCTTCCGTCAGAAATGGAAGTGTAGTGCAGTAATCATGTAAAACAAAGATGAGACGATGGGATTGGATGAAAGCAGAAGGCAGCCAAAAAATATGGAGAACAGAAATATTCAGCACATTGGACAAAATATAGCGAAGGACAATGAGGAAAAGTGTGAAGTTTGCTTTGGCTGAAAAGATGACGCTGACCTGGTTCTGTGACAGTGGGGGTTGGCTTTGAGCGTCAGGTGCCTGGCCCTGGCCCTGACTGTCGTTGCCCCCCACCGGAGAGCCACGCGTGGTGGCCGTCATGCTCGCCACCGGGCAGATCTTGGCAATCTTGGCCTCTTAGGGAGCGCTGGCCAGGAGGGAAATCACAGCCACCTCAGCTGTAGAGCAGAGGGAAGAGAGCCCGAACGCACGAGAGAGGGACACAAGCACCTGGAGATCTGGACGTGCCGCTGAGACCATTGCATAACCTGGAAGAGGGGAAGAGGGGTAAAGGTCAGAACAATCAACATACTGGTTGCGTTGTAATGCACAGGCGAAATACACAAGGTGGTTATAATCAACAATCTATAACAACTTGTTCTGAACCGGGCCGTGTTTGGTAGTTTTTTTGCCCTTTTTTCGCAAGCAACTTCACAAATGTTCCATGTTGAGTGATCAACTAGATGTATAATGAATTTGGATGCTCCAGAGAAGCTTTGGAGGGCAGAGACGTATCACTGATTTCAATTAGATTTAGAATGTCCAGCATCAATCATTGCTGATTTTTTCCCGATTCAATATATCTTAATTACGCCTTACCAAAGTCAGAAACTGCATCATCTTACATTTACAGCTGCAGATGGTCAATCGCCAACAGAATTTGCAGACCACGCGGAAACACTGCAGTGACTGGTGTTGGATTCTACTAGCTCATCTAGCCCTTCAACAATAATAATATAAAATGATGAACAGCATAATGAATAATATAAAACACACCTCAAAAATAATCCTATAAATGCCAAGTTTCATTTTAACTAAATTCTGTTGCCACTTGCTACCACAGGGTGCTCAACACTTGCTATGAATAAGTAGCCGGAGGATACAGTCTGCCTGAATCCATCTCAAGTCCCACGGCAGTCGACAGCATCATCTAAAATGTGTACAAGGGCGACGTGAACACACCGCCTCAGGTGTGTATCGTGGCATTGGGGCAACAATGATGAATTGTTCAGTGAGCGCGGCGTTTTATATCTACTATACCAGTTTTTTTGACAGCCATATTGAAAAACTACAGACTTAGTTATTTGTAATACGTATTATCAGTCATACCTTCTGTGGATAACTTGGTCTCCACTGAGTCCGTTTTATTGCAACCTGGGTGTTATTTTGGCTTTTTTTATTATCAACTATAATAAAAATTGAGCTCAAAGTGAATTACCGAGATCTGGGAACAAGGTGACATTGTCACACGCTACAGACCAATAGGGCAAGAACCCCGAGCAGTCACGTGGTCAGATCGCTTCAAACAACCAGCCAGTTCGGCCAGATTATCTTACCCACTTCATTTGGAGGTAAAACGTGGAGATAAGATTTTCTAACTGGGAGGTAAGGCAGGAAGTTGGTCCGTAAACTGTGAAAGATATTTACCGCGGAATGTTTGGGCAATATTGTTTGCTTCCATTTCTATTCTTTAAAACATGCGCAATCAGGACACCCTGTGTGCCAAATAGTTAAGGAGCATTCCACATAACGACAACAGTCCTGGTTCGATTGCAGCCAGATGACATTCGTGGCATGTCATACCTTGCCCCGTCTAACTTCTTTTTTCAGAGGGCTCAGCATTCCCAGACTCAAGCAATTCATTATTGGAAATAGGAATGATGGACAAAACAAGGAAAATAAGGCCCAGCTTGTATGACACAGGAATCCCCCCTTTAAATGTCAGCACGACAATCAGCACAACATGATTCAGACTGCCAATTTAGCACTTGGCAATGACACTTGACTGTCTGATCAACAACAAATCCTGACGTTAAATGTCCTTCTTAAAAGGGTAGCTTCCCAAAGCATATCAATCGAAAAGTTCCAAGCTTCAGCTTTCATAACAGATAACTTTCAAATACAATGTTTTTATTCTTCTTTTTTTAGTATCTATTCTCTTTGAAAAAAATGGCAACCACGTGTATAAAGAGATATTTTGGGTCGGATAACTGTGCAATGATAGAACAAGGAATGAACTGCCATGCCATTTTGGATACATTAGCACACATCCTTTAAATCAGCAGCCCAAAAGCTGAAATGTCTAATACTATATATTGTCTTTATATAAACCAATCAGTTCCTGTTTCTTACAATGTTCAAGACTGGCCATTGGGCGACAAATCAAACCGCAATTGTTAAAGATAAGCAGATAGCTGGAAGACACAAATCAGGCCAATGTTACACCACACCTTTGTCTTTAAGTCATAAACATTAACACTCTGGCTATATGCTAGTTCAGAGTCAATACTGTTTTTAATGCCTTTTTGCAACTGAAGGTGAAAGGGGGACCCTTTGTGAGCTCCAAAAGATAGGAGTTCTTGAGCCATTATGATCTCAATTTCAATTATTTTCTATAAATGCCCATGTCTCCTGCGCATAATACAAAGTTTTCAGATACAAATGAGTCTACCCAAAACCAGAGAACATGATCAATAAGAAACATAACCCCCCTGGGAGGGGGGCAAACATGGGCCTCACAAGTTAACATGGGCATACTAAAGTGGCTGATTTGAGTCGTGTTCACCTCAAATCAATTTGGTGAGCAGCCATGCTTCCCCCCCCCCCCCCCCCCCCAGATATAATTTGGTTGAAATCAATTGTATCTAGTGTCAGTGTGTTTCCTGGTGTAAGGATAGTGAAACTAGATTATTTCCTATTTTACAGGTGGCCAGTGACATCTGCTTCAGCATTAGCAATTTCGGTTGCAGCTGTCATTACAGACAGTACATTTCGTTATAATAGGCAAAATATCTGGCGAGTGTGTTTGGCTTGCAGACAACGAAATGCCATCTCATGTATCGAATGCCACAATCAGTGAAACCACTTAACGCTAGTACCTAGTTAACTATCTACTAATGGGGGTGGGATAGGTTACTTTTATGACGCACAAAAAAACAATGTTTTATCAACAGTGTCAAAAAAGTGACAAACACACACACACGTAGAGATCAAACAGCAGCCACCATTAAAACAAGCGCTAAGCTAGGTAACATAACTGCGGCCTTTAGGACCGAACCGGCTACGAGACCTATACGTTGGCGTTATTTAGAAGCAGAAATACATATTTAATGGACGGAGAAATCGGTCATATTACATTATGTGTGTTACCTTTGTAATATTGTCAAAATGAAACAGCTCAGGTGCATATAAAGTACACGGCGACGTTATACAACTATCAATATACACAGGCACCGTCAACAGCCGTTAACAGCTGATATTTTAGTTAGTTAACGCCTGCTGCTAGCTAGCTAGCTAGCTGCGGCAACTAACGTTCGTTTAGCCTGCGAGGCGATCCGCCCAGACGGCGGAGCGGGGACGGCCTTGTCGTCCGAAGCCCTTTGCGCTGAGACACACAGGCCTCAGTACTCGACCGGGCCTGGCATTAAGACTTGCCCAGCAAACCTTTGCTACACAAAGGGTGACCTTAAGCACACAAAGTTTGGTTAATAACCGAAATCATCAGCCAACATCACTTGCCCCGCGTTAATTGTTGACCAACAATGTCCATGTAATGCCGTTTACGATGCGCTTGGGACGTGCTAGTATGCTAACGAGCGGCAATCTAGATAAACAGTCAACGTTAGCTAGCAGCTAGCTTCCGAGCGAGTAAATACCCGAAGGTGCATCGAGCTAACGTTAACGTTCCTATTTTGACAAGCGGCTCGCTGGTATGACTCGACAGCTAGCAAACTAGTTTCCCCATCTGTAAAATAAACACCCAGTGTTTAAGCTTGGCATCACTTTGAAGCAATTTCAGAGTTTAAAATAAATTAACCTGGCCGGTTGCTTTAGATAACGTAAAATATGTTAGTGACAGAGGAGTCGTCTATTTCCTGAAATGTAGAGTGTTCTGACCTGTGTCGTCAACTTACAACTTAATGTTGGCTAAAACAAACTAAAAAAAAATGGATATTGGGAGCCCAAGTGAAACTAAATGTTAACAACAATGTGGTTTGGACAAATCGACCATTATGGAAATATAAAAATAGTGTGCGGAGGACAATCAAATATGAGTAACTTGTAAACAGGAGCCATTAAAATAAACCGTCCCTTCTCAGTCGGTAGACTGTGTCGAGGACCGTTTTCGGGTAACGTTAGCTCAAGCTAGCTTGCCTTCAGTGTCTCCAGCGGGGTAGCATTAATCTAATCTGACTGCACGTACCTTTAAAACCATGAATTGCAGTTTAATCGCGTTGACATAGTCACATTTTCAACAAGCAGAAACTAGCAAAGCTAAAACCGCTATCGACTGAACATCACAAGTAACCCAAATGCAGTAACGTTACCTTGCATCCGCCACCAGCTGACGCTAGGAATAGCAGTAGCCAGCTAACAATCAGCAGACAGCGTACAGAGCTAGTTAGCTAACAACTCACCAGGAATTTGATATGACTTCCCCCTCTATTCACGGGCTACGTCCAGCCTTGAACGATGGTATCGTCGTATCTTACATAAACGCGGCCTATATCAGCGACAGTTTTTGTAGGAGCCAAAACCTGTTACTAGAAGGATCTAATTCCGACGTTTTTCTCCTCTGCTTCTGGGTGTTTTTCCTGCGTCACCGGCGCGGTAACATCCCCCTAACTCTATCTAGTCCGATTTCTGGGGCTTGTCACTTCGGTCCCAGCAGTCACTCACAACTTGAATCAGTTCAACATGGCGGAAGCGCAGTCGGACGCAAACGCCGCTCAGTGAAACGGGCCAGACGACTGTGTGAACTCCAGCGGTCGGCGTTGTCTGTGAGCCAGATTGCACCGCACAACGGAGAGCAGCGCCGCAAACACAACACCCGCTGAATGGAAAGGGCATAAAACCCCTCTCAATTCTGACGACGTGACTCCGGTTCCAGCGGGAGTACCCGGCCCGTTGTTTGTTAAAAACCAGGCGAAAGAAACGGAGCAACCGGGCGCACTTGACTATATCGCCTCCTATCGCACGGGGTGGTCACACATGAGTGGGCCATGTTATCGTGCTTCTCAAGCTAAACACACAAACTGACATTAAATAATTAATTTTATTAGAGAAGGTGTAGTTTGGAGGAAACGCAGAGGGGACTAATTTAATAGAAGCTCATGGCAAAGACTATAAACGTAATGCAAGAGTCCATGGCAAATAAACTATGATCACTTTCACTTTTTGTTCATGCAGTTATAGATCGTGGCCAGATTAAAGGATATGGTCACACTTTTTCCTGTGTCTGTAGATAGTGCACTTTATACATTCCGTGAAACCGATTGTGCAATACTATTGACATATTTTTGTGCCTTATTTTATATATTTTCTTGTACTATTAGCATTCACAGTAATGTTTATTGTATTCCTAATTCTAATTTTGTTTTACCTTAAGTTTATTGTAATTCTGTGTGTAAGGAGGACCTAGCAAAATAAGTTTTTCATTGTACAAAGTAACTGTCTGTTCTCTGTGCATATGTGCATATTAAGGTGGTAATACTGGGCCTTTACTGATTATATTGCAATGAATAGGGGTTAACATTGTACTCTGTTGGCAGCTTCAATAAACAAGCAGCTGGCAGGAATTAGGGGTTGAAGGGGAACATTTAATGTATAACTAGTTCACTGGCAGCATTTTGAGGGTTGATAACAAATCTTTTCATATTACTATAATACTTTTTCAAATGTGCCTCTTGGAGTCAGTTTAATATGATGTACATTGCCTGTTAATCTTTTCTGCCATGTGTTTTATGCATCGGTGTACACAAATATTACTCCTCCACCCTTGGAAGCCATTAAGGTTCTGGGTTTCCCTTTCAGACATGAACCTCTAACATTAATGACTTAATGTATAATCTTGACCAAATATACCACTGGGATAGCATCATATTTATTAAACAAGGCAATGACCTTTAGTAAATGAGAGGTTAGAAAACATAGAATAAATCATGGTGACTGTGATAATTGAGTTGTGTCATTTTGTGAATTGTTCACATTTCCATTTAAGGATGCACCAATCCACTTTTCCAGTCAATACCTGATTTGGGGTTATTGGCCGGTTAGTATACCCATCCAATCCAATTCATATATTACTTTAATAACCCCTGTTTCTCAAAGGGGTCATACTGAGAAGCGTTTGCCTGGCTTTATAGGTGATATGTGAGATAAACTGTGACCTCTAATAAAACCACTGCAGAAACGAAATGTATTTGTATATTCAGACCTCTTAGTAACCATCTCTTAGAATGCTTTTCAAGGTAGACTTGATCAAGATAACATAGCATTAAAGATGACAGGAATTAATATAATTATAATCACACCTATGTTAATAAATTAAAAAAAAGAAAGATAGAGCACACAAACAAAATGATATCAAGTATTTAAGACTGGATAAGGCAGAGAGTTGTTTAACTAATGCCTGAGGTATCTCTGCCAAACACATCAGATCTTAAGAGTTGTTTGTCTTTATTGCATTTTGTGATTAATTATGTTCTGGACTTTGTCTTTGTCTCATGTATACATTTACTCAATTAGTTTATATTGAAGTACAAGTTTGAGGCACTTGAGTAATTCCATTTTATGTTACTTCATACCTCTAATCAGATTACTAATACAAAATATAACCATGTATGAAATGTAAAAATATGTCATCACAGATTAAGCAACAAAGCAGTATAAAAAGTAATTAAAATTACCATTTCCATGCATTATGTTTATTTACTCTTCTGTGATACCATATACGGAGTATCAGGGCCACAGATTAGAGAATGCATTAATTAAAAAATACAATCAATTACATAGAAGCTATCAAGTTTAAACTAATTCCGTGAACTCAAACGCACATCTCTGGCACTGAGAGCCCGGCATGTTCCACCTTGTTTGGTCCCAGTTAATCCAGTCTGGGAACCAGGTGTCAAACACAATTATGAGGAGACGTTCACGACACTCCTTCCTTCGAGACTCCGCTCCGGGTTTTGTTCCTCACCAGACATACGACAGGCATTCCCGACAGCAAAGATGGCGGCCGAGCGGCGTTGAGCCTTCTCCGTTATGAGTTACCAAATTTGGCACATTTGTTGAGTTTTCTGCCGACTAAGGAAACCGAGTCCATGTCGAGAAACTCGTCTTGTGAAAGATATGTTGTAAGACAGAAGAATAATCTTTTCACAAGGAGTTTCCTACTACAACTGGATAGTTATTTGTTTCCCTTCTCCGTTGTAGCGCTGGGTGGTTATTGCCGTAGCTAGCTAACTAGCCCGTACAGTCATTGTAAAATGGCTCCGGTGCAGATTGGGTCAGACGGGCAGCTTGTCCCGCTCGGGGGTCCGGTCGTCTCCGGGCCGCAGCCGCCGCCCGGGACACCGGCCACACAGGGGGTCCGGCTGAGCCTGTTGATTGAATTTCTTCTCCAGAGGACCTACCACGAAATTACGCTGCTGGCTGAACTGTAAGTAACCCTATACCGTTGTAGGCCTCAAAGCTAACGAACCGGCGGGCTATTCAGCTAACGTTTACAAACTCGACTGGTCCTCTTCTTCCCCAGCCACCATACACAGAAACTAACGGGCGCATTAAAGTTGGCACTAAGGGAGGAATTGGGAGATGTCTCTTCATATTTCGAGCCCTGAGAAACGTGGCTAGCGCGGATAACTGTCGTTACCGTTGTGCGAGGGGGCGTACCGGTAAACAACACATCGTCGTTTGTCCGAAGAGCCCAAAGCTCCGTTACCCGGCGTTAATAGGTGGTGTTTATTCAAGATCAGTGTTCACGTGGGGCGATACATACGTGGGTTAATGATGGACCACTTGCAACAGTCTGCTGTTAGCTAGCTGCAAAGATGAACGTTTCCATTTGCTCTAATGGGATGCACAGATTTTAGCCAGGTGATAATGTCATGTTGTGCTATTGCTCTGCTACTGAGGATAACTGTTGCAGTAATAACCCGTTTTAATGTTTGTTCTTTTTCTAGGCTTCCCAGGAAAACTGACATGGAGAGGTATGCTTTGATTTTGATTCAGAACGTATTTATCCCTTCACTCCTTCAGCCATGCATTATGTTAAGCTGTGTTTTTTTTTAATATGTGTATATAAATATTTACATCTGTGTTTCATATTCTGTTTTTTTTTAGGAAAATTGAGATTGTCCAGTTTGCCAGCCGTACCAGGCAGCTGTTTGTGCGTCTGCTTTCCCTGGTGAAATGGGCCAGCAATGCGGGGAAAGTGGAGAAGTGTGCGGTATGTTTGCTTGCAATTTTGACTTCCGGTTTTAGGTGGATTAATTGTTTTATAATACACTGCACGCTGACTTTTCTCCATTACAACACAAAATAAGCTTACCATCTCTCTACGGTATCCATGGTAACAGATGATTTCCAGCTTCTTGGATCAGCAGACCATCCTGTTTGTGGATACAGCTGACAGGCTAGCATCGCTGGCCCGAGATGCCCTGGTGCATGCTCGTTTGCCAAGCTTTGCCATCCCCTTCGCCATTGATGTTCTCACCACAGGGTCGTACCCACGCTTGCCCACGTGCATACGAGTAAGTCTGCTGTTGAACCCTCTTCTCTGCTGGCCAAACCTGTGTGTTGGGGGATCAAACTCTGGGCTTTAAAAAATTGTTCTTGTGCAAGTTTGGTGTTTCACCACAGTTGTTACCACGTCCATTTCTTTAGGACAAGATCATTCCTCCAGACCCCATCACTAAGGTTGAGAAGCAGACCACCCTGAGCCAGCTTAATCAGATTTTGCGACACCGCCTCGTCACCACAGATTTACCACCCCAGCTAGCAAACCTCACAGTTGGTAAGCAGACAGCTAAACTCGCTCTGGTGTACTTCAGCTGATAGCCGTTTGTTCTCATAGTGTATTTAGCATTTCATTTTTTAAGCTGTACTGGTTATGGGAAGATTTCACGTGTGTTTTGCTTGTGTGTATATTTTTTTCATAGCGAATGGTCGCGTGAAGTTTCGTGTAGAAGGAGAATTTGAGGCCACATTGACAGTAATGGGAGATGACCCCGATATTCCCTGGAGGCTGCTGAAGTTGGAGATTCTGGTTGAGGACAAAGAAACTGGAGGTAAGGCATGCACTCATCCAGCCTTGCTGCACACCACAGTGCGTACCGTTGACCCACCGATTGACAATATACTTCATTGCTAATGCCCCCCCTGCTCCTTCTTGACAGACGGCCGCGCCCTGGTCCACAGTTTGCAGGTGAACTTCATCCACGAGTTGGTTCAGGCACGTCTGTGTGCGGATGAAAAACCCCTACAGGACATGTACAACTGCTTGCGTATCCTTTCTATCGATGTTGCATTTTGTTGTGCGTCCTGCACAAAACCCCTTGGCTTTGGTCCCAGTCCGTTGGGAACTACCGCAGTGGGGTGGGAGTGTTTGTCGGAGCATATAGAGTATTGAGTGGTCAAGCAAACACTTGCAGCATTCCAATGAGTAACACGGCTGCAGAACTGCCTCCTACTTACACTGTTCTCACTACAGCCTGCCACTTAGACATATAATGTGAGGTGTAATTCATTCCTCATGGAGATGTTTCCAACATATTTTATTAATACCGTACTAAAAGAAGAACATATGCTTTTTACATTTTTTTTATGTGTTCATGCTTTTGTGACATTTTTACCATCATTTCATTGGTCCAAACTAATCACCAAACTTATTTTTTTTTACGGCAGTGATAAGTGTGCCCTTTGTCTTGCCATTGAAACTTGTACACACAGGAAGCAACGGATTTGTTCCCACAGTTACGTGCCTACGCAACGGCCTGTTAAGCGTTCACGCAATATAAAAGACCCTAATCGAGCATGCAAGCCGAGCACGACTGTGCTAATCACAATGCTAATCAGTACATCTCTGCTCTGCCTTTCCCCCACCACCGCCAGCAGTGCAGCTCACCGTGTCAAAGAGCAGTCTGTGATGGGTACAAATACCCCTTGTCTTGAGGATGTGTGAGTGTGTGATTTGAATGTTAATGGAAAGATGCGTATAGTACTTCTTCTTTATTTATTTTGTATCTTTAATCACCTGGACTTGTTATTTCCCCACACTGTTTTCTTTAACCGCATTGTGTTCAGACTCCTTCTGCCTGTCACTGCAGCTGGAGGTGCTCCACTCGCAGACTCTGATGTTGATCAGAGAGCGATGGGGAGACCTGGTCCAGGAGGAGAGATATGTGCCCGCAAAATACCTCACACTCACTGTCTGGAAGTAAGATGTTTTAAAATTACCCACCAAACATACAAAATAAAATGTAAGAGAATGCATGCATATATGGTTCTTTCTTATTCGCTCTCCCTTTTTGTTTGTTTCACCAGCCAACAAGTTTTGGGGAGGAAAACGGGCACAGCCTCAGTGCATAAAGTCACTGTCAAGATTGACGAATCGGATGGATCTAAGCCATTGCAAATATCTCATGAGCCTCCTCTACCTGCCTGTGACCCCAAATTAATGGAGAGAGCTATGAAGGTACGGTGGACATGTGTTTTTGGCGTAATGTATAACATATGGGCAGTGTGGCTTACCGTACAAATATCTGTCAGATAAAGGTTAGTTATTGTCTCTCGCTCATCCCGTAGATTGACCATCTGTCAGTGGAGAAACTTCTGATCGACAGTGTGCATGCGCGGTCCAATCAGAAGCTACAGGAGCTGAAGGCCATTCTAAAGACCAACAATCCCAGCGACAACTGTGTGTATTTACTCTACTTTCCCGTCAATAAATCATTCTTGCATTCTTGGGTATATATATCTATATAGATATATATATGTATAGATATCTATAGACAGTATTATTTATATATAAAAATAAAAATCTAATCTAATCCATTTGCCTTCTGTCAATGAATGTGCCGTTGCCAGGGTTTTGAGTCTTCTGCAAAAGAGATACTTAAGTGTGTGTTTTCTTTATTTCAGCGTTCATTGAGACTGCTCTACCCACACTTGTTATTCCGATACTTGAGCCCTGTGGTCGCTCGGAGTGCTTACACATTTTTGTAGACCTGCATTCTGGCATGTTCCAACCCATGCTGTATGGATTAGGTAAGTCATAGCACATGTTAACGTGCCACTATTTTTTAGTTACGTTTGTTCATTGTGTTGTGTGTTCTTTTTTTTGTTTGTTTGGGTTGTGTTTTATAAAAGGGTTTGGTGTGTGTGTGTTAGTGTGATAACAAAGGGTATCAGCAGTTTGGCTGATAATGTCTGTTGGATGGTGTAAATGTTTGTATGCAATGCTCTGCTCTGTGAGAGTGAAACCCCGGTGTGTTCCCTCTCTAGATCAGTCCATGCTGGATGACATTGAAAAGACCGTTAACGATGATATGAAGCGCATCATATCCTGGCTTCAACAAATGAAGTGAGTTCTCAATTTGTTACATAGCTATGAACATGCAATGTATATTCCCAGCCGACAGTTTTAAGGTTTCTTTTAGCACAGGCAAAAGATAGCAGAGGCTGTTTGGAGTCAACAGTAGACACAGAAGTCTGGTGCCTGCTTCTAGTGTCAAAATTGACTAATAACTGTCAGTAGCGACACTTGGCTTAGCAGGTGGCAAGATGGGTGTTGAGAAGGATTGCCACGGCTCTGAATTTCCCAGAGTCTCGCACCAGTGAACAGTGAGAATGCTGTGCGTAATAGTATGAGCAATGAATCTGGGACTTTTTGCACCTTTTTTATGTTTTGTTTAGATGCCCAAATCTTTTTTTTTTCGTGGTAAGGTTCTGGTTGGGGGAGCAGCGCTGTCGACAGTCTGTGAAACACCTTCCCACCGTGTGTACTGATGTCCTTCACCTGTCCAACTCGGCTTCCCATCCCGTCGGCAGCCTGTCCAAACACAAACTCTTCATCAAGCTCACGCGTCTTCCACAGTACTACATTGTGAGTTCCTCAACCGGTATATTGTTGAAAAGTGCTATTTAAAAGAAATCTCTCCACAAAGGTAAAAAGGTTATAATCTGCTTTAAATTTTGATATCCTCCCTCTTATTTTTTATTTTTTTTTGGTAGGTGGTGGAAATGCTTGAAGTGCCTAGCAGTCCAACAGCGTTGCAGTACAAATACTCTTTCCTGTCCGTGTCTCAGTTGGAAGGAGACGACGGACCCATGTGTGCACAGCTCCTGCAGCACTTCAAACCCAACCTTGAACACCTCGTTCAGGACACAACAGGGAGAGGGGCCCGACCTGGGACTAAGAGAAAGGTAGTCTGTGCTGTAGTAGTTTTACACCAACCATTCAGTATTTCAGCATACACACATTTTATTTTGTTTTAATGGATGTGGTGGCTGCGTTGAAATTAGAACTAGGACCTTTTTGTGAATTTTAGACACACCATTGATGAGAAAAAAAAACACGTGAGGCCAGCTGGATAAATTAAACTTATTTTTTATTAAATGTTGTCTTTGTAGGTATCTGGGGACCAGGGGGACCCAGAGCCAAAGAAGCCGAAGCGGTCTGGAGAAATGTGTGCCTTCAACAAAGAGCTGGCTCACCTAGTAGCGATGTGCGACACCAACATGCCTTTCACTGGCCTCAGAACAGAGGTAAGTCACTCACTGCTCAGAGAGAGGGAAGCAATTCATGCCAATCATAGACGTCTCATAAAAAAATAAAAACACGGCAATCTCAGTTTTATTTGCTAATGCTTCATGTCTGTCTGTGTCTGTACTTTGAGCAGCTGTCCAACATGGAGATCCCAAACCAGGGTGTCCAAGTGGAGGGAGATGGCAGCAGTCATGCGATACGTCTACTAAAGTAATAACCACAGTTATAAGCACGCACGCATGCATTACTACACACACGATGGCAGCTAAATGTAATTGTTTTTCTTCTTAAAAATGTGAGTTACTTTTCCCAAAGCCATTGCGACTATTCAGCCTAATTGTTTTATTTTACAGGATTCCTCCCTGTAAAGGTGTCGGAGAGGAGACCAGGAGGGCTTTGGAGCGGTCCCTGCTTGACTGCACCTTCCGACTGCAGGGCAGGAACAACCGAACCTGGGTGGCCGAACTGATGCTGGCCAACTGCCCTCTCAACAGCACGCACAGCAAGGAGCAAGGTACACACACATGCAGTGTGTTCCCAGTCCGTCACTAAAAGTTTACAACGTGGCCCGGCGTCTAAACAAACCCACCTGTGCCCCCGCTCTAGCCTCCACTCGGCATGTTTATCTGACCTATGAGAACCCTCTGTCGGAGCCGGTGGGCGGGCGCAAGGTGGTGGAGATGTTTCTCAATGACTGGAACGCCATCAGCCAGCTCTACCAGTGTGTCCTCAACTTCTCTCGAACGCTGCCAGGTACGTGCGCTGTCGTCTGCGAAGCAAAGACTTCACTCTTGTAAATGAAAGACTGCGTTACTCTTAAAATCAGCCGGTATGTTGCTGGTCATTTTGCTGCAGCTGTGTAGATTTGCAAAGACTGATACGTGTGTTTTATGTATCATGTAAAAAAAAAATATTGGTTTCAAATTTAATACCCAGATAAATCAGATTCACTTCAGTAAATTTGAACCTTGTGTGAAAAAAATCTGCACATAGCTAAGTGCAGTTGGTGAAGGCTCGCAGTCATCAGTGTCACTCCCGCTGTGGGTCTATGCGTGGCCAAAGAGGCACACTGATCTAATGCAGCTGCACATTGTGACTGCTTCCCTCCAGAGATGCCATCTTACCTGAGCCTGTTTTCAGAGGTGCGGCTGTACAACTACCGCAAGCTGGTGCTGTGCTACGGCACCACCAAGGGCAGCTCCGTCACCATCCAGTGGAACTCCAACAGCCAGCGTTTCCACCTGGCCCTGGGTACCGTGGGGCCCAACTCTGGCTGCTCCAACTGCCACAACATCATCCTCCATCAGCTGCAAGAGATGTTCAACAAGAGTCCGAACGTGATGCAGCTGCTGCAGGTAAACGGGCCGCCGTTATGAAACCACAGCCGTGACGCATCTTCTAGGGCAGTGATTTACTCCCTGTGAAATATTTAGTATCGTAGTTTAGTATAGTATCCCCTAACCAGCGCAAAGCATTTTTGGTTGAAAAAAAAGATGTTATGTACAGCACTGTGCCATCAGTGTCTGATTTAATATAAAATATTTATGAATTTACACTGATATTTTATTGAATATTTATTAAATAACTATTGAATGGATGCTAATTTTAAATATATAATTTAAAAAAAGATCTCACGTACCCAGTCCTGGGGCCCCAGTCCTGGGGCCCCACTTGAATGTGTTCACTTGACTTCCTCCCCAGTTCCGCGTTCTCTAACAGACCGTCTACTTATTCTTTGGTGCTTTGTGTGATTTCCGGGCTAACATTGCTACTTATCTTTCCTCAGGTGCTCTCAGACACACAGGCCCCTCTGAATGCGATCAACAAGCTACCAACGGTGCCCATGCTGGGTCTGACCCAACGCACCAACACTGCTTACCAGTGCTTCTCCATCTTGCCCCAGTCACCCACTCACATCCGCCTGGCATTCAGAAACATGTACTGTATCGACATCTACTGCCGCAGCCGTGGCGTGGTAGCCATCAGAGATGGAGCCTACAGTCTTTTCGACAACACCAAGATCGTCGAGGGCTTCTACCCTGCTCCCGGACTCAAGGTATACCAGGCGTGGAGTCTAAAGTGTCTGAACAAAGAAAATCCTGCCACTTTTGGTTCTAATGGATGTACATCTATGAAGTAAACTAATCAGGATCCACTCAAATAAACGTCTGTCCTTCTCTCGTGTCCCGTCTAGACATTCCTGAATATGTTTGTAGACAGTAACCAGGATGCTCGCCGGCGCTCCGTCAATGAAGACGATAACCCGCCCTCGCCGGTGGGCGCCGACGTGATGGACAGTCTGAACCAGTTGCAAGCTCAGCAGCAGCCACAAACGATGAGAGTGGGCGCGGGAGGTGTCTACCCGCCTCTCACCTCACCGCCACCCAATTACCATGCCAACGTAACGCCCTCGCCGTCCATGATGCCCACCCAGTCGCCAGGTAACAGCAAACCTTCTGTGTTTATCCTAAGTCTGTGTGAGTGAATGATTTCCCGTACTGTTTGTGTCACCCAAGCTTGTCAAGCTGCCATGCAGAGTTACGGCTGACAAATCATTGTTTTTGAATACATCCCATTGCGGTCATCACCCCCACCTGCTGACTTATGCGTTTCATTGCAAGAGCGAGTCGTGTGATTGTGCCCGAGAACGAGGAAGAGGAAGAGCAACCGTGTGTGTCCATTTTGATTTTCATAATAAAAAAATAAAAACATGAGATCTGCTGCGTTTCTCATGTACACACACCTCTCAGCCGGGAGGGAACAAAGCATGCATTTAGTCCTGCTCCTTCCATTCCTCTCCATCTCAGCCCGCCAGCCGGAGACTACAGCCCTTCCGCCCTGCTTTAGCATGTGTATACATGTGTGCGTGTGTGTGTGTGTGTGTGTGTGTGTGCGTGTGTGTGTGTGTGTAAGGAGAACTTGTCAACCCAAGAGTCTGACGAGTCCTTTGGTGTTTGTGTGTTTGTGTGTGTGTGTGTGTGTGTGTGTGCGTGCGTGCGTGTGCGCAGGGAACATCCATTCCTCTGGCTCCCCTAGTGGAGCTCTGAGGGCACCTTCTCCTTTCGGGCCCACCCCGTCTCCGTCTTCTCTGGGCATAGCCATGGGCCCGACCAGCTTTGCCAGTCCCCACGGTAAGCAGCAGGGTGGCCCGTAAATTCTGGCCGCAGTCGTAGTTCAGGTCTGTGGGACGAGGGCTGGAATGGGCTGCACGGATCAGCTTCACGTGGCGCTGCAGACTATATGACCAAGTGGCCTGTGGTCAGTAGGCCCACGGTGCTGTATTTGTTTCACTGTGTTTTTTTGTCGTCCATTAGGGATGTTTTTTCATTGCTGATGGCTGTTCGTTCCTCCCTCCCCATAGGTGCTCTGGACCCCAGCTCTCCATATGCCATGGTGTCTCCCAGCCATAGGGGCCAGTGGCCAGGCTCACCCCAGGTCTCAGGGCCTTCTCCTGGGGCTAGGATCCATGGCATGTCCCCTGGTAACCCATCGCTGCACTCGCCTATCCCCGACCCTCATTCTCCACGTAAGTACTCGCACCTAGTTTGGCACTTCTACACCGATAGGGCTGCGTCAGCGCAGCTCGATTCAGATTTTTGAGTGTTTACAGTGTGTTACAACTTCTTTCTCCCTCTCGTCTTTGATGTAGGTTCACAAGTCATGCCTACCAGTATGCCTCCTCCCCGCAAGCTACCTCAGCGCCCCTGGGCTGCCTCCATTCCCACCATCCTCACCCACAATGCCTTGCATGTACTTCTGCTCCCCTCACCTACTCCCTGCCTGGTACCGGGCCTAGCAGGGAGCTACCTCTGCTCGCCACTCGAGCGTTTTCTGGGGTCGGTCATCATGAGACGGCACCTTCAGAGGATCATCCAGCAGGAGACTAATGTAAGTACTGCACTCATTTGGAGAGATAATTCCTTGGTGGTGTTTTGTTTGTTTTTGTGTGTGTTTGTTCTGCTCTCCCCTGACTTCCCCTGCTCTGTCCACTCTCCTCCAGTTAGCCATTGTGAACTCTAATGAGCCGGGCGTGATAATGTTTAAGACGGATGTACTCAAGTGCCGCGTGGCTCTCAACCCAAAGAACTACCAGACGCTGCAGCTCAAAGTCACTCCCGAAAATACAGGTCCATGGTCCCAGGAGGAGCTTCAGGTGCTGGAGAAGTTCTTTGAGACACGGGTAAGAACGAGCAGCAGCCACTTGAAGCCTCAGTCATACATTAGTCAAGCACACATAGTTGAACAATTTCACATATACATAACTGTTTTTTTTGGGGTGTTTTTTATTTATTGTATTATATTGGAAGCATTTAAAACTTAGTCGAAGTGTTGTGCTTCAAGTAAAAGACTTGTCAGATCGGTTTACAGGGATGGACTCAAAGGCCATTCATAGAAAAAGACATGCCTGCACTCATGTTGCTCAGTGCACGGGGCGACTGTGGCGCAGTGGTTAGCAAGTCAGTCTTTCAATCAGAGGGTCGGTGGTTCAAACCCCAGCTCAGCCAGTCCATGTCGTTGTGTCCTTGAGCAAGACACTTAACCCTCATTGCTCACCGTTGCTGTGTCTACGGTCTACTGTATAGCATGTAAGTCGCTTTGGATAAAAGCGTCAGCTAAATGTAATGTAATGTAATGTTGTTATTATTGTTCCGTTGATTTATCTGCTCCTTTTGCTAGGTTGCTGGTCCTCCCTTCAAATACAACACTCTGAATGCCTTCACAAAGCTGCTCGGGGCGCCCACTAACATCCTGAGAGACTGTGTGCGCATCATGAAGCTCGAACTGGTGGGTAGCGGTTCCTTTTTTTACGAGTGGTTGTTGCAATGTATTGAATCATGCTTGTATGTGAGCCCCCTCATTTTATTTGTTGCTGTTTTTTTTTTTTTAAGTATTTTGATCCATATAGAAAACGACTGAAATTGCTTTGTCTCTACACAGAATCCATAAAAATGTATGAGAATGCAAACTTTAGTTTCCAGCTGGCGAACAACAGAGCAAACATTAAGATAACAAGTACACAAAAAGCTCGGATAAACTGCTTTTTGTACTGCTGTGTAGTAGAGAAATGTATTTTTGTGTAATAAATAGCATGATTACAAGATATCCATCGAATATGTTGATGCCTTTCTTTGGCTTAAATACAGCTCTTAGAATTGCCTCTGTTTGAAAGATATTACATATACTCCTGTATATATTGCCGCTCTTTACAGTTTCCTGACCAGGCCGCTCAGCTCAAGTGGAACGTCCAGTTCTGCCTCACCATCCCTCCCAGTGCCCCACCCATCGCCCCTCCTGGAACCATCGCGGTGGTGCTCAAGTCCAAGATGCTCTTCTTTGTAAGTCTCTGCAGCGCCTCCACGATAGCTCCGTGTAGCATCCTTTTTTTTTTTTTTTAAACGGCCTTGACCCTGTGTGTTTTTTTTGTTTTGTTTGCTTCACAGTTGCAGCTGACCCAGCGTATCCCAGTGCCCCAGGAGCCGGTGAGCATCATCGTGCCCATTGTGTACGACATGTCCACCGGCCTCACGCAGCAGGCCGACATCCCCAGACAGCACAGCTCCTCTGGCGCCGCAGCGCTCATGGTCTCCAATATCCTGAAGAGGTTCAATGAACTGCACCCAGCCCGACAGGGTGAGACTTGCACGCCGAACGAACACTGAAGGATTTTCCATGTCAAAAAAGTGGGATCAAATCTGCTGAACTGAAACTTGTGTCAACTGGATATTCACAAAGGTCCTTTCTAACGCTGGGGTATTTTTCGGTCTTTCTTTCAGGCGAGTGTACGATATTTGCCTCTGTTCACGAGCTGATGGTCAACCTTGCTCTACCCCCCGGCACTCGTCAGTAGAGACGACACACTCGAGTCCTGGGAGTCAACCGAGTCCCTTTGAGACCGAGGACGGTCCATCTCTGAGATAAGAAGAAAAAGGAAAGCAACAGCTGTGGTCCCAAGATGTCAAAATCCAGCCCGTCTCTCTCTCTGCTTCAGCCACTGGACTATTGAACTGATGGGGAAATGCTGTTATGAAAATAATTGAATTATGTACAGTTGTGGACCACAGTCTTTATTCTTGACAGGATCTCACAAACAAGATTTGCCGTTGAGGTAGATCAAGACGAGGGGGGGGATATAAATTATTTTTTTCCTCCAGGTGCACTTGTAAACAAGATTATCTATTGAAATTAAGATTGTTTACGAAAATATGTATTATATTGTATATTTGAGTGTTGAACAGAATCAGGTGAGTTTTTGCTAGAGAATTGTCTTCAGTTTTTCCTTTTTTTTTTATAATGGCAGACTGATATTATTTTAGTATCAGGAGATATATTCCTTAGCACACTATTTAAATGTTTTCTTTCCTTTACTTTGCCAAGACCTCTGCATTTTTATTTCAAACTTTCACTTTGGATACTGTAAAAACTGTGACAAACTTTATAAGCCAGTTGTATTTTATTAAGACCCATTTTGAGTTCTGATAGGGGGGGATTTGAGACTTCCTGTCTGACTTTGCTATTTAATAAACCAAGCCCAGAGTTGGTTTGTGCTTCAAGGATCATCAACTGGCAGCACTAAACAAATCAGATCATTTACTGAAGTAAAAAGAAGATACTCACTACACTATATACAAATACTATATTATAAGTAAATGTCCTGCAGTGACAATTTACTGGTTATTCGATCAAGAGGAAATTCTAAGTAATTTTTCCAGCAAAAAGGCCGATTATTGCCTGTTCAAGCCTCTCAGTTGTGAATATTTGCTACTTCAGTTAACTGAAGGTAATATTTCAATATTGTTTTGACGTGTCGCTGAAATGATCAAATGAGAAAGTGCCAACCCTAGAAAAACAAGTTTGGGCGTAAAAGGTACAATAATGCCCTTTCAAATAGTGCACTATAGGTATGAAGCAGTGCAAAATAAAAATACTTCTAAGCTGCTACAGTACTCCACCTCTGTCTGCGTTTTCCCGGTAGAGAACGGTCCTGCATCCTCCCCAAGTGATGCTGCCACCATCCCTAAAACATGACATCATTCAGACTGGCCCCGGGGAAGGGGGCGTGACTGCACGGCTGTCGTTGCAGAGGGCGTGGGCATTGTTTGTTTTTTTATTTGATGATATTACATAGTTGCATGGATCCTCCGGGTGTTGGGGATGTATTCTCCAACTCGCGGCTGCGTGTGAGCGTCTGCACCTGCGGGGAAAGCGGAACGGATTGCGGTCGAAGAGACGACGGATCGGCTTCATCGCTCAACTCCGACCGAACGTTTGACACGCGAACGCAACCCCCTTCTTGATGGATTTGGATACTTCCCGACAAAATGACATACGATAAATAAATAGATAGACCCTTATCTGTCTCTCTCTCTCCCCCCCCCCCCCCTCCTTCTTCCCTATAGCCTCAATTGGTGACGTTGCTTCTGCAGACCCCCCCCCCCTTATGGCTGTTATCAGCGCTGTCAGTTGAGAATAGCGAGATAACCACACGGCCGGGTTTGAGTCCGATATGGCGGCGAGCACGTCCGAGCCGCTCTGCCAGCCGTGCGTTTACCACGAAGAGTTCAAAGGTAAGTACTGGAGCTGCACACTTGTGTTTTTTAATTCTTATTTTTCAAATTACGGGCAGTATCAGCGTTAACATCTGTCTGGTGCTCGGTATTGCGCGCAGGTACGAGCCGCGTCTCATTTCAACGCGCTGTAAGAAGTCATCCATCCTTCCTGTAGGACCTGTAGGATATAGATGACGCATGCCCCCCGCCCCCCCACGCCCCTGTGAGTTTGTGTTCATTATGAAGGGGAGATGTCAGACAGGCCTTCTGATTTGGTTGCTGTGTGGTCAGTGGAGCTGCAGGTGAGGAGACCTCTGATGCCGGTCCAGCTGAGTCCGGAGCAGGTGGGCCTGGAGATGTTGTGTCTTTGTGGGCAGCTGGACCTCCACATCAGGGCACAGATGCAGCAGGTAGAGTTGACCCCGAGCGCCCTAAACGCATCGCTCTCCGCCGGTGCGGACAAAGATCACATTTAACCTGCACTTTGTGTCCCGATTTCATCAGTGTCTGTCTTAACTGTCAAGAAAGTCACATTTCATATTTTAAAAAAGAGCCTCATGCATCTCCATCAGCCTTAAACAAAGCAAAATACCACTTCAGTTCAAGTTGGTTTAGTGTTACTTTTGCATCGTGCTGCTTGATGGAAACCCATCAACAGGAAAAACTCCTCTTCAGCAAAACAAGTTAAAGAATCAGCTGCTTGTCGCCTTTAATTTTAGTTGTTTGGGGGTTGGGGGGATTTTTTTAGAGGGCTCTCATTAGCCAGGAGCACAAATGCACATTTAGGCCATTTAGAAGTCCTTCTGACCCTTTCCCACATTGTAACTCTGGCATTTACAACAGCAATACAAGGCCGCCTTAGACTTGAGGAAGTCACTGCCAGCTCAAGCACGATTAAGTGCATCTTGTCCCAACATGCCAAAACCCATGAACTGGTCTCAGGTCCATTGTGAAGTCTCTGCTGCTATTCATAAAGCTTTTCACATTATTCTCTCTGCCAACACTCTATTTTCTTTTATCTGGCAACGTTATCCTCCGTGGTGTCTGTTTCCAGTTCCAGGAGCAAATGGGACAGGGCTGCAGCCCAGAGGAGGCGGACACTTTCCAGGCTCAGGGGTCCGAGATTCTCGACCAGATGCTGCAGTGCCTTGAACATCTACCAAAGCCCATGCCCCAGCTGGAGGTACACGTCCGACGATAGTGTCCAAATAAAGTGCTCACGTCTCGCGCCTCCTTAAAAGGGGCTTGAATTCATGGCCGCTGTTGCATGCCGTAAAAGCTGTGGGCTCGTGTGTTTCCTCAGGACTACCTGGACATGGTGGGTCTGTCAGTAATGTTCCCCCGGGTGGAGGTGTTCCTCATTCAGGGCAGCCCCGTGGACATGCTGGAGAGGCCGCCGATGGACGGTAAGAAGAGGAGGAAGAGGAAGCACATTTCTGTTTTTATGAATAGATTTAGAACGGAATGTCAAATATCAGACGCTTTTTTTCATTCTAGCTGGAATTCAGTTAAAGACACGTAAAAAAAACAAAAAAAAACAGCGAAGCTGTCAAAAAGCAGCTGGTTTATAATTTAGAAATATGCATATTGTATCTTTCTGTTCTGTATTCATCTCAGCTTTAGCACCCAGCCAGCGATGGGATTTTAACTACTACTTCAACAACTTCAAGCAATTGTATACTTAAAATACACTAAGTTTCAAAGGCAAATATATATTTGACTTTTTACTTGATTTGAAAGCTTCAGTTACGATTCACTTGGCAAAAGAAAGACCTTACACACAACACACAAGATTGCCTCATGGCGCCTCGTTAAAGATAAAAACGATTAAACCAGTAGTTTATAAAAATGTTTAAAATGGGCTCCACTTTGACGCACGATCAGACACACGATCAAACACTCACATTATTCTTCACGACGATCACATTTGGCTGATAATCCTTGTGCTTTCATGTACGAGTTTCAATGTGCCACCCCCTCCCAAAGAAGTTGACTAACATGAGCCGATGCTTCTTCCTCCTGCAGAATACTTCTCCCACGTCGCCAGACTCAACCAGCTCCTGGTGCTGAGTCAGCAGCTGGAGGAAGATATCAGGCACCTCGGAAGTCACAAATACATTGCCCACCAGCTGTCGGTCATCTATGTGAGGAGAAAACATTATTATCTTGCATCGACTGCTCTGTTTTCATCCCTCTGTGCCTTTTAACGTTGCTCTATTTCTTCTTCGCGCAGCAAGTCGTCAGCTCTTTCAGAGGAATTCAGGCTTTCTCCGAAATTAAGAAAGACATCGAGGCCAACTTCAAACAGATGAAGCAGTCTCTGGCGGTGGAGGAAGGCTCCAGGCACGAACCTCAGCTGGCCGCTCACTACATCAACTGGTGAGTTAAGAGTCTAAGTGTTAAGTTGATGATGATGATGCTGATGCTTGGAGCAGCAACCGTCTGACGTTAACCCTGCTCCCTGCGTAGGATCTTAGAGCTGACTCAAAGCTTAACATCTGTGGTGTTGACGCTGCCGGAGGAGCTCATGGAAGACCTTGAGCAGGCTGTGACCTTCACGTCCCAGTTCCTGTCTTGACTACCCCCCCCCAAAAAAAACCTTTGCACCTCTGACTCCTGACGCTCTGGCGCTCCAGGTCTCTCCGAGAGCCTCTCAATGAACTGGTGTTGTCACGATTGTGAGAAAGGTGCTACTACGTTGTTCCATTCAACCGGTGGGGTTGGATGCTCCATTTACAAATCATGTAGGTTTTTATACATCCCCCATCCCCCCACGCCCTGTATTAGTCCCCTGTGGTGAGTCAGTTGGAGATGAATGTAATGTATGAATCCCTTCTTGCACTACTGTTATATCTACTGTTATGCTTTTCTTTTCTTTTTTTACCTACAGTGGAAAAATAAAATGTAACGCAAATTAGGGTAATGTGTTTGTGTCTTCCCTGTTCTGAGCACATATGATGATCATATCCAAGGGCTGAGCTAAAAAAACAAAACACTTTTCTGCCAATACTGTATTATTACTCATGACTTGACAATGATAAGTAAATTGCTCCCCCTGCTGTTAAATCCCCGCACAATGTTAAATCAGAAAATACCTCGACAGTTTAATTAAAATAATCGCCGCAAACAGCGCCACGCTGAGACCTTCTTATAGCGGGAAGGATACAATATAATATAATAAAAGAAACCTGTGATGCCGTCCATTAAAGCGCTACACTGCGACCACTCCTGTCTGCAGACTGTCTCATGATGCACGTGCCTTACGGATGTTTACAGTATGCAGAAAACCAAACCGGACGGGACCGTCAGTCTGTGACAGCCGTCGGGGGGAGGGACTGAAATGTGTGACGCTTTGGTTATGAACCAATCGCATACGTTCACTGTGGTTCGCCAGCCAATCGAGACGCACGCTGGGCTGGTCCCGGCAGCTTGACTGTGAGAGCCGTGGAGGAAAAAGGAGGAGGGATATTCGAGGTGGAAAACGTTTTATTAAAAAATATATATATATATTAAACGTGACAGCCTTCGGATTAAAAATATGATATCAGTGAACATCAAGGAAGGGTGAATCAATTTGAAGAGGGTGAGTTTTAAAAGTTTTGAACAGGCGACAGACCCGTCTGTTTACCTGTCCGTCATTTTTGTTGCGACGTAAACACACCGCAGGGCTGCTTCAGGGACCCGTGTCCCCGACGTGTCTAGAAAACGACAGAGCCGCATGACAGCAGCGTCAACAAAAAAAGAGTCAGTTCGTCTCTGAAAAGCTCTCCAAGAGTATGCAATCCTCTCCGGAAGCTCCTGTTTGTTTCTGTTGCACTAGCAGTCTGACGTACCTTCTTTATTTGTCCCCTCCTCCGTCACTGGACTTCCAGAAGAACACCTGGGCCCCGTGTTGAGACCTGAGGGAGGAGGACATGATCCCGGACCCCACAGCTGCATCCGCATCCAAGACCACGGAGCAGAAGTAAGATCAAGATGGAACCTTTATTGATTATTTGTATATCAAAATAATAATATAAGAAGCATATAGTAAACTACGATAAGAAAGAAGAGTGGTACGGTCATGCCTGATGTTTGCGTCCTTGACAGTGGTGGAGGAAGTACTCTGATCATTTAGTACTTTAGTAAGTAAAACTAGCAACATTGCAGTGTAATAATACTCTTGCAATAAGTATTACCTGCTAAATGTGCTTTAAAGCTCCCACCCCATGCAGGACACTCTGGCAGCTCTGCACAGCTCCTTCAGCCACCCTCTGATTCATTCCGTGTGCATGAAGGAGAGGTACCGCAAGTCCTTCCTCCCTGCTGCTGTCAGGCTGCACAACCAACTGAGCTTGCAGTAGACCACTAAAAACACTTAATAACACTTCAATCAATTTGATCACTTTAACTGGTGCAATATAAATACATTTTAAATAATTTTTTATTCAGTCTGTATTTATTACTTGTTTTTTATTTTATGTGTCTCTGGTGTGCACTGCTGCTGTAAGACTGCAATTTCCCCACTGTCAGACTAAGGATTGTTTTTTATCTTATCTTATCATTAAGTAAAAACATATTCTTTTCCAGTAATTACTGTTTTAAAATCTGGAATATTCAAGGTCTGGAAAGATGGTTAAAACACAATTTGGACACAAGTTATTATCATGTGCTGTAAGATAGTAATACTAATAAAAAAACTGTATTATTTTGAATAGAAATCCCAGTAGGTTTAATCAGCAACATAATCTGGGTCTTTTAGCCCTTTAATCTATAACAATGCTTATAATATTTAATAAATTGATCATGTTTTGCTTGTGAACTCAAAGGAACTATAGCAGTTACATACATGTAATGAAGTAAAGGTATAAATAAAGTGACCTAAAGCCTCAGTACCCCTAAACTGTCTTAACGTTCACTGAGCATGTTGAAGCAACTGGCCCTTGAACACCAAACTTGACGTTCTAGTCTTGTGATCTAATTTAATGTCTTGACTCGCCAGTAAGAACCCTCACGACGAGGCAAACTCCTCCGTGGCCGTCAATCAATCGGAGGACGAGTCGGGGAACGAGAACAGGCAGAAGAGCGTGGTAGGTGTTTTTCTGTCAGAATAATTCATCATGAAATTAATCGTTAGTTGCAGCCTTAGATATAGTCATACTCATCAATGCTGTTATTTCCTCACTGATAAAGCCAAACCTCCCTTTGAATCACTGTCAACAGATAAAAAAGAGACACCACGTGTTGAAAGCTTTGTGTTTGAAAGCAAGTGTTGCTGGAGGGTATGGGGTCAGATCGGTCTCATAATTCACAAATGCACACAAAACAATTCACAAATATATTTGATTTACAAATGCACACAGAAGAATTTACAAATAAAGCGGCCGTCATTCAGACGCAGTTGTGCGGCTACGGATAATATTATGAACCCAGACACGGGGGTGTTTGATGGTCCGACGTTTGAGGGACTTCCACAACACGTATAAAGCAGAACTAGTGGTTAGTTCAATATATATTTAAATCACCATTTATTTAATTCGCCTCATTCACTTCATATGAGCCGGAAAGAGGGCGTGGCTTATCTCTGTCAAAACAGTTACCATTTCCGCGACCCAGAGAGAAAGAATACATACATTATCCTTTATCAATCCCCTTGGGGACATTTCTTCAGTTGTGCGGCTACGGATAATATTATGAACCCAGACACGGGGGCGTATGATCATCCGACGTTTGAGGGACTTCCACAACAAGTACAAAGCAGAACTAGTGGTTAGTTCAGTGGTGGAGGCTGAAGTGTGTTGAGCACTGAACCCCCAGTTGCTCCCGGGGCGCCTCACGGCAGCACACTGCTCCTTAATTACATAGGATGGGTTAAATGCAGAGAATAATTTCCCCAAGGGAATTAATAAAGGATAAGTTATGTCTTCTTTCTTTCTGGATGGCGGAAATAGTAACTGTTTTTACAGAGATAAGTCACTGAGATAAGCTACGCCCGGCGCAAATGACGCAAATTAACCACATATAGTTTAAATATATATTGAAGTAACCACTAGTTCTGCTTTATACGTGTTGTGGAAGTCCGACGTTTGTGGGACTTCCACATCAAACTCCCCCGTGTTTGGGTTCATAATATTATCCGTAGTCGCACAACTGCGTCTGAATGACGGCCGCTTTCAGAGCTGCTTCAACAACGGCAGGACGGCAGTGATGTGATTGGTTGAAGATGAGGGCGACATCTGATTGGTCCACAGATAGGTCCATGTTGAAAAAACGCATTTGTGAAGTCAGGGGAGTCTTAAAAACCCCACACATGAATGCAGTGCGATCCACAAATAAATACATACAAATCCACATTTGTGCATTGGAATGAATTTGTAAATCCTTCTGTGTGCATTTGTAAATCAAATATATTTGTGTCTTGTTCTGTGTGCATTTGTGAATTGTTCTGTGTGCATTTGTGAATAATGAGACCGATCCGACCCCATAGGAGTGTGATTCCGGAGGAGTGAAGCACCTTGTGAACTGTCTTGAATCCTCGAGCTGCTTCAACGTTAACGTGGAATCTGTCTTTCTAGAAACGTGCATATAGACCGAGCGCAGGCTTTTTAGAAACTCACATATTTACCGCCGCTCGTTGTGTATCCCGTAGAGGCGAAGGAAGCGACCACACGAGGGCTCCGAGAATGTCAAGCGCAAAAGTGCCAGAGCCGGCCGTGGCGGCGCTAGCGGCGCGGGGGCCAGCCGCGGCGAACGGACACGTGTGGAGGCCGTCACCCTGTTCGAGGTGCTCACCTTGGGCAGGAGTGCCATGCAGGTAAGGCCAGCTCGGCCTCAGTTTGACAGTCAAAAGGGTTTTTCTGTGTTTTCTCAGATGCAGTATGAGAGACGTGCACAGAGCACACGGGTTCACCTCTTAAATTTATAACATAAAGGTTATCACGCTTGGTATTTTTACAGGCACATTGATATTCCAGTTCTATTCACCTCATGATTTTTGCAAAAGACAAGAATGAGCCTATATTCTGATTATAAAAACACCTGGATACATAGCAGCTGGAATATAAGAACATACAGCAATTAAACACACTAATTGACCCTTTTTTTCAATTTGTTTGATGTCTGAGCAGGCGGTGATTGATGATTGGATCGAGGCCTACGGGACAAAAAGAGACTCGTCTCTCCTCGATCTCATCAGCTTCTTCATCCAATGCTGCGGTTGCAAAGGTAAGCAGACGACGCACACACACACACTCACATACACACTCACGCATTCTTACATTACCAACAGTGAACTATCGGCTACTCCAACCAAGTGAGGACCTGTTTCTAGTCTTTTTGAAAAAAACAAAAATAGAGTAAAATAAATGTACTTTTAATATATATATATACCTATCAAATACACACACACACACACACACACACACACACACACACACACACACACACACACACACACACACACACACACACACACATTTAGCCGTATGTTTGCCTCCCGTCTCTCCCAGGTGTGGTCACAGCAGAGATGTGTCAGAGCAAAGATGACAGTGAAGTCATCAGCAAGATGGGGGAGGAGCTGGATGAGGTAAGAGGTCTTCAACCTCGGCTTCTTTCCGTCTCTTTATCAAATGTAACACGTTGTACACTTTGCTTCAGGTTGCTGGTCTGCAGTATAAGAAGTTCCTGGCCTTTCCGTGGATCCTCACAGTCACGTGGCCCATGGACACAGTCAGTAGTTCCTCACTGCTTAATGGATTTTCTCCTGACATTTGCATCTTATTTTGGCTTCATGCCCCACGTTTCTCCAGTCAGGTTTTTAACAGTGATCAACATGTCAGTTAGATGCGTTATTAAATTGATTTTCTATCTTTTTTTACCCGGAATCCCCATTAGTTACTACAAAAGTAGAAACTACTCTTCCTGGGGTGTGTACAAAAAAACTCACACTACATCACAATATAAAAACAAATATTTAATTAAAATATAAAGCAAAACAAATCGAAGGTAAAAAGCAGAAACGCTAACCAAAACAACAACAAAAAACAATAAACCAACAACAATAAAAACAAGTAAAAAAACAAAAGACAAATATCCATAAAAAGCCCAATATATCAACAACGGTAAAACTTCTAACGTCAATACCAACGCAACGCAACACCAAGCACCCACACCTAAGATACCCCAAAAAAACAACTAAAACACAGAAAAACAGCAGCAGCACCAAAAAAAAAAGAAAAAAATATATATAATGCAGCAAAACGTGTTGGATTGAGCTACAATTAAAATGATTCAGAATCACTCTGTCATTCACATGATTTCTATTCCCTTCATAATAAAGACTGAATAGCATTCATTTGAGACATTTTACACTTTTCATTCATAAATATTTTAACTCAACTGGAAGCTGTTCAGCTGAAGTATTGCGCAGCGACACTGAAGATGGCGTAATGACATCAGGCTGTACCGTGTTAATACGACTTAATGCCGCTGTATTCTTCTCACCTGTTTGTTTCTTCTACTGTGTACACCGGACACTGAAGGACACAATTTCTCTCCCCTGTTCAGTACTTCATATGGAGAGCAATTCTCCCTTGACCTTTGGGGATGACCACCTTCTTTCTTTCTTTCCTTCTAACTGAACTGATATCCAATTGGTTTAAGCTCCAGCGTGATCCCTGACCCGTCCCAACATACTCCTCCGCCTCC
The DNA here is from genome assembly GCA_023566465.1 of Cottus gobio. Taxonomy (NCBI): domain Eukaryota; kingdom Metazoa; phylum Chordata; class Actinopteri; order Perciformes; family Cottidae; genus Cottus; species Cottus gobio. The sequence goes on along the minus strand of CM042227.1, from coordinate 20,024,830 downwards.
AGGAAAGTAAAGATGCCAATTATCTAAGTGACTCTCTTCTCTGACCTCCATGTAATTGCTGCCCTTCAAAGTATCTCTCTCTCTCTCTCTCTCTCTCTCTCTCTCTCTCTCTCTCTCTCTCTCTCTCTCTCTCTCTCTCTCTCTCTCTCTCTCTCTCTCTCTCTCTCTCTCGGTGCATGCTGGGAGTGAGCGTGTGTGAGCGTGTGTGAGAGCGTCTCATTTCGATTATTTTCTTTACCTTAGTTAATCTTTAATAATTTAATGTGGTTTATTGTTTGGGTTTCACCTTAGTTTGGTTTATTATTTTGGGGTTTTTCTTTGTTTCTTGGGTGTTTCTGTTCTCCTGCCGGTGTCTCGCCGGTCGGCGTCTCACGCCATGGTGAATGGAGACACCTTGTCCCACCTCACGAGGAAGCACGGCATCAAGGTGGCCGTGGGTTTCTCGTGTAGCGTGGAGGACATCGGGCTGGCTGTGGGGGAGAAGGTCGGGCACAGCAGCGTTAAGTCGGCCGCCCGCATGAACGGGGCCGTGGTCATCTTCCTGGACCAGGTGGAGAAGGCGAACCGTGTCGTCGAGGCGGGCCTCACGGTGAATGAAATGTTTGTGCAGGTACTGCCGTTGGTACAGCCCGCCACAAGGGTGGTCCTGTCCAACGTCCCTCCGTTCATCACCGACGAGTTCCTCAGCAGAGAGCTCTCCAGACACGGGAAGATCGTGTCCCCTATGAGGAAGATCTTGTCTGGATGCAGATCTCAATTGCTGAAACACGTAGTGTCCCACCGCAGACATGTATATATGATCCTTAACAACCGGGACGAGGAGCTCAACCTCCGCTTCCACGTTAAGGTAGATGATTATGAATACGTGATTTATGCAACATCGTCGGTGATGAAATGCTTCGGTTGCGGTGAGGAGGGACACACCGTGAGGGCCTGTCCGAGGCGCGGGGACCCGGCTCCGTCTGGTCCGGGTGTGGCGGGCGGCGCGGCGGGGGCCGCGGCGGTTGCGTCTCCGGACGGGGGCGCGGCGGGGGCCGCGGCGGTTGCGTCTCCGGACGGGGGCGCGGCGGTGGCCGCGGCGGCCGCGTCTCCGGACGGGGGCGCGGCGGTGGCCGCGGCGGTTGCGCCTCCGGACGGGGGCGCGGCGGTGGCCGCGGCGGTTGCGCCTCCGGACGGGGGCGCGGCGGTGGCCGCGAGGGTTGCGTCTCCGGACGGGGGCGCGGCGGTGGCCGCGGCGGTTGCGTCTCCGGACGGGGGCGCGGCGGTGGCCGCGGCGGTTGCGTCTCCGGACGGGGGCGCTGCTGCGGCCGTGCGGCCCGTTCCAGCGCCCCGGCGCAGCGTTGTTGCTGCTGTGCCTGACCTGGGGCCTGACTCATCAGGGGTGAGTGTGAGTGTGGGTGATGGTGATGGTGATGGTGGCCAGGGGAACATGAGGGAGGTAGAGCAGGTTGGGGAGGGATCAGAGTCCACAGGTGGAGGCAGCGGGTTAGGGTGGGCTGAGCAGGTGGAGGAGGCAGAAATGGAGGACGAGGAAGCAGGGGAGCAGAAAGCTGCCCCCAAAAGGAAAAAAAATGGCCAAAGTGCAGGCAGTGAAGCTAAGGTCAGCAAGGGCGGGGAGGATGAGCTGGCAGGTCGGGGGCAGAGGCAGTCGGAGGACAGTAGCGACGAGGAGGGGTCGGACAGCAGTGATGCTCCGGCTGCCTTGTTAAGCAGCAGCCAGCAAAAAAATATGTATAGTGCAGAAAAGATTAAAATGTTCTTGCAAAGAACAAAGAACAAAAAAGGGGTGAAAGTTGGGGAGTTCTTTCCAGACTTAGGTCTGTTTTATATGTCCGCCAGGCACCATATGGGCCGAAGAGAGGAGTCTGGCCTCACTGAACAGGAAGGTTTTAGATTGAAGAAACTTGTGCCAAAAGTTAAAAAAGCAATGACAAGTGATGGCAAAAGCTCCAATGTGTGTTTTAATTAATTTATTGGTTTTTATTTTTGTTTTAAAACTCTTACTCATGAATAACTTTAGAGTAGGGAGTTTGAATGTAAATGGAGCCAGGTGTGCGAAGAAGAGAACATCAATCTATGAATTTAACAGAATTAAACACATTGATGTTCTCTTCTTACAAGAAACGCACAGCGACAGCACCAACGAGGACGACTGGAGGAGGGAGTGGGAAGGGGAAGTCCTCCTGAGCCACAACACCAACCTCAGTGCAGGAGTGGGCTTCCTCTTCTCCAGGTCTTTTAACCCGGTTTCACTGGAGGTCGAGCACATCATCGAGGGGAGGTTGCTTTTAATCAAAGCACGGTTCGACCTTTTTACTGTGGTTTTTATCAATGTGTATGCTCCAGCATCCGGTGCAGAGAGGAAGCTGTTTTTACAAAAAGTTAATGATGTTTTAAATGGCTGTGCCTCGGAGGATTTTTTATTCTTGGGTGGGGATTTTAACTGTACCGAAAATGAGTTAAAGGACCGTAATCACACAGAGCCACATCCAGCTTCCCAGCAGGTTCTGAGGCAGCTGGTCCACTCTCATGGCCTGGTGGATGTGTGGAGAAGGATGCACGCTGACTGCCGGCAGTACACATGGTCCCACTTCAGAGAGGGTAGGATCTCCTCAGCCAGGTTAGACCGTTTTTATGTTTTTAAGCACCATTTTAATATTTTTAAAATGTGCAATATTGTCCCTGTTGGTTTTACTGATCATTCTTTGCTGTTATGTAATGTTTTTATTAGAAATTGTGTACACAAAAGCGCTTATTGGCATTTTAACTCAGTCTTAACCTTTGATAAGAATTTTAGGGAGGTTCTTATTTATTTTTGGGGTGTTTTTAGGCTGAGGAAGAGCGATTTTAGCAGTCTTAGGCAGTGGTGGGACCATGGTAAGGTTGAGATTAGGCTCCTTTGCCAGCAGCACACCTTCAACGTCACCCGAGACATCACCAGATCTATGAAAGACTTGGAGACTGATATAGTGGACCTAGAAAGTTTAAGCGAGTCCACAGGAGATCGAGGACATATTGAAGTCCTCAAAGGGAAAAAAATGGCTCTAGCCGACCTGTTAGATGTTAAAGTTCAGGGTGCACTGGTCAGGTCCCGATTCCAGACCATCACGGAGATGGATACTCCCTCTAGCTTCTTCTTCGGCCTGGAGAAGAAGAGTGGGCAGGGGAGGGTGATCCACTCACTGTTAGCAGACGCAGGGCAGCCGGTCGTGGAACCAAGCCAGATCAGAAGGCGAGCTGTGGGCTTTTACTCCTCCCTGTATACCAGTGAGTACAGGGAGGAGGAGGCATTGATGGAGGGGTTCCTTGGGGAGCTACCTCAGGTCTCTGAGGAGACCAATAAAGAGCTTGATAGGCCCATAAGCTTGCCGGAGCTGAAGGCCGCCTTGCAGGGGATGCAGGGACGGCGTGCTCCCGGCATTGATGGCCTAACGGTGGAGTTTTTTAAAGCATTCTGGGACATCTTTGCAGATGACCTGCTGGATGTTTTTAATGAAGGTCTGGCCTCTGGTTCCATGCCGATGTCCTGCCGGAGAGCGGTAATAACGCTACTGCCGAAAAAGGGAAACCTGCAGGACATCGGAAACTGGCGTCCTGTGTCTCTACTGTGTGTGGATTACAAGCTTCTGTCCAAGGTCTTTGCCTCCAGGCTGAGGGAAGCTATGGAGCAGGTCATCCATCGGGACCAGACCTACTGTGTGCCCGGCAGGTCCATGGTAGACAATGTCTACCTCATTCGGGATGTTTTGGAGGTCTCCAGCTCGTTGGGTATAGACACTGGTCTGATTTCTCTAGATCAGGAAAAGGCTTTTGACCGCGTTGAACACAGCTTCCTCTGGAAAGTAATGGGGAGGTTTGGGTTCAGCGCTGGCTTCATAGCTAAGATCAAAGTGTTGTACAGTGAGGTTGAGAGTGTGCTGAAGATAAACGGCAGTCTGTGTGCTCCTTTTAGAGTGGGTAGAGGGGTCCGGCAGGGCTGTGCTCTGTCCGGGATGCTCTATGCACTCTCCCTGGAGCCCCTCCTCATCAAGATACGCTCCAGCCTGCAGGGTCTGGTTTTACCTGGTTTTAGTGGGAACATGGTTTTATCGGCTTATGCCGACGACATTGTTGTTTTTATTAAGGACCAGAGGGATGCAGACCTTTTAACCAAAATTGTAAATGATTTTAGCAGGACATCGGCAGCGAGGGTGAACTGGAAGAAGAGTGAGGCCCTCGCTGTTGGTGAATGGCGTGACGGCCTCCCAGTTCTTCCCCAGAACTTAGTGTGGAGGCGGGATGGTTTCAAGTACCTGGGAATATATCTAGGACAAGAGAATATAGTCCAGAAGAACTGGGAGGGCGTCACAGATAAGATTGAGGGAAAGTTTTCCAAGTGGAAGTGGCTGCTCCCTCAGATGTCTTTTAAAGGTAGAGTACTGGTTTTAAACAACCTGATAGCATCCCAGCTGTGGCACCGCCTAACCTGTTTAGACCCTCCCTCAGGCTTTTTAGCACACATACAGAGGAGAATGGTGGATTTCTTTTGGGAGGGTCTACACTGGGTGCCACAAGGGGTGCTGTTTTTAGCCAGAGAGGAGGGGGGACAGGGCCTCGTCCACCTGGCCAGCCGGACGGCCACTTTTAGACTGCAGTTCATTCAGAAATACCTTACGAGTCCTGGTGGTTCGGTGTGGCGAGATGTGGCTAGCTGCATCCTCAGACGCGCAAACAACCTGGGGCTGGATACCGCTCTGTTTTTAATTGATTCTAGTGTTTTAAAGTTAAGTGGGCTGCCTCCGTTTTATCAGGGTGTTTTTAAGTCTTGGGCCCTTTTTACTCATAAAAGGTGCCCACAGTCTAACTCTCTGTACTGGTTGTTGAGAGAGCCTTTGATTCACAGAGCAAAGCTGGACATCAGTGGCAGTACCACCCCTGGCCTAACGGAAGCGCTGCTGAGGTCAAGAGCCCTGTGCCTGCAACAGCTGGTGGATGCAGTGGGGCCGACGCTGAGCGACGCCCCGGCCCTGGGCTCTCTGCTGGGTCTGCACTCTGTCCGGGTGGCGAGGAGGCTCCTGGAGCTGTGGAGACAGAAGCTGACCGGGAGGGAGAGGAGCCTCCTCACAGACTACAGCCAAAGAGGAGTCCAGCCGGACCCTGCAGACCCGTTCCCAGACATCTACCTGAGCCCGGGGCTCGGGGAACTCACCGGCCCCCTGCTAGCTACGACGCACCCAGAAGCTCTAACGCTGCATAAGGCAGACAAGAAGACTCTGTATTTTAACTGCGTGAAGGGAATAAACAGGTCAGGACTGTGCAAGAGACTCCCCACTGTGTGGTCAGACAGACTCGGACAAAGCGGACCTGGCCCACAGTGGAGGATTTTATATAAACCTCCCCTAAAAAAACGGACTGCCGACCTCCAGTGGAGAATTTTACATGGTGCTGTCGCCTCCAATGCTTTTATTTCGGTTCTTAATCCCTCTGTCCTGAGCAAGTGCCCCTTCTGTGATCTACGAGAGACTATTTTCCATGTTTTTACTGAGTGCAAGAGACTTGCAGGTTTCTTCACTCTTTTAACATTGGTTTTTAGTCTTTTTAATGTGGTTTTTACTGAGAAGGTTTTTATTATGGGAGCTGCCTACAAGAAAACTGAGAAAGAAAAGTGGCAGCTCCTGAATTATCTCTCAGGAGAAGCAAAGATGGCCATTTATTTAACCAGAAAGACCCGGGTGGAGAACAGGGAGGGGCAGGAGGCCGGGGCAGTGTGGCTGTGCAACATAAGGGCCAGGCTCTGCTTAGAGTTTTGTTTTTATAAACACATCGGAGACCTGGACGCTTTTAGACAACGTTGGTGTTTTAATAATATTGTTTGTTCTGTTGTGGAAAATGAATTGGTGTTGGCACAAGTTTTTATTAGATGAATTGTGTGGTTGTTGTTGTTTTTTAAAGAGAAAAACTACTTATGATTTTAATGCATTAGCACTTTAATTGAAGAAATTGGAAAAATAAGGATGTAAATAAAGTGTTTTTAAAAAATCAAAAAATCTCTCTCTCTCTCTCTCTCTCTCACATTGTAGGACAGTGTGGAGTATCCTCTGACACAGCCCGGACCGTACGGCCGCTGGTTCCACTCTGAGTTCTGCGACTTTGTGGCGGTGCTCGTGGCTCGGTGTCAGCACAGCGTCGTATTTGACAGTTACCTGATGACCACCCTCATCTCTCTGCTCACCGAGCTGTCGGACTCCTACCTACGGCCTTTCAGACACACCTGCACGCTAGCGGGTAAGGAATAGAACACACACACACACACACACACACAGGTTGGGTTAGCCCCCTTATAAGAGGGGATGACACGCAGCGGGCCAGCTGCCTCCTAAAAGTCTGGGTGCAAAGGCAATGACACCCGTGAGAAAAAGATAAGAAAACTGAATACAAGGAGACAGAAGAAGGAGGGGAAGAAAGTGGGTGTGGACTCCATTAATGCTCTCCAATCGCCTCCATCCCTTTATTATTGATTTATTTATTTACCTATTTATTTTTACTTTCTTATTATTCTTATATAACATTTTTCACTTTTTAAAATTATTATTACATTTACCTTTATCTATCCTTACCATTACTATTATTATTGTTAGTGATGATGGTGATGACAATAATAGTAATATTGTTATTATTGTCATTTATGTGGTTATAAAACTTACTCTTCAATGTTATTATAATCACCATGTATTTATTCAGTAATTTATTAATTCACTCATTCACACACACATACAGATACATAAACACAATCAATAAACTAATCTCTGTTTTGGGGGGTGGGGGTTGATTTGTGACGTCCCTGACTAGCGGTGAAGCTGCTGAGCTCCCTGGTGGGCGTGGCCTTGAGCCTGAGCGTCGGCATCGAAAACAGTCAGAAGCTGTACCAGGTGCAGAAGACCAAGCCGATGAGACAGAGGAGCCCGCCGCAACCGGAGAGGATACAGAGGAAGATCACGGAGGTAATGACCAGCGCCACTCAGCATCGACAGTCACTGAAGGCATTTATCTTTGCTCCGCAAGTAATGTCTGACCCGTGCCCTTCAAGCTGCGGGAGAAGAGGGCGGAGATAGAGAGCATGATGGACGTCATCTTCAAAGGAATCTTTCTCAAGAGATATCGGTGAGTGTTTCTCTGACACTGTTGGTCTCAGAGTGTGTATACTTCAGTGAGCTGATTCTGTGTGTGTGTGTGTGTGTGTGTGTGTGTGTGTGCAGCGATGTGCTTCCAGAAATCCGCTCCATCTGTATGGAGGAGCTGGGTTTGTGGATGAAGCTCTACAGTTCCTCGTTTCTCAACGACAGCTACCTCAAGTACATGGGCTGGATGATGCACGACAAGGTAAACGACGGCAAACATAATGTGTCGCAACGCAAAGATTGCACAGTCTGGACATTTTTGGTGAAAAACCGGACCTGCGTTTCACGGTTTCAGGTACCGGACGTGCGTCTCAAGTGTGTGTTGGGCCTCCAAGGCCTGTATGGCGCTCCTCCGCTCCTCCCTAAGCTGGACCTGTTCACCACCCGCTTCAAGGTAAGCGGTTCTGCTTCAAGGTGCATTCACGTATTATGACCACCAGGGTGCATAAAAAAAACAAATATCAAATTCAGTATCAACGGTTACATAAAGTTGTATGGAGGAAGTGCATTCACACATTCAGCAGACACAGTTGCTTTAAAAAAATGTCAAATATAATGTCTGCCTCTTTTGCTGCTAAATGTTTGAACATTAAAACATTGTGACGATGTGAAAGAGCTTAGCCATACGGGGCTTTATAGGTAGTTACGCTCTGGTGGAGACCAAAACGAAGCTTAAAAAGAGTTCATATTGGATTACATTCACCAGGTGGACCAAAAACACCACGCTTGTTTTCGCTGCCCCCAAAGTGACGGTGAGAGGTCGATGAGAGCCGTGAGACTAAACCAAACAGTACATTTGGGGACCCGAACAATTGAATGAAGCTCTGTAGATACGCAGAAGTCTGTGTTTGGCCTTTCAAATCATTCTAGAAAACAGCCTCCTCACGTTCCACAGAGTTGATTCAGCGTTACTGTACAAAATACGACCAACGCACGTTTCAGACCGACGTGTTTGTAGCAGTGCGTGCGCGCTCACGTTTTGTCCTCCAGGACCGGATGATCTCCATGACCCTGGACAAGGACAGCGAAGTGGCGGTGCAGAGCATGAAGCTGCTGCTTCTCGTCTCCAAGTGAGTCGCCAGCCTCTTCTTTCTCAGTCATTTTTTAATTCATCAATCCCCGTCATGCTTTCTGACGACATTTCGTGGCATCCAACCCCCTCTGACCCCTCAGGGCGTCTGACGCTGCGCTCGGCCCGGGTGACTACAAGCAGCTGCTCCAGTTCGTCTACTCTTCGCAGCGCCCTCTAGCTGCTGCCGCGGGGGAGCTTCTCTTCGCCTGGTGCGTTCATCTCCATCACTCAAAAAACGTATTTAATTACTGTGTTTTTTCTAAATGCGGCTGGTTTCTCTCTCTCTCTCTCTCTCTCTCTCTGTTAGGGTTCTCGACACCGAAGCGCCTGCGTCCGATACTCAGGATGAAACAAACGAGGAGGCGGCACACGAGCGACAGGCATCCGCCAGACTGAGGGCTCTGCTGCACTTCTACCAGGAGTCTGAGGTGGAGAAAAGAACACGATACGAGCCTCCTGTTTAAGAACATGGCCGAGGGAGGGACCAACTTGTCTCTGTTGTCTTTCAGCTGCACAAGCATGTGGTGTACCTCGTGGACAGTCTGTGGGACTGTGCTGGAGCCCTGCTGAAGGACTGGCCCACACTCACGTCTATACTGCTGCAGGACCCCTCCCCACACGGGCCAGGTGAGCGGGGCGGTGTGTGGTTACAGTTACAGGGTCAGCTGGACCGATGAGGCCGTTGAGTTGGGATTTGCAATCGACATAATAAGCACATTTCTGTGCTTGTTTTGTCTGCATGTATGTTTCAGCACTTCTACGACAAGACAAATATTTTGTTGAATTGTTGTCTGTTAAAGGGATTCAGAGCTCGCTCTGTCTTAATTTCCAATTTCAAAGTTTTTGTATTTGATTCGATGTGATTGTTTAATTAGAAGTCGCCTCTTAACAGCCTCTTGTACATTTCCACCATAGACATTGGTGATTCTCAATTCACTTTGAGGGGGAAGTCACATGCATTAAGTCTGTAGTGGTCATCATCTTGCGTGCTTGTGTGTGTGTGTTCATGTGCGTGTTTGTGTGTGTGTGTGTGTGTGCGTGTGCAGGTCTCACCCGGGCAGAACAAGCGGTGCTTGTGGAGATCTTGGTAGCTTCGGTTCGTCAGGCCTCGGAGGGACCAGCGCTGGCAGGAAGGAGTGGAGCCAAGAAGGTCAGTGGGCGGAGTCCATCCTCATTTATGAGCAGACAAGCATCGAGGTCTTTTTCCTGATTAAAAGTACCAAAGTACTTCGCTACAAGCAGAAGTCCTGCATTCAAAATCCTACTGAAGTAAAAGTATTATCAACGAGATGATTCTGTGCAGTTATTCCTGATGCTCCTCATTGTAGCTTTAACAGTTAGGTAGTTTCATCCAGTGGTTCTCAATCTAGGGGTTGGGCTCCCTCCTATGGGTCACAAGATAAATCTGAGGGGTCATTAGATGATTATTGCGGTAGAAAAGAAGATCTGGTTTACCAATTCTTTACTATTGTTTTGTGAAATAATGTATCAGTTTTATTGAAATGAAACCATCTGCTGAGGGAAACAACTCACAAACACAATAGATCATAAACCACTGGTTTAATCTTGAACAATTTATTGTTTTTTCTAATTATCATATGTTTGTTTATTTAATCTGAGAGGTAACTAATGACCAAAGCTGTTCAAATGTAGTGGCGTTAAAAGTACTGGCTGCTGGCATGTGTAGTGATGTGGATGCAGGAAGTAGCATTTGGTCCTGCTTCAATACACAGTCTGTGTGTCTTCCATGTCTCAGGTAATGAGCGCCAGGGAAAAGAAAGTCCAGATTGATGACTGTACGAAGCTCACCGCTCATCTCCTCGTGGCGCTTCCTCAGTTGCTGTCCAAGGTATGTATTGATTCCTCGTGTCAACATAATAGTCCCTCTGAATCTGTGTGGGGAACATTCAGATCTCTTTTGCTGCACAGGTTTTAATCCAATGGTGATGTTGGTGCAGTTTTCAGGTAGCTGTGACACCGTTGCCTCCCTGATGAAGATCCCTCAGTACTTCCTCCCCGAGTGTCCCGAGGCCGGCAGCACACAGGTCGGCATCAACGGACGCAAACACCAGTGGTGGCAAATGTGGCATAAATACATAAATAAACATATAACATCATTTTTAAAGACATAAAACAGAAAATACTGTACAGACTGCTATTTTTGAATGAATAAATTACTTTTATTCATACTTTGTTCATATACTAAATGATTAGTTGTTGTCATTAATAAATGCAATTAATCACGTAATTCTTTTACCACTATCAAAATAATAACAGAGTACAGTAGCATTTTGTGTGCCTTACTTGTTTCCCCCCGCTGGATGCTCGTTAAAGCTCATCTGCCGTGTTGCCGTCCTCCTCCTCAGGCAGCATCCGGCCTGATGGCGGAGCTGGGAGCTGCTTTGGACCACCACTCGGACCCGGACCCGGCCCTCCTGGAGGCGGCGGCCCGCACGTACCTCAGCCTGTGTGTTGAGGGGGATGCGTCCTGGTGCTCCGTGACCCGGGCCGCCAGAGACTCCCTGGTCCGGCGCTGGGTGGACCAGCTGACGGCTCTGCTGGGGGACTCACTCCAGGTGAGGAGCTGCAGTTACGCTGTTGGGCCACTAGGGCGCTGGTGTTTCTCTGAACGCTGAACCCTTTCACCTCTTCGTTGCCTCGTGAGGCTGCGTTCACACTGCAGGTGTTTTACATAACAAAAGAAGTATCACATGGAATGAGGGGGGTCACCAGTGGACTTTCCTTTCTATGAGGTGCCAGACCTCCACATATGCAAAGAGCCTAACTCCACACGATGACCTGTCATCGGCATTTCTGCGTTGCAGGGCGAGAGTCCACGTTTCTCTGCTGACGAGGAGAAAACGGCAGAGATTCTGTCCACGCTAAAGAAACTCCGAGCTTTCCACAAGTGAGATTTTAGAGCCGGTCGCACCTCCAGTATCCCCAGTATCCCCCCTGTGTGTGTGTGTGTGTGTTAACTGGCTCTCCTTTCAGCTGTCACGACCTCCTCGAATGGGACCTGTTCGGGCTGTTGTCTCCCCTGCTGTCGGCGGAGAGCGGCGAGGGAGAGGCCCCGCCTGAGGTGCCTACGCCCCCCTTCTTTTAAAACCAGGTTCATTCACCGTCCTCCGGTTGTAAGCGTCTCTCCTCCCTCTCCCCACCTTTTGGCCCTGAAGGTGCTGCTGGAGGTCCTGCGGTGCCTGTCGTCCTGCATGCTCTGGTCCCTCAACACGAGCGGTGGAACTTTAAACTCCAGAGTGAGTAGCAGCATCTGCCTTACTTTCAACTAGTATGAATATAGAAAGATTTTGAAATAAGACCATTTTATGAGCAGCTGGACGGGTGCGGCATTACTCTCAAGAAAATATCATCAAAGAACTGCAGAAATCTTTTGTAGCCTCCTCGAGTAGCACAATTATTGAGTGGAATGAAAACGAATCCCTTGTAGAGGTTTTTGAGCAAAACATAACTGTGATTTATTCACGCCTAAAAAGAGATATAAACATCTTTGCTTTGGTGAGATAAGCTTCTTGAAGACTAAATAGAAGAAAGAAAGAAATGTATTCATGCAATAAAATGTATCTTTTTCTTTTCTTTCATCTTTTTTCTTGATTTTTCTCACGGGGATGGCACTAGTTTCAAATTAACGCGATCATTATTCGATTGACGCAAATGAATCAGCAGCTATTTTGATAATTGATTTATCATTTAGGGGATTTTATTCAAAAGGCAAAAATATAGATTTCTTTTGTCCATTAGTTGGCATTTATGCATTTTTAGTTTCATGCTGAATGACTCACTTCTAAGAAACTCGTGAGCACATCTCTGGTGAACACACGATTATTAAAGTGGTGAAACTCACTTTTATGAATCGATTAAAAGTGTTAAAGTGGGACTGTACCTCTAGAAAGCTTGTGCATTAACTACTGTGTGTGTGTGTGTGTGTGTGTGTGTGTGTGTGTGTGTGTGTGTGTGTGTGTGTGTGTGTGTGTGTGTGTGTGTGTGTGTGTGTGTGTGTGTGTGTGTGTCAGGAGAAAGCTGTGTCCCAAAGACTCCAGCTGCGTCTCTTCTGTGAGAGAGGTAATCGCTGTCTCTCCCACTCTGACCACAGCGTGCAGCAGCAGGTAAGTTCATTTCTCCCATCAATAATGGCACCATTTACTTTTTACTTTACTTTTTTGTTCTTTTCATAACCTCCTCCGCTCTTTATTTTATTTGTTCGCACATCAGGCGTTCCTGGGCGTGTGCGACGTCCTGACGGCTCACTCCTACCAGCTGCAGGTGTGGGACCCCGCCTCCTTCGGCCCGCTGCTCTACACTCCCAGCCCCAAACTGCAGAGGGCGCTGTTGACCTTCGTCTGCGCACACGTCTTCGTCGGACCAGATTGTGACAGTCAGAGCGCTGGTGAGACGCTGAACCCACGGGCAAATGAGCTTTCTATTTCTTTGAGTTTGACAATAATGTGATTAACGGGGCAGGAAAACACAAATTTGTATTAAGTGCGCTTCTTCTTCAGTGTGGGAGACGGAACGCACCGCTACGTTTTACTCAGCAGATGGCGCCCTCGCTCTGTCTGAGCTCAGCCGTCTGGTTCTCCAGCAGAGGCTCAAAAGCAACAACCATGCAGATATTAAATGCACGGCCACGCGTTTGATTTGATAACAATACAAATTTACAACCTGACCCGGCAATTAACCTCGTTAATGTCCTCAGGACCGAAAGTGGCTGCACTCATTTCTACAAGAGGACGTCAAATATATTGTCGTGCAAAGACACGCAGCTTGTAAAGTTGATGACGGCTGGTGTGTGTGTGTGTGTGTGTGTGTGTGTGTGTGTGTGTGTGTGTGTGTGCCCTGTCCGTTCGGTAAAATGAAAACAAAACAAGATTGACGTGCTGGAAACACGCACTGTTTGTCTTTGCGAAGCTCCCGCAGGTACTGCAGGTTAATCCACTCACGGCTGACTGTAACTAAAACATTGCATTATCTTTACAACAGCTCCTGCTTCCAGAGGCATATTGCATCCAAATATGGGCTCGTCCAGAGGAGTCGATGGCGGTTTCCTGGTGGGAATCTCCAAAACGTCCAACCAAATACAATACGGGATTATTGGTTTTTGAACATGCAATAAAAGAGCTATTGTTTTATTGGATTTGCCTGGTAACGGCTCTGCTTTACAGACAGTGTTTTCTATTAGCTGCTGGATCAGGGATCACTCGGAGGGCGAGGGCGCTGAGTTAAATCATAAAATCAGGGCAATCTCTTTCCGTGAGAAAATTCCATTAACTCTGGCTCACCTCTGAGCCCATTTTATTAGCCCTGTGAAAGATTGAAGCCACATGGTGTCACAACCATAACTCCGGCCTCGTGTTATCTTTGATTTCCACCTGCGAAAGCCATCATCCTCAAAACTGACTGCGGCACTCCGCTTTGTTCTTTCCTCCTCGGTTACATGATTTCTCGTGATTAACCCGCTCCCCCCCTTCTTTTTTCCCCTCTCTCTTTCTCGACCACTTTTTCGGACCCCGCGATGCTTGGACTCAGCCGGCGAGGACTCTGAGGCGGAGCGGCTGGAGGAACTTCACAGGCGCAGAAATCTGCTCGCGGCCTTCTGCAAACTGATAGTGCACGGCGTGCTGGAGATGAACATGGCGGCGGAGGTGTTTCAGCACTACATGAAGGTAAAGGTAGACTTCTTGAAGGAATAGTCGGGACATTGTTTTTGGGATTATCTTTCCCGCCAAAATTCGGCGAGAACATTCAGGTACGTATACAAATACAAGCCGGCAGCCGGTTAGCTTAGCGAAGAAATACACCATCAAAAAAACAAACGCAACTTTTCAAACAAACAAGACATGACGTCACAATTTGTGAGCTTTTGAGCCAGGCTAGCAGCTAATCGCTGCTTCTTTGTCGCCAGTACCACAATGACTTCGGAGACATCATCAAGGAGACGATATACAGGACGAGACAGATGGACAAGATGGACAGCGCTCGCACTCTGGTGCTCAGTTTGCAGCAGGTACAGTTGCCTCATACATCCACATATATATATCTATATAGATATATATACATATATATCCATTTTAGTCTCAATGTAAATTTTCGTTTTTCTTATACCACTACTATATATATATGTATATATATATATATATATATACATATATATACTGAAAAACCTGCACCAGCTGCTGACGTGTGTTTTTGTCTGTCCTCAGCTGTTTGTCCGTCTGAAGCGAGAGCAGGAGAGCGGCGGCCGGGCTCACCCGGGGGTCCAGACCTTCACCAGCATCAAGGAGCTCGCCAGGCGGTTCTCCCTGACCTTCGGGGACCTCGTCAAGTTCCGCGAGTGCGTCGTCGTGATCCACAGGTTGGCCCTCGTTCGTCCCGTCTCGGGTTTGTTTTTTTGGGGCCAAATCTGTGTTCCTGAAGGTTTTTGCGTCTGTGTGTGTGTGTTAATACGCGCAGAAACGGCATCGACTTCGTGTTCCAGGAGTTCAGTCAGACCCCGGACGCCCCCACGCCGCCGTACCTCTCCTACCTGACAATCCTCGGCGAGTTCTCCAGCAAACTCCTCAAACCGGACAAGAAAATAGTGTAAGTGCAGCGGAGAAGCGCAATTAAATCTTCTTTTTTTTTTTAAAAGCGGTGCTTTCTGAAAGTCTTGTCCTGGTCCGGGCAGGTTCTCCTACCTGCAGAAGCACACCGCGGAGCACATCGTTGACCTCAGGGAGGAGTGCTGGCAGCCGCTCATCTACTACCGAGCATCCCTGCTGGCCGCGGCCGAAGGGGAGGATGCCGCGTCTTACGTGAGCTCCGACAGGAAGCCGTACCTGCCCGGCCGCTCTCCCTTCTCCAAAACTAGACTAGAAGGTGCTGCACCCGAACATGAAAATCAAGCAAGTATTTAAAATAAGTTACCGCTGCTTCATGTGTGTACTTTTATTTGATTTTTTAGGGAGCAAGTCCCCCTGCCCGCTCAGCCCCTTCGACCCTAAAGTCAGCAAAGGTCACAGGTCGAGCTTCAGTCCCAGGTGAGCGACATCATTCGTTTTATAACCCCGGTCCCACAACAACTCTCCAGCTGGCTCGTACTGATGACTCATCCGCCTCCTTTCAGCCACCAGGAGACGGCCGACGCGGATCCCTTCTCGGTCCCCGTTGAACCTCCGGCAAAAAGGTCGAACTTCGAGGGATCCGCCACCGGCAACGAGGCGGAGGACGACACCGTGGACGTCGAGCTGTAACAGTTAGGAGGCCGTGCAGACAAACCAGCGTCCCATTTTTCTCTCTCCCTACAATGCTGTTAATACAGGTTTAAAAATGCAGTAGAGTATGTTTTGTATGTGGAAATGGTTTATAGGATATTCTTTATATTTCTTATCGTCAACAGATCCCATGAAAAGAACCAAAACCAGCAGGAGTGCATCCTACTATTACATGTGCCTGATGCATCTCATGTCATAAACTTCAAAGTGTTGTTGGAAAGTATTAAAAAGTCATCAGCGTTCCACTGGTGACTTTATCCTACATGATATCCAACATGGGAGCTGCAGTCTACTTTGAATCAATGCCACATTCACCGCACCAAATACCGACTAGAGCACCAGATATGTATTAGTCCACGGCAGAAAATAGAAAAACAAATACACTTTTACCAATGTTTGAGTAATATTTGCTAAAAAACTAAAGTGTTCACCTGTTTTAGCAAATTGAGTATATATAAATCTAACTATACATTTGTGATCAGTGTTTAAAGATTTGGCATTTTACAGTAGAAACCAATGGGAATTGCTTTCATGGGGTTTGTAAACAGAGAAATATAATAGAATATCCTTATTCAAATAATGTCGGACTCAAGTACATTTTATTCACAGAGCAGTTTCATTACAGGACCAAGTGAATCAATATGTGTAAAGTGTTTGATTATTTTTACATCTGGATCACTCAGATCCAAGATTTATCTAATTGTCTTTTAGGATTTCTGCTTTATTGTCCTTCCTGCCACTTTATTATCGCTCCTCTTAGGATATGGTTGAGCTAAAGTTTGCCAAAAACTACTTGTGTATTTGTTGTAAATTTATAAAATAAATAGTCCAAATGGTTACATTTGGCCAAGCTGTAATATATATCTAATATATATATTTTTGATCATCTTTCCTGCAGTTTTCAGTGAACACATCAAACCCAATTTTCACTAGATGGATGAAATCAAACTGCACAGTCGGTTGTCTTTACTCTTCCATTAACCAAGGCTTTATTAGTAACTTAAAGAAAAGCAAACATTTTAAAATTGGTTCCTTTTGTTCTGTCAAAAGTACATTCAAAATAAGTGATAACATAGAAAAAAAAAAGAATTTTGTCTCAAAACCTTTTTCCCCAAATTTACAACACAGCAAGCACCAAATAAATATTTACAGTTATTTATAAATCCATCTCACACATACAGTAAATATATCATAATGAATACAGACCTGTACAATATACAATGTGTGTGTGTGTGTGTGTGGCAGTGAGAGCTGTGTGTGTGCAGCAGGCTCAACAGTGGCTTGTTTGGCATTTACACCCCAACGTCTCATTCCAACAGACAACCATGAATGAGTTTTACAGTCTATAGAAAGCTTTCTCCGTGAGGATCACTGGAATGTAACATTAGCCAATGACTTCAGATGAGGAAGTTTAAAAACCTGAATCTACTTGCTTTCTGTCCAACAACTCAGGGAGCTGTGACCTGTAGCTCGTGTGGATGTGATTACAGAGCACGGATGTTCAGATGAAACACTCGCCCCGCCGCCCCAAAACATTGATAAAAATTACTACGTGCACAACGACTACTTTTTCCTGCGTTGGCAGTGTGGAGATGAAGCAACAGTCTGCTCGTGACATCATGAAGTCAGATGTGGAGACTTCTCTTGAGGTGGCAGGTGAGAATAATAAAACATCTGGTAGTGTGTGATACTGTGACCAGCCGACCCCACCAGTGGGGGGGGGGGAGGAGAGAAGGCTTGATGCGATTCATCCACCGGCGCTGCTGGTGGAGCTGTGTTTCTGGGAGCGCACGGCGCTCAACAGGACGCTGCGGGGAGAGGGTGGGGGGTTCATTCAAAGTCATCTTCGTATTCATACTTCTCCAGGTCCAGGTTGCAGTGTGGACTGGGGATCTCAAAGAAGTGTTTCTTTGTCAGACCCAGCTCGGTGGAGATGTGCTGCCCTAAAGGGCTCAAAGGGTTCTCGTACCTAAACGGACACACGGAGGAAGGGGTCAGCAGTGGGGTCATACAGACACAGTGCATGTGCCACAGGAACACCGTGTTCAAGAAACAGTTTGACGGCCGGGAAACAAATGCATATTCAGCTGGTTAGCTTAGCTCAAAGACAGCAGGGCCGACTTTGTTCAAAATGTAAAACAACGCACCTACTGGCACCTTTAAAGCCGGCTGATTAACAAAACCAACTGGAAAAACAAAGCCCCAGCTCGAGGTAAGAATCCAGGACGTTACCGTGTCCGGCCTTTAACCCTCGTGAAACAACAACCTGTCGGGTTTACACTGTGGTTTTCTACGTGGATTAAACAAACGATCTGTAACGGGTTTATTGGTGAGCTGAAGAGGGTGCTGATTGGGGATCTTTCTCAGAGCCATGCTAACTCTTTACCCTGTTTTCCAGTATCTGTGCTAAGCTAACTAGCCCAGGCGGTAGCTTTATTTTTTTCAAAGTTACCACTTTGTCAAACTATTCCTTTAAAGGCAGGATATTTTCAACCAGACAGCACAAAGGAGCAGCACATAAAGGCATGGGCAGAAGGAGAGGAAAGGATAAAACAGAAAGCGCCTGGTTCAAAAACAGACTCCCAGCTCTAGGACACTAGTGCTTTCTGACAAAAGTGGCTGCTGTCAACAGGAGGCTCAGATTGGGGGGTGAGGGTAGAGGCTAGGAGTGTGGTTTAGGACTAGACTCAGAGAGAAGGAGGAGGAGAACACTGAGTCCCTTGCTGGTTCCCTCCCTGGGTGTCTTACCTGCTCTGGTTAGCGGTCTGTCTCTAGGAGTCGGTGGTGTTCCTAAAAAACACCACAACATACCCGTCATCTATCACTGACTCGCTCTGCTCTGCTGCCGGACAGGACGCTGAACTCTGCTCAGCCTTCACTGTCCGGCTGCCCAGTAGACTGATCAACTACAACTGGGCTGTTCCTGCCAGGGCATGGCAATCCATTGTCTGCTCTTGTTTCCACATTTAATAACGTGCTTATATTGCACAATGAGCAGGGCCTGTATTTAGCAAACTTCTGTAAATGACACGTTGCTGTGTAAACCAACTTGGGAGTAAAAAAAAAAAAAAAAAAGAAATAAAAAAAAGAAACATTAATGAAGCAACAAACTCCTACTTACTGCAAAAGGAATAACCGTTAAAAGCAACTTGAATTGGTCAAATGATTTATCACATGTATGCCTCCAGCAGGAACAGCCAATCAGAGACGGAGAAGGATTTACATCTGCTAAATTGTCAATTTCTTTAAATAAATCTTTCCATTGAAATAAATAAATCTAGCCCATTATTATTATTATCGTTAAATAAAATATGTTATTCTGCAAAAGCACATAGTATTCTTTAAAAAAAAAAGAAGATATTTTTGTGAAATAATTTTTTATTTACAGGAGCAATTAATAACAAACTAATATATTTATAATCTGCAAATAGGGATGAAATGATAGTAACTTGCTGGTAGACGAGGTACATCAGAAGGCTTCACTACTGCAGTGAGTGAGCTCTCTTTTAGGAGAGTCTTTTCATTGAAGTTGGAAGGAATACAATACATAGATTTTCTTAAGATTGTGAGTAGGAATCAAAGTGAAGGACTTTCAGGATTGTAACATCTAACGAGGATTAAAGTCTTCAACTTACGCGTCGTTGCACTGATCGTTGGCGGCCTCCTCGGCCACGAGGATGTCGTACTCCTCGGCAGCATATTTCTCCCAGTCCGAGACCTCCTGGCCGTCTGTCTCCAACTCCTTTAAAACAAAGTAACGTGACCCCTCTGACAGGAAACAAGTCTCCATGCTGTCACACACATCTGGTTCAACCGTACCCGTATGATAGAGAACGGGTCCTTCTGCTCGTGGTCCAGGTACTTCTCGATGTTGAAGAAAGTGTCGAAGAAGATGTGGGACATCTTGCACCGTTTGAGGTCCCGCAGGGTGATCTTACCTAGACAGGACGAAATAGGGACCGATGAGTTATGGCATTATGGGTTATTAAACTATTCAGGAGGTCTCACGGCCATCCAGATGTGGGGATCTTGTAGTGCGACAGCGGTTAAGGATGTGATCGTTTGTCTAATAAACGGCTGGGCCACAATTTGTCAAAATAGGGCTGCAAACAAATTCTTGCTTTTATTATTTATTAATCTGTCAATCATTTGTATCAATTAACTGACTCATCTAGTCTCAAACATTTTTTCAAACAAGTCTAACAAGTTATTCGAGTGCTCCATCATGTTCTTTAAATAATTTTGGTTGAAAAAAATCAAAGATATTCTATTTATAAAGATGTGAAAAGAGAATGGCAGCACATTTTTCAAATTTGAAAACGGCAAATCTTTGAATTCTTACCAGATCGATGTTATAAAATACTTTTATAAAATACTCTGCGTGCGTATCCAAATGAATAAATTTCCCCCAACTGTTTTAAAAACGATGAGTCAAAATCAAGATAAACTGAGCCGATTTTGAAACATCCTCCAGATTTTGCCAGCCTATCCCCCTCATGCAGCTGCGTAGGACGCTCAGGGCTCCTGACAGCAAAGGCCCAATCACCTTCAGCTTCCCTTCAAATCTGGAATTCCAGAGCGGGAGCCACGCCGGATGTTTGGAGGCGGCCGTCAGCTCGCTCAACATTAAAGATGTCCGACTTGCCTCGTGATAAGACACGAGCGTGCTTTCAAAGTGATGTACCAAAAACTTAAAATCAACTCTAAACCCAACAGATAGACTTGCTACGTGATGCCTGCAATGAAGTGATTTAAAAAAAAGTATCTTTGTAGCCATCACAAGCGTTTCAAAGGACCAAAAAAGAGACTTTCCATTGATGAGAGAATTGAGTTCAGCGTTCCACGACAGTGGCATTTAAGACCGTCTCTGGTCTGTCTGTGGAAACTCCGCCAGACTCATCTGATCTGCATATTACGTTGTCATCAAATGCAACATCTTTATCGACAGCGGGCGCTGAAGCTCACATGACTGTACCGCGGACCAGAGAGCCCCCGAAGAATATCACATTCAATCAGACATTTAAACCGACTTATACATCTCTTAAAATTGCGGCGGGACTAAGTGTTGGCGAAACATCAGCCTTAAAGTAAGAAGTTGTTGCATCTCATGTTACACCGCTCCACTAGTGCAGCATACCGCCAGGTCGACTGAGGGTCACATTCACGCTGTGGCTATCAATACTAAACATGCGCCGCCTCGGCGTGGACCAGTGTCTTCCAAATGGCTTGGGGACAACGCTAAGTGCTGGAGGGGATTTGTTGACAGCGTGGACAACACCAACAGCTGGCCCCAGTCAGTCCGTCTCTCATCTGTATATCCGCGTTTAGAAAAATGGAACCCGTTAGGACGTTCTGGTGTGTGTGTGTGTGTGTGAACGTAAAACGGGTCTGACCTTCGACCTCGGGCTTGACAAGGTCAAGCATTTGGCAGAGGCAGTCCTCGAAGGGAAGGGGCTCGATGGCCATGGTCTCCAGCCTTTGGCACTGGTCCTCGTAGAAGTACTCCAGCTCGTACATGCTGAGCACCCCGTCCCCGTCCAGGTCCATGCAGCGGAACCAGTACTCTATACTGGAACGGGTAGAAGGACGGAGCGAGTGAGGACGAAGGCTTTGAGGAAACAGAAGATGTGATCGGTGCGGCGGTGAGTCCACCGCATACCTGGTGTCGGTCTTCTTGTCTTCCTCAGAGATGAGGAACCAGACGAAGTCAGCGTAACTGAGCCGCCCCTCCTTGTGCACCTTTCTGTCTCTGGCAGAATAAACCAAGCGGTTAAACCACAGACATTTAAAATGTGTCTTTTCCTAAATAGAAGAGCAGCTCGGCACCCTTTGAACTCTGTCGCATTCTTCACTTACCTCGTTACTGTTCCTGAGAATAGTCTCTCAATCATCTTACTGGAGATGGCTGTGAGGGGGGACGGAGCAAAGAGATAACTTAGAATCCAGACTTTTGGAAATAGAATTCTCTCATTCAACAGTTTTCTCGGTTATTCACAACACATGTAATTCATTCTCACAGACTGTAAATTCAAACTGGCTAGTGTAAGCTCTCTCCCCCTCTTTTTTTTATTTATTTAATCTCGACAATGTTATAAATCTTCCGGTCATCATTTTTGCCCATATAGCTGTGGAAATTGTTCCAGACGTGCGTCATCCGAGCAGAGTATAAATGCTGCGCTCTTATTGATCTTGTGTCTCATTTCCCCTCTCTCTCACTCGCGGACCATCAACCAAGAACATGTGGCGTAGAGTGTGTGGGGAGGAAGCGCCGAAGACGAGTCTCGTGAACGTGTTTGTGGGTGAGCTGGAACAAAAGCCGGGACCAAATAACGTTTACAAGCGCTTTCTAATTGTTTTCCTGTAGTTTCGGACTGGGCAAGGAAAATGTGTCTTTTGACAAGGAATCGGCATTTGTCCCTCGTTGTTTGAACTGTGAGTGTGATTAGAAGATTAAAGGTTTATCCAAATACAACAAATCTTGCAGATTCTACTTTTTTTTAATTTCTTTGGCGAAAAGTGAGGTTTGTGCACACCTTGGTCATTGTGCTGTTCCAGGTCCTTCTGGTCTATGTAGAGGTCGTGGTCGGTGTCCAGCTCCCAGAACTTGCAATAGATGACATAGAAATGTTCATAGGAGAAGAACTCTGTCAGCTGGTTCACATCTTCTTCCTGCTCCAGCAAAGCCAAATTCTGGGAGAGAAGGAGAAGAAAAGATTTTGGCCATGAGTTTTTGTAATATTTATGATCAACATACTCTTAATATACACCAAATTGCCCATGATAGTTTACAGGCCGGCTTCCTTGTTCATTTTTGAGCTACTGTACTTGTGGTGTCGTACTTGCTCATTATACAATCATGCATTTGTTTTCCCCAGCACGACTTCATCGTAGCGATGTCTTCAGATTTCAACAATTATTTTGTTGAGAACAATGTTATCATAACAAAAGGAAATCATGGCCCAAACTACAAAAGATAATGTTGGAATTTTTCTAGACAATTAAAGAACCAGAAGACACCCTTAGTAAACCAAATAAATCAATCTTAGTATCAGAGAAAAAAATTGTTTTGCAATGGTGGTCATGTACCTGAAGAAAATTACTTTTCCTGAGTTCAGAACACGTTATCTTTCCAGTCCATGAGCGGTTCACATTGTAGAATATCCTCTGAATCACCTGCAGAAACAGTTGACAGTGTCATCACGCGTGACTGAACCCAATTAATGCAGTGCCACTGCAATGCCTCGTGTGGTGGCGTACCGTGGTGATGTATCGCGAGTGAAAGTCCGGTGCCTCCTTCAGGAAGGCCAGGCCTGCGTGCGAGTTCACCACATCCTGGATGGATAAAGTAAAGTCGGCTCACTTTGTCTCTACTGCGATGTCTGCCTCATTTCCATAACAAACCCCTCAGAACTGGCAAACCCAAATGCAAGAGGACAACTCAGTGACATGCTGTGCCTACAACAATAACAAAAACACAAGTTCAGACAAATTTCTGCAGTTACTCTTACAGAGACGAGTCAAATGGCAACGCACATGTGGCATTCTCTTTTCGGGAGACGGAACCCATGACAATCCGAGCAGGCATTTAAGTGCATGCTTATTCAGACATTCAGAGTTGTCAGTGTCTATCTGCATCACTCTGTCGTGCCATATGCTTTATGAATTGAGCTATGTAAAGTCAAAATGCTCCGGGCTTTGTTGGGAGAGGCCATCAAATTCAAATGTTCCTTTGAAGGCACAGAACACTTGGTGGACCGGTTTCGGGACGAGCTTAAAGTCTTTTCTGATTTGACAGCGAGGCGGCGGGACGGTCGGAGAGAAGACGCTCGCTGGTGACGGCTCTTAACCTCCTCTCCTTCCTCATGCCATCAAGCCACAGGGCTGTGCTGCATTTCAACTGAACTGGAGCTATGTTCTTGCCATGAACCCCCCCCACCCCCTGGGTTTTTTTCTGTATTCTACCCGCTTTCCTTTCTGCAGGGGAGGGGTGGGAGGAGAATTGTTGACATAAATGCGGAGGCGGCAATGAAATTAAAAGGCCTTATTTCGGGGCAGCCGTCGTGCCTCCTTGACTCTTAGTGTGAGAAATTAAATCATAGAGAAACACATAAATCACAGGGCACAGGAAACAGGCGGGGACAGTCAAATCTACTCCACTGCAATCCGCCTTTCATTCATCAAAACAGTCAAAGGCAATTCGCGGAGCAGGAACCATACAAATTAAACGGCGGGTGCCACAAGGCATCTCTGCCGGTATGCTAACGGCTGTTCAGTGCAGCCCAGCCGCTCCCGCCAGCATGAGAATGAGTCAGGTGGAGGGTTGGGAGGGGCCTGTGTGGAGCGCCAACGGCTTGTCAGAGGGAATGAGAACACAAACAGCCAGCACAGCAGGTCCACATGGCAAGACCAAACAGTCAATACGGCCATTTATGAACCCATCGGATAAAGCCGTAATCCATGATTTCAAGGATTATTTTTTACGCTATCATGCACGGATCACAGTTCCATCGCCATCCCTCCCTGGTAATTTCTACTGAGCTCGAGTCCCGCACTGATGAAGACCTCCTTGCAGGATAATACGTCCCTGAATTAGTGCCTTGCCACATGAAAAAGCACCGCTACAAGCAGGGCAGCCTCTAAATTAAGTCCAGTTTGTAATTTTGCCATGCCCGCACAGCCAAGTCCAGCCCTCTCCCCGGGTGTGCGGCAGCCAGTACCTGCAGGAATGGAATAAGGTCGTCTTGTTCCAAGTAATTACAGCCAGGCTTGGCCAAGAGGTGCACAAATTTAGAAGCGTCGTCGTGACAGGTCTGCAGAGTTCTGGGGAAGAAAAGAGAGAACAGATGGTTACAAGGTTACTCCCTCTTTACGCTCTTGTATTCTCTCTATTCTTTGTATTAATCATTCTTCCAAGAGCACAAGTTTTGAAATGTTTCCCCCCTCAAAAGTGCAAGTGAAGATTTAATGCATTCTGAAATTAGGATTCTGAATCGCTGCCTGGTGATTACGAGCGCCGAGGATTGCGTGAGCAACGGGGAAATAATGTGAGCGGTCTGTTGTGGCCTCTCATCTAAGAACGGCAAGGTCTATCCGGTTCTCTCGAGGCTGGCGCATTATTGCGCCATAACAGTGTTCGGGCACATGGCCAAGAGCATAGCTGCCATTACAAAATACTTGTGGTGGTCCTTTCAATTTCCCGCAGGAAGACACTGAAACGATGTTTTCATCGAAATGTACTGTACGTCCAGCGACTTCTCCCTTGTGAGGCCTTTGTGATCAGTGACTTCTGTTTGGAAATGAAAAGGATAACATTGCGATCGCAGAGAGCTGCATGCGGCGTCTGTAGTCTCAGCGAACGGTCATCATCGCTCAAAAGGGGGATTGTGCGAGACATTCGGCCACGAGTGTACCAGCGGCCCAGGGAGAATAAGAAGAGCCATTGTCTTACTTTCTCCACATAGCCACGAACTTGTGAACGGACACGAAGCCGGTCCTGTCGCCTCCAGCCGAGCAGAACAATGGCATTTTCCAATAGAGAGGACACTCGCTGGCCTGGGGAGACACAAGAAACAGAAGAGTTTGGGAAGTGTGTGGTGTGGATGTAGAGGGGAGGGATGGGACGGGGGAGGGGTACACACAATCTTTATTGCCGAAAAACACAACACTGATGAGCAGTGTTGCATCACTTAAAAACCCAGAGGGAAACCAGCTGTCATTTATCTCTTCACTCAGGTTACCCTCAAGCCATTGCTCACATCCCCTCAGGGAGATAATATTTTCCAAAGAGGTTTCAAAATCAGCAAACCTTGGTTAAGTCAGGGGCGAAATGGCGTTAATGTAAACAATTTTTCTGGGTGGCATCTGCTCCTCCGTGCCGCAAAGCACACTCTCACCTTGGCGACCTCCCCCATGTCATCAATGGTGGCCCTTTCATTTGGGAATTGGGAAAATGTTTTCTCAATTTTGGAAATGAGGCTGTCGATGTTGATGTTGGCTTGGGGCCGGCCGTGTGGGAAGTAGAACTTTGGAATGCTTTCGCTGAGCGCTGTGGTGACGGGCTCCTGCGTCCTCACCTGGGCCTGAGACAAAACACACAGAAACGCACTGTTAGCCACTGACGCTAGCAACGGCTAGCGGCTCACAGCTCAAGCACTCCGTCGCACCAGCAATATAGCGTTTTGTGTCGAGGCAAGCCTAGACACAAGCACTAAGTTGCTGGCACGACAACCACGCCTCTTAACAGCCCCGAGGTCCATCAGGGAAGAGTTGTGACTACGCGGCTAGTAGTTATACTTAGTATCCATTTATCTGTAACCCTGTATTATAATTTTCCCTTTAATGAATTGTCACTCCGTAATAGCTTTAAATTAAGATGTGTCAAGTGACATTAATAGCATGCTTTGACTCACACTCCTTTCAGTCTCTGGCTGAAAACCACGATTGACCTTGTTAATGTCATCCATTTATCAAATGATGAGTCTGGAATGTAATGGGTCCTATAGAAAATAAATAACATTTAAATATGGCGATCTACTTACAGGAGTACTGGACTATGTTTGTTTGATAAACACAAGCGTTTGAAAATACATGAGGAGGTGGCGGGGATGACTCCACAATAACATTTAATTAAGAAGTATCCTTTGGTCTTTAACTGCATAATGTGTAATCTAACTGTAAACAAAAGAATATCTATAAACACCCAAAAATTGCACAAGACAACCGCATAATGTGAGTGATATGTGTATACAGAGGTAATTAACAATGTGTTTTTACTTGTTATTTTCATAAACAGAACAATATTTCCAATTGTCAGTTTAGATTTCAGTTAAACTCCTTGTGTTATAATCTGTGTTAACATACTTGGAAATGATGGTTCAATAAATACAGACTGGATCTTTAACAAGTACAAGTACAAGATTTTCTTAACGACTCTGTTCATTAAATAAATCAATAAATTCCCAGGAGACATTTTGACCGGATAGCATTACATGACAAGTATTCCAGTGATCCACGACTGTGAGCCAGCATAAACAACACCGTGGCCTCAGAACGAACACACCTCAATCAAACACCAACATTGTCTTTGGTATGCGTTCATAAACTTTTGTTTTGTCTGCGATGACAAGGCCTATGAATTAAAAACACATCTTCTTTAATGGACAACCCCAATAAAAGGACGAGGCTATTCCAACATCACCGTGTATAATGAGTGTTACTGTTAAATAAAGACTGAGAGAGCCACCTTTGATTTTAGGTTTTAACGTGGGATGTACTGATCCAACTTTTTCAGTCTAGCCACCGACTCAACTCGAACATTGTAAAACTAAATGTAACAAATAAATACATAATCAAATATATGATCGAGCTTTTTGAGACAGTATCGGCCTGATATGGATAAGTACCTAATTAAAGGCAAGTAGTAGACAGTAGTTGTCAATGAGGCATAGGTGGGTGTTAGCTTTGAACTGGGGAGGTACAGTGTGGGTTTAGGGGTCTTTTAGCTGGGAGTTATGACAAGATATAATGCTGAGCTACATTTTTTAAAGTCTTCACTGCCTTCCAACACACGACAGCACGGAAATGTCTCTGTGCGCGTCCTTCTACCTACTTCTGCCTCGGACCCCAAGTAATAGCTTTGTGTGCGCTTCGCTTTGTTGACTCTACATGGAAACCAGTGTGTCTTTTTAAGTGTAATAACGATGATATAATGCAATAACCATTTATGCAATGACACATTTCAAACCAGTGTGATTTATTACACCAACTGAGCATAGCTGACACACCGAGGAGATCACATTCATTGATAAAACATCCACTTGATGAGGGTCTTGCTGAAGAGCACATAAAACTGTGAAGCCACACACTTAAACAGCCAAACTGCATTAGGATCAAAATGTGTTATGTTGCATATATCAGCCACTTACTAAAAACAGCTTGAGCGGAGCATGCTTCACTCCCAGTCGTCATCACATACCCAAAGACTATTTACATGACTGATTTGCCAACTGGATCACTATGCATGGCCTAACACAGGCTAAGAGACAAACAAAATACCATTGTGTTGTTTTTTTGGTCCAACACATTCTACCAATTATTCTCAAGTCTCGCTGGATTTGTCGAAGCCTACATATAAGCATCATGAAAACCTTAAAATATAGTAGGATAACTAAATCCAGCCATATCAATTTCTACAAGATATGTGTCAACACTGAATGAAATGGTTTTGCCGTATTCCGTCAGCAGTAATCTGCTCACTTCAACCAGAGAGATGAGAAATGCTGCTGATCCTCTGCTCTTCCCTGTCCTGTGCGTCAGCGTCAGCCATGGCTATAAAAGGACATAAACATCTCCTGTTGCCCTGCCCCAGCACTGTCCCCTCTATCTCTCGCTCCATGCTAAACGCTAGCAGAGCTCTTGAGCGCAAACCGCTAAGCCCCATGACATTTTGCACATTCACAATGATGTGGTCTGGAAAAGGACAGTAAAGCGGCTGAGAACAACATACCACAGAAGATGAAACATCCCCCAATAACCCCGACTCATGTCTCATATTTCTCGGCACAAAGAAGAATACCCTGACCCCAAAACACTCGCAAAAAGTGGGTATGATTGTACAACAATGACATTGTTACATGGCGCGGCAATGTGTGTGTGAGCTAGTTGATCCTAAGTCACCTTGGGAGAGTGATGTCAACTTTATAAACATGGCAAGAGTGAGGAAGAGATAGAATTACCGTAAATCAACAGTGGCCTGTATTATAGCGAATACGTAGCAACGCTAGTTGAATACCAAAACATGAAGCTCACAAATACCAGTCTACATTATTGGACTTGCCCACTGGCTGACAGGCCAGAGAAGCCTGTGGAAGAGGGCACACTCATACACTCAACACCTGCCTGTCCTTGTTGGAAGGCTCTGAGCCTCTTCTTGAACCGAGAGGGCAGAACAAAGTCACAGCCGCGTGCCAGCAGGGCCAACTCCTTCCTCAGGTCTGGGTCCTGGCGCAGAGACAGCTCCCTCATCCTCATCCTCGCTCCGGACAGGATGGGGAAGACATAAACACGCGAAACACAACCCCTCAATCTAGCGTTATCCTCTCGACTGTGCAGATCACTTGGCAGTGGCAGCAGTGGAAGTCCTCCGTGTCCCTGTGATTGTCCTCTGTCAGAGTGAGAGCCTCTTAATGCAAGGGAGCAGCTGCTACTGTGACACTCTCTCTCCCCATTCCAGATCTGGTCGCACAATCTCAGCTCTGCCTACTGCTGCTGCTGCTGCTGTTGCTGGTCTGTCTGTGTCCCTACATAACATGCACGTACGTACGCACACACAGACACATACACTGCACAGGGTCAGGGAGCCCTTGCCTCAAAGCCAGTGGGGAGATAAGAGGCGGCAGGGTGTTTGTGTGTGGGAGTCACTTAGTGTTCGTGTGGGATGGGAGGGGTGTACGCAATAGATCTGCCCTTTCCAGTTTGCATTCCTCAGCGCTCATGGAAGGTTATGCAAAGAGACAGACCTGTTGTTGCAGCTTGCAGCAGCCTCGGAAGCCAAATGAGGGATGCACCTCAATAACGCGATGACACACTGCTCATGTTCACTGGCTTCCTTTCTGAAAAGCTCCCACACGACAAAATACATTGTTTATGCTCTGAGGCCTGCAAACTGGATCACCCTTCCTTTTGGACAGTACGGACAGACGCTAATGGGGAAAATTCCACCAAAAAAAAACTGAAGTGATGGAATATAATTTCAGCCACATTCTAAATTATGCTGCATCTGTCACCTAATCTTCCTGAAAGTATGAATCACAAGAACAACCGGCAGACAAAATAAACTTAATGAGGCGTTGTCCAAGAAATACACAACCAAGGTACGACTATATAATAGATAACAAGAATGTAGGTCAAATAGATGTATTCTATACAACTATTCTGCATCTTATCTAAGGGTGGTCTTTGTTTTGCCTTCAACTTGCAAGGCTGAGCTGCCAGCCATTCCACGTCTTATTATAGTTGATAGGCAATATGGGGAGGGGGAGGGGGGGGATGTCAAATTCAAAGAATGATGACCAAACAAGTCTGCGCCTATTAAAAGCACCAGTTTGGGCAATCCAAGAAACTGGACCTGGAAAACAAGGGTGTATCTTTAGTCCGCAAACAAACATCCACTTCCAGTTGAGGAGTGATGGCAATTACATCAATTCTCCACAAATGTGCTGATCTAACAGCTCTGGGGTCGCCATCACTGCACCGACTGTAACGTATGGAAAGCCTAACACCTCTCTATATCCTCCTGCTGCTGCTGTTGTTGTTGTTGTTGTTGTTGTTGTAAGTGTTGATTAAACAGAAATGGTACAGAGATGTCCACATCAGCAGGCTATTTGAACAAACCTATGTTTTTGTTAATGTTATTGTTATTTCACACAGAAAGTGAAAGAACGCCCCCATTATTTTTAGATGACAGGATTACAAAGTCAATAGTTTTTCCACTGGTTTCTGCTCAAACCCAGTTCCTGTTATTGTCCACACAGGACACTGCACGTGCTTGATAAGCTGTTTGTATGACGGCTTTTCTGCCTTTTGTTCCTGCTCATCAATTCAAACCAAACATGGAAAGGACAGCACCATGACCCCAAAAATGTATTAAATAAAAAATAAAAATAAACATGGGTAGATCCCAACTGTCAACTCACGAGGAATACTGTTGTGTCTGACCTTGTGTTGGGGCAAACAAAAAGAAGTGTGTTTCACAGACAGGGGTTTCACAACACAGTAAAGAATAATGATGTGTTTGTTTACATATGAGGCAACAGTCCCGTTGGTGTTTTAAAATATAGACACACGCGGGGTGAACTGCATGGTGTGGACTGAGGAAAATCTCTTTTCAAACCCCCAAACCGGGACCCTTACAGTAAATGCACACTCAGGTGTATGTGCTTATGCATGGGCCACAGGGGTGCTATTGTTTATCGATATCTGGCCATCTTAATAAATTGTGATCGAACAAAAAGAAGTCATAATGAGTAAGGTCTATGTAAGCACTGAAAGCAAGTGCAATACTGTCATTAATTACATTATTGTGGTGAAAACCGGGACATGGTGGTAGTGACATTTTTGTGTTTTACAGATGGCTGTCAGGACTCGGGAGGCCCAGCTTGAAACCGGGACAATCCTGGACCAACCCTCACACAGACACAAATCACAGGTTCTGAAGGTTAGCTTCCTGCAGGATGATTTGATGTGTATGCCTGTTAAAGTCTCAGTGAAACGAAAGTTAGAGCGCTTTAGCCACTGTACTGTGATTACGTTTTGATGTAAAAAAACGGTACTGTAAATAACAAGGATGGACAAACTCCAGCAAACCTCTTCCCTAACCAACTTATCTTAGGGCCCGAGTAGGTAACAGACTACCAGTCAGGCAGACTGCTAAAGTACTATGTCCACACTCTAATGGGTCACTGTGATGAAAACGCAAGAAACTCAGACTGACCCCCACAGTACATCTAACCTGTCAACCTTTTAAATCTGTACAGAAATTGAGTCCAATCATGTTCTCTTAATACATAACACGTGACTGTAAAACACACTGCGTTAACTATTAGCTGGTTGGAAAGAACTCCCAGCAGTTGGATGACTATTCACAAGTTGTTGAGGTTGCATTTTAGTTGAGCTGCCATCCAAAAGGCAGCCGACACTGTTGTTTTAAAACTGTGATTTTCAAGAAACAACATGCAAGGCAGACAAGGCAACCGCAGTGGAGAGAACCATTACAGGAGGGTGGGGCAAAACCGATTAAAACTCCCCCAGAGGGCTTTCCTAAGCTGTCAATACAAGCAAACACAACATCCCATAAACTATATTCAGCTGGCTTCAGTTTCTGCATTACAAACATGATTGAACCAGTTACACGTACCACGGTACACCCACACAGAGGTAACGCAGACCAGACCATCCCATGACAGTGGGGGCGGAGTCACAGCTGGTTCACAACAAAGGGGTACAGAGATGATGCTGCAGTGAGATCCAGAAAGGTCTGGCCCAATCCACCACAATCGGATGTCTGAGACCGGGATTTGGAATACATGTGATTGTGGGCCAAAAATAGGCCTGATTGACTGACAACATGGTGGGCTCAGGCCAAGGCCGACGAGTAGAACATGGTGTGAGCAGATCAGCTGCCTTGTGTAAGAGCAATAACGCAGTAGCAGTCGGACAGTTGCCGTAGGGGTTTGTTGGAATATCTATGTAGACTACATGGCACCAGAAGTAGAGCAAAGGGTGAGAACCCTAAAGAAAGAAGCTGCAGATAAGGTGTGACAATACTTTGATTTGATGTTTCCAGGGTTTTCATTACAGTGAGAGTTCAAATGATGTGGCTAGTACGAGTGCTAAGATAACCGTGTTTGGAGTTTATACTGAGCTTATTCAGTTATGAGTTTATGAATAAACAAAAAGCTGCAAAAACATGCGGTTAAAGAAAGAAAAAACGGAACAGTGTACAAGGTGCCTTTGTGCTCCAGAAATATCCGTAAAATGCTGGCGTAGGTAGCCACCTTATATGTATTTGTGCCATCTCAAAGAAGGCCTGGATCAACTGATTCCTAGCTGAAACCTAACGTTTGGTACACTTATACTGATAAATTCCCAAGACTTCAAAATAAAAGGACTTGTGGGAAACCCTGCAACACCTGGTTCTCTCTGACAGTTCAGGCAACTGATAACGTGACCCTAGACCCTCGCTTCAAATAGCTTCAATGTTGCTGAGCCCGACCGAGGACGTTACAAAAATACATCTTGTGAAATAACCTGTGATCCTAAATGCGGACGCTGAGAACTGAAGAAAAAAAACAACAACCTCAGATTAAATGTATTTATACTGATCTATATTGCTAAAACGAGTGTCTCTGTGTGTGACCTATTGCACTCGTACCACAGAGGACATTTCAGCTGTTGAGCTGCATAGCAGAACCGAAAGCCAGGCCCTTTATAGGAAGCTGCTATTTACTGTACATAGTGCAAATGACAAATCTATGACCACGTATACGGACAATGAGCAGCTTCTAATAGAAGTCGTTTCAGAGAAAATTACAGAGAGGATGAATGTGCTGCCACGCCTCATCTCACTGGCAGAGTTCTGGGTGTCTAATGCCAACACAAGGGAACCAAGGCTATCTATATCGGTGTCTGATGTCAAAGTCAGACCAGCTGTTCCAGGCTGCATCAGCGTGCCATAAATTGAATTTTTGAGTAATCCTTTGAAGAATGCATCTGTATGCAGGAATTCATTTTGTTGTCTTTAAATAGGAGTATGATTTTATACATCTTCACGATCCCTTTAATATTGAGTGACGGTGATGCCACATACATGAGTCACAGAGGAATATGCACAAACAGATCCATCTGTTGAAACCTCTTACTGCTCCACCATCGGGCTCATATAAAACAAGACAAGTAGAAAAGCAAGAGTCCAAGAGTCCAGCAATGCCTTTTACGTCTTCTTCCTCCTG
This sequence comes from Cottus gobio, assembly GCA_023566465.1. Classification (NCBI taxonomy): domain Eukaryota; kingdom Metazoa; phylum Chordata; class Actinopteri; order Perciformes; family Cottidae; genus Cottus; species Cottus gobio. The sequence continues at coordinate 19,991,826 of CM042227.1, read as the reverse complement.
TGTTCAGGCTGTTTTAGCAATTAATCATTTCTCATCTGGTCCCAAAAAGGCCCAAGTAAGACTATATTTGTATGGTTACCTAGACCCGAGATATCCTGGCGTACAGAGGATCAAAAACGGTTTCATTTGATGCATTTTAGGTCACTACATTTGTCCGAAAACAAATGGAAGGTTAAAGCATTATGCACTTTTTAAATAAGTCTTTTCTTCCATTTTTTCTAGTTAGTTAAAAAGGTATGCATTATGAAAAACCTATGAAATTTGCTTTTGATATGAATACTTATGATTATGTGATTTATGCAAACAGGTGTTCTCTTGGTATTGTGAATCTGTTTTTTTATTGATTTGTGGTGACTTGTAAACCCATGCAGGCTAGGTATTATTATCTGCATTACACAATATAAAAGATAATGCCTTTGTTTTCACTCTCCAGCCTTGGTGTTTTAGCCAGAGAAAGAGATGTCTCACCAGCAGTGGCGGGCCGTGCATTTTCTCCCTGGTCCTTCTGTGCGGTCTGATATCGCATACATAAATACGCGGATGAAGGGATGCTGCGTCATTAACGAATAATGCATGTAGCCACATCGACAACAACCAGTCACATTTAGTTATAGCAAAACATGACAAAACAATCCAACAAAACTGTAACACACCGCACACTCAAGAGCACGAGCCACAATATAATGATGTGTTGTTTGTGTCTGCACAACACTTTAAATGCATCACGACGTAAAAAAAGAAAAACGTGGACAGCGAGGGAGAGATACTCGTGAAGTTGTTTAGTAACCGTGGAAAAAAAACAATAAAACATAAAATCTGGTGACATGTTTGTGACACAATGTGTTGAATCTGAGGTATTTAGGATCAAACTGTCCTACAGAACAAACGCTCCCAAGTGCAGAGAAGCATCGAAAGCTTTATTTTGAAATCCTTCGCTGCACTTGAAGTGCGGGGAAACTCTGCCCGCCTGGCAAGGAGAGGGAGATAAATTTAACCCCAAAAATGTAGTTAGCGCTAGCTAGTTAGCTCTCCAACAACCACGGAAGGTAGTGGGACCAGTCCCCGGCTCAACAGCAATAGTGGCTTATAAACTGCTGTGGCTTGTTTATGATTAAATACGACTGCAGATGTAAAAACACAAACAGCAGTTCACTCACCAGATGCTGTTCACTTGATAAAGAAAAAGTCCATCCGCCTCTCTTTGTTAACAAATGTGGTTGTACAGTTTATCGGTAAGCTTTAGGTCCTTCTCCATGGCCATGAACGCCAGTGAGGACAGTCCAAGTTTCCATGCGTTTCAGGGGCTGAAAATGTCCACGTTGTCAGTAAATCCACCACCAAGTCCATTTCTCCTCCTCATTCAGCCATTGAATGCTAAAACAAACTACACCAAGTAAAACACTAAAAATGTCATAACTTCTCTTATGTTTCAGCCTGAAATGTTCTTACTCCTCCTGAGTTCTGCTAGCCGCTAAGTAGCTTTCTGTTGACTTAAGTCACGCGGGTCCACTGACCAATCACAGCGCATGTTATAATGCTGACGTACTTCCAGGCCACCTCGGTATCGCTGGCACGTCAAAGAATGTCCAACTAAAGATCTGATTTGTTGAAGTCTATGACAATCAAGGATAACATCCCCATGTACTTTAATCTGCAAAGTCTACCTAGTAGGGCTCTGGCCGCTCTTCTTCCATAGAGACATAGAGGTGAAATCTGATTGAATAAGAGCTCTCCTTAAAACAAGCAGCACTGGAAGCAGTGCAACAGACGAAGACAGGAGCTGTGCAATGAGAAAATAAGCCAATAGGGAAGAAAAGTATAATACACGGTGTATTTGGGAAAAACAATTACATTATAAAATAGCTATAACTTTGTGATTCTGTTTAGGCCAGCAGAGAAGGCTTAGCTGGCCCTGACAGACCAACACCAGTGACCACTGGATCGCTTCCTTGCGCCTGTCTTTAACATGTCAACAACATATCAACAGGTGGAGTCTCTAAGAGCATGCGTCTTCAGTTGTCTGGTTGTCACTTGCTACGCTCACAACTTCTTATCTTGACAGAGCCCTCCAACAGATATACTAAACCTTTTTTTGCCTTTTAACTGCTTTGTGCAGCTTCGTTTCTTCTGTAATCGAAGCAGCCCAAAGCAAAAACAAACAAACAAAAAAAACACTATTTCCATCGAAAACATAAGATCAGCAACTCACGGACTGAACGGAGTAGCCAGAGTGGCAGTGATAGGCTCGGTTCAGACACTCCCACCTCTCATACCACACTAACTCGTGGGCGAGGCCTGAACATTTGGAAAGTATTTGCCTAATAATCACTACATATGCCTTCAGACATGGAGGCTCCACTATGATAGTGCAAAATGGACAGCCCCTAGTACCTTTGATCTTGTGGGCCACTCAGCAGCCCCTTGTGGCAAGCCTTGGAAAATAGAGACCCCAGAGGATACATTAGGGCCAACTTTGAGAAATTAGAAATTGAAATCTGTAAACGGGAGCGGGATGGCTAAAATAAACTTAACAGCCCCTGAGCGTAGGATATGAAATATTTCCAACTAGAGACAGCAGCAGACAGCAATTGTTATTGCTACTAACATGAAGGATGGCATAATTATATGGAAAAAAAGATCAACCACAAACTCAGTAACTCATTCCATTGCCAATTGGATATTTATGCTGTGTCTGATGAGGTGCAACTTTTGGCTGTACGGCAAACCCATGAACGCATAATCTTAAACAGCGGTTACGTTTAGCCCTCTTTCACAGCAGACATGTTGGCCTGTCATAATAGGAAAAGTACCAGTGTTACTAATAACATTAATATTGGCTCCATTTTATTCAAATATATCACTAATCTCTGACAGCGCACCAGCATGCACAATACCAGGACCCTGAAATAGAAGCAGCTATCTATTATTTAGGCCCGTGCTTTTTATACTAAAAAGGCCTATTGGCACAGTTATTGTGCAACCTTATGCATATATAATGTAGGTATAGATGTTTTGTTTAACAGTCTTCATTTCCGTTTGTTGAGGCAAAGTGATTGAGCATGTGCGTGTTTTGAAGGTGGTTATTAACATAGCTTGAGAAACATGGAATTCATTCCAAGCTATTGTGTTGGAATTCCTTTGGTTACACAGGCGTACCAAAGAAGTTGGTAACTGCGTGTACAGTCTACGAAAACACAATACAACCATTTGAACCTATGAGATGAAGATGCATTTTAGGATTTACTTCTATTCAACGTACATTGCAAAATAATGCTATATTCCCAGTCTCTACCTACGCCTCAGATCTTACTGCTTATACCTGTTGCAAAACCAACAGAGCTTTGCAACACACCCTGAAGTCACAGGTATCTCAGGTGGCTCCAGGAATAGGGCCAATACTGCAGGACACGCCTTGTTTTCTAAAAGAGCAACCTTAGATGACAGCCCCAACGCATGATCTTGTGAGAACCTCGGAATCCTGTTTGAACTGGTGAAATGGTTTCATCAGTTCAAATGTTGTTCAATATCCTAATTGACCATTTCAGTCAAGAACTTGCCTTTTTTGTGCTGACAGACCTGCGTAGCACCCTGCCATTGGATCCGGTCACTCTGGTATTGCTGCTACTGCCCGAGGGTAGTGTGCTGGCAGACGGGGGGCTGGAGGGAGTACCGAGGGGAAGGGGCTTCTTCTCCGCTAGGTTCCTCTGGGATGCCACATTGTTGTTCTCATTGAAGGTCAACGACCTTTTGTCCAGGTTGTCCCCGCAGCTCAGGTCAATGTGCTGTCCGCTTTTGATGATGCCAAGATAATCTTTGAGCAGCGACTGGGTTGCGGTGTCACTCAACCAGTTGAGAAACAGCTCGTCAACTTTCATCTTCAGAACTGGCTGGAGGACTTGTGGGGACGGCATCTTGCAGGGATATCGCCTGACGGCTTGTATCAACGTAACTTCACCTGTGTAGAAAAGGGGGGCGTTAACATCCTGGCCAGTATTTCACCCCCCCCCCCCCCCCCCCCCCCCCCCCCCCCTCAAGGAATACGGCCACACTGTAGAACCGATGACATAAGCACGTTACTATAAATACTGTGAATGATACAGAGCAACGCTTGCATTGCTCGGGGTCAGTCGTCCTTTGCTTTGAGTACACACCACGACACCAACTGACGTTATTGGATTTTTAGCGCGAAGCGTCGATGCCCCAGCCCACAGGCGACAGTGTACGTGAACACATATTGACCCCGATATCGTTAGCAAGTTTCAAAAACAAACTCCATTGTAGAAAATGCAGCTGCTTAAAGTCACTTTAGCTTAAAGCTACGTGACGCTACTTAACTAGCGTCACGTAGCTGTCAGACTAACGTTAACAACGAGAATGGTCTCCAGAGTTACTCTAAGTTGGTGTGAGATAATTATATTAGCAGGAGGCGTTTGTTAGCTCCGATAGCTCTAGCGAGCTAACGTTAGGTAGTTCAGGTACCAACCTGGGGGTGAATGCAGGGTGAGGCCTAACGCGTCGAGAGGACCCTCTACGTTACTTCCTTCATCGGCGAAGCTGTTGCGCGCGTATTCGTGGACCCGATTTACAAAAGCAACGCTGCTGTATCTGCGGCGGTCATTTTTCGCCGAGCGAAAGCAAAGCACACAAGTGCTACTTCTCGGGCTCTCGTTCCCCTGGTAACCACTGCGTGTTAACGCGAGATCTTCCGCAGGGTGAGAGTTCATCCGCTGCTTCGTTCCAGCCCCACGTTTTTCTTTTTTCTCCCTCCAAGAAGATGTACTTTCACCGCCCACCTGTTCAGAGGAAGAGCCTGCTTCACTGCTCACTGTGGTGTGTACAAATATATTTCTGCTCTCTATCATTACTTCTGCTGCTGCAGTTTTTCTCATCATAAGCCTCAGTACTCAGTGGGGAAATAAAAATAGCATTAGTGCCGGTTTAAAATACTTCCAGTTATGCTAGCAAAATGTTAAGAAAAATATAGAAAATAAAGTAATACGTGTGCTGCAGAATGGCCCTGAAAGTGTTTTGTTAGACTAACGTTACTATTACAAGGCCTAATCCTACAACAACTACTGCTTCTACTACTAATATTAGCTGATCAAGGTAAAGAAGTTTAACTATTTTGAAGAATTAAACCAAATTGAACCTGTAACAATCAACAATGTGTATTTCGTGTCTTAATTCCAAATGTAGTAAGTAGCTTTTAAGTAAAAATGCAGTGGAGTAAAAAAGTAGTAGCCTATTTAAAGAAATAGTAAATTACCTCAACATTGTATTCAAATACTTAATGTAATGAATGCTTAATGTACTTAGTTACATTTCACCTCTGCATGCACCAAGTCCATCTTGCATGAACACTGTCTATAATGACACTGATGTATGATGCAGGCATTCCTGATTTTTTTGGTGCAAGTTGAGACACTTACCTTGATGAAAACAGTTATATTTATTATACATTGTGTTGCTGCAACCCATGTCCCCTAAGGAACTACCATCTACATTCCTTTTTGTCAATTCATGACTGTTTGGTTTATGCAATGCATGGTCCAGATCAACTGGGTCGTCGTTGCGGGACTCCTCTCCAGGAAACGAGTCCTGTGTGACCAATTTGGCCTCTTATGAACTTGATCCTGACTCTCCGTGCATGAATAACAATGACACATCTGCGCCTGATTCCACTCTCTTCTCTCCTCGCAGCCTTCCTCATTGCAGCAGCTGGGCCGAGCACCTGGTGTGTGTGAGTGTGTGTGTGTTTGTGTGTGTGTGTGTGTGTGGAGCTGGACATTCTTATTGATTTTCTGTAGGGGAGGAGTGGTCCCAGACATCGTGACTCCCCCACCGCGTACCCCACCACCCCCAGTGTAGAAAGCAAGCAACACAAGGAGAGGTCAGTCAAAAATAATGGGCACCATATTTGACACCGGGGTCAAAAGAAAATGGAGTGGAATGACTTCAGCTGCACGGACTCTGTATCTCATACTGAATCCAACCATCAACATGTATGCATATTTAAGAGATGAAGAAACTCGTTCTGGTCGCACTCGAGCGGCCAACATGTAACTGTAATGAAAATGGCCGGAACCCATTTTGTGATCACAGAGTCAGGAAATGAATGCTGCAATAACAATTTGACTGGGAATTACTTTCACTTACACAAGCATTGCAACCAAAAAACAACAACTTGATTACTCCACGTCTCTGTGAACACAGTGTTGCTGGGTAATTATACCGATTATGCAGGCAACATAACAAAATGGTCTAGACCAATCTGTCTCTTTTGGCAATGACAGATTATAGCCCCAAACAAAACTTTTTTTTATGTACTTATTTGTTGCTAATGCTTCTACTTTGTTTTACTTTTACTGAGATGCAAACCGTTAGTTCTCGATAAAGACCATTACATGTTGACCTAAAAAAATAAAATAATTACATGTACGTTATTAATGGTAGGTTATATTTCTCTGTATTTTTAGCATGAAAGACATTCGGGACACCTCTCACCTGAAACCTCTATCTTGCTAATAAACCACATTCAAAGTGCCTGCGGACTCTCAAGAGCAAATTAATGGCGGTTGCGCGGCTGTGGAAATTATTGACTGAATTCTCCTGATTGCTTCCCTTGATAGCGCCAGTGAATCAAATCTGAGACATTCAAAGTTGTCTGAGGCCCGGCACGTAATGAGAAACCTCTTTGTTCTGTGTTTTGGAGCCTAATCAATATCAGAAACGAGAAGAGAAAAAAAATAAAGAAAAAAGAAAAAGTCAAGGTCTCGAAACTTTAAACTGTGCAACTTTTCAAAGTGTAATTACAGTGTACAAATAGGATTTTACCCAAAGCAGTGTGCATGTATTTCTTTTTTTTTTTTTTTTTTCTTCACGCCTTGAAGGACATTTCAAAGGTTTGGCCGAAGCTGAAACCACAGGGGGACAGCTGGTTAGCGTAGGAAAGTGTTAGTGAGGAGTTCATGTGTGCAGCTCTCCCTTACTGCTGTCAGCGATGCTATACGGGCGCTCTGTGAAGTAGGCGATAAGCAATCTGCTCTAATAAGGAGAGTGAATAAAGTTGAAAGTGTTTGTGCTGTAGCTGCCCTCTGTAGAGAGTTATTTGGACCGTATTGTCCATGCACATAATGGAATAGGCGATTACTTTAAGGTTCAACTTTGTTTTGTGTTGTGCAAGTTAAACACAACTTTGTTCCTTTGGTTTCTTGAAAAATAAAAACAAAACGCTCATTTACGGATTCAGATTTTATTTTATTTTTTTATCGACTCAAGTGCATCAATTTCACCACAGTCAAGAAGGCGTCTAATTGAACTGTAACTTGTGGTTTTGGGCAGCTGTAATAACACAATTAATTTAAACATAGATGGATGGTTTTACTAGTACTTTGGCAAATACTTTCCCCGATCACTCATTGCATTCTGACATTCGAACAAAATGGACTCCCAGATGGTTGTCATTGCAAAAGGTTTTGGGATCCTTTGATTCCGATCCAAGCCTTTATATCTTCATGTCGCGGGGGATTTCTGGCGCAGCTAACCTTGAAGTTACAAATAGCCGGTCTGGTCTGTAATTTTCATACAAAAGGTACTTTTCAGATTAACTCTCCTGTTTCAAGCGGGGGACATAAAGATCACACGGTGACATTGGCTTGAGCTGCTCTTTCAGCTGGTGTTCAGCAAATCTTTGTGCCAGACATAAGTCAAACCACGGTCATACAGTCAAACGAGTTCTTCTCTTCTGAATATTAAATCGTTATCTGAATAGTTTTAACAGATTTCCCCCAATTTTGCCTTGGCAATGTAAAATACATATAAAAGTACAAAATACATACAGGTTTGATTTCTACTCTGGAACATCGTTGTAAAATATAATCTACAGTTGTAGAAACTATGCAGTTTGTGGTGATTGAAAAAAAAAGACTCAGAATTTACTGCAGCTGTACAGTTATGAAAATAACAAGTTCTGTGGATACTCAATGCGTCCTTCTTAAAACGACCTGTCACACACCGTCAAGTAAACGCTTGTATTATTCCTCACACACATTGTGTTCATTTTGAAAAAAAAAACCAGATGGGATAAGCACTTGGTCCATTCAGAGAGCGGTTATCCTATTTAATTGGAACACAGAGACAGGAACTACAGACTCAAACGGGCACGCACGTGCTTGGAGATGAGTTTTTTAACCTCCACATTTGAACTGTTTGGCAGCTACTCAAACAACTCTCTGACCTCACAAGTCAAATGTCCTCCCCATTGCACGATCAGAAGTGAAACCTCTATCAGCTAATTACAATAACTGTTGCCTGCGCATCATATATCTGCAAACTATGAATGTATGTAAAATTGATTTTGGCGTATAGATGTGCCGTACCTTTCCAGCAGTGAGCACTCAGGGCCGCATGCGTGTCTTCATCTTCCCCTGTCGTCTTTTCTCCTTATCCAGACTGAGACAAATAAATAAATAATCTGTAGCCGCCCCTCCGAATGATCTTATTCTAAAAAATAAAAAAAACTTTACCTACTAATGATGTTGACGTATAGGCCGCTAATAGGCTTTTCTCGACAAACTTTGTTCAATTTGTGGGTGAAAGAGAAAATTGTGATTTGGTGTTTTTGTATTACCTGGCGCTGTTTCATATATTTTCTTCACAATTTAGACAAAGACATTTTAAAAAATGTCCCAAAAGTAAATTTGAATATTGTTATCAATCATTTTACAACTTCGTTAGCACTTGCGAGATATTTTAGAGTGCATAGTTAATAATCTGAAGACGATGAACCTTTAGTCGGTTGGATGTTGCACCCTGGTCCATAACTTCAGGTTTGATCAGAAGCTGGATAGACTTGTAGATATTTCTCTGTCTGTCTGATTTACAATAATAGCCCGACATTGTTGAAATAACTGCTAGCATAAAGTAACAATCTTACAAGAATGTAGCTGGTCTAGTGATATATTTCTTTGCTTTGATCCCGATCTTAAACATTCTCCGTTTGATACGGCTTGCAAAATGAACCGCGGCGCCAACCTCACTCTCCGCCTTCCCCCCCCCCCCCCCCCCCCCCCCCCAAAAAAAAGGCACCGGGTAGTGATGTGCCTTTTCGTTGCTCTTTCATTGCTACACTGTAAACACGCGCCACAGTTTTTTCATTATTCCTTTAAGAAAGAATCACAGGCTGGAGAATCAAAACTGTCTTCAGTCAACATTTAGATTCCTAATGCGCTGCACGAAAGAAAAGAAAAAAAGCCGAGCCGCAGAGGAGAGGAGGGGACTTCTTTCATTAAGGCACTTCACTGACGCTCTGAAGTTTGCTCCCTCCATCTGAGATGACTTTAAAAGAGAAACAATGCCTCTGCCTGTTGGGGCCTTTGGAGACGCTTCTCTCTTCATCACGTATTAATGAAAGAGTTGGAGAGCTGGAGCGAGGAGAACCTGGTTCCACGAGCAGCCTGGCTTTACGGCGACACACTCTCGTGTCGTGTGTGAATGTGTATATATACACAGACACACACACACACTCACACACACACACACACAGTACATGTACGGGAGAGAGTGTATGACATGGGCCTGCAGAGGGCACACTTCACCTGGGATGCTTGGGGCTACACCTTTTCCAGCCTCTCACCCTCAATCTCTCCACACACACACACTCTCTCTCACACACACACACACATACACACAATATTCATATTGAGTGTAATCCTCTCATATCAGGCACTGAAACAGTATTAATTAGAGGTGAGTTCACGCCAGTTATTCTGCATCACTTTCCGACACTGGCCTCCATTCCTCCTTTTAATGAGACAGGCCCATCAAGATGGAGCAGTGAGTGTGTGTGTGTGGGGGGGGGGCTTTTGATATCCTCTGAGGGGCACGTCGTGCAGAAACATTAACGCTCGTAATTCATTGCAAAATCAAGAGTGATATTTTGTCGGAGCGGAGGGATCACACCAATTACCAGTTGTTTATTGTTCGCCATTGTTGTGTTTACCGCAGTCTAATCACATTTGGAGGTCGGCCACGGCGCTACATCAGCTCCAAGTGGAGGAGCTCTTTTGAAGCCTTTCATTTTTTTCCACTGTGCCATATTAGCAGCGCCGAGTGGGCCCCAGACAACACGCTGCCTTTGCTCTCAAGATAAAAAAAATACAAGAAATAAGCATTGCGTCACTCTCTAAGTAACTTCTCGAAATTGCGCGCAAATTAGTCCCCTAAATAAAAAGATAAATATGATAAAAAAAAACAGACCAGCCCGTTAGGAAAAATGTGTTTCATCTGTTCATTTGCCTCAAGATAATAATCGTTTACGCGGTGACTTGAACGAGGGAGCGAGCGGTCCTGTTCGATTCTGTGCCTGCTAATGTTTGGCCGGACGAAGCTCCCCTCCTCCTCCTCCCCTCACCTCTTTTTCTTTTTTTTTCTTCTCGCCCCTCCTATGGAATAGAAAGATTCGTGGCATGAAAGCAAGAAAATCATGGAAATCAGCAAGGCCTTCATTATGCCAAGGTCATTACAGCTGGCTTTTATCCTCCTCTGTACTTATAGGAGGAGGTAAGGGAATCCTATTCTCCATCACCCAAGGCCTCACCTTTGAACACACACACACACACACACACACACGCACGCACGCACGCACGCACGCACGCGCACGCGCACACGCACACGCACACGCACACGCACACACACACACACACTTGTAGGCTCACACCAGGGCCAGATTTTTTTCTCATACACACACACACACACACACACACACAAACACGCATCAGTTTCTCTTTCATTTGGCCTCCTTGAATTTCATCATTCACTTTTACATCACATTAGCGCGGCGTGCTAGTGGTCGGCGTGCCTGCACATAGAGGGGCGGCTGTTACTTCAGGAAAAGACTGAATAATGCACGGGGAGAAAAAAATCAGGGGGGGCTGGAACAGTTGGCAACAGCCCTGATGATGATCTCCTCATACCGTATATATGTGTGTGAAACAGTCAGGAGTATACATGAAGTGAGATAAATAGATCACAGGCCTTCTCCGGCGAGGTAAACTAAAATGTGGGCCACACCGTGGGGGTAACGGCTCCAAGATTCTGTTTTATATGGTAAACCGCATCGAGACGACCGAACAGCCATAAAAAAGCTTTGATTCCCACAGTCCCGTTCTGTTTCTTTGCATCCCCGGCGAAGCACAATTTGCAGATCAAGAGCATGATGCAGACTAAATTGGAGCAATTCTGTTGCCAAATTGCCGTAGTCACTCGTAGAACAATGTGGAGCATTACCAGCAAATTGTGAGTCTTCCCAGATAAAGGTTTGTAAAATAATGCATTAGGTTTCTGTAATTAGCCCATTACTTTAAAAGTAACCCAATTTAGAGCACACAAAAAAACTCAACGTTAATCATCCTAATGAGCATCATAAGACTTTGAGTTGAGTCTTCCTCAATGGCTCCATCAAAAAAGAAAAAGAAAGGGGGGGATAACTGTGATCTTGAGGGGGAAGGAAAGCGTTCTCTTAATGTGCACCAAAAGATGGTCTCTTCCGTCTGTCTCAGGGCGGCTGTGTCTGATTTGAAACTCTCCATTGATCTGATACCACCAAGAACCGGCCTGCATATTAAACCGATGCTGCGATGCGGCTCCCTGAAGACAGGTTTTTTTGTGTGTGAGTGTGTGTGTGTGTGTGTGTGTGTGTGTGTGTGTGTATGTGTGTTTGCTCGTGGCTGGAGTCCAGATTCAGGGCGAAAAGAAGAAAGCCCCGAGAGGGAAATGCAGTCAGGGCTCTGTGCTGTCCGTTGGTCGTACCAACGCTCGCTGGCCTTCACTTCGGATTGCTGACGTCGCGTAACTTCAGGAGTTTTTGTTGTTGTTTTGTTGTTTTTCTGAATTCTTGATTCCGACTCACCTCGGAGGATGAGCCTCGCTGTCCGGCCTTCCACAACAGACAGGCTCGTCGTCGTCGTGCTCCCTTTTCGTCCGAGACGCACCAGACCGTCCTCCCGTCCTTCGCTGACGGAGCCTCTCACCGCTGCGAGCCTGCGACCCCTTAATACTTTCCCACAAAACGTCCTCATCCCGGCCGGCCTCGGGAACTGACAACAAGCCAGGAGATATCTCGTTTCATGCAATCACGAAATAAACACACGCAAGCAAATGCACCCAGGTTGTCCAGGTTGTTTTTTTCCTTCTTTTTTTTGTCCACGGAGCCCCTTTTTTCTGCTCGGTGGAACAACCCTCCGCCGCTTTTTTCCATGTCTGGGTGTTTTATGAGCAATAGGGGGAGAAAAAAAGGGATGCTTGCTTCTCAGATTGGGACTGGCAGAGGCGGCGCTGGAGAAAGGATGAACGTCCAGCACCTGATCGGACAGGATCAATGAAAAGCAATTCGATGATAAGTCTGTGGGAGCAAAACGTGTCAGATCATTTATTTTTTTGGGTGGGAGATCCGAAACAGGGCAGAGTTGGATCTCGAGGCGAAGGAATTTCTCGAAGGCTCTGACGATGCCGCGCGTCGTACAGTATTAATGCGCTCCTGTCTCCTTGTGCTTACGTGTTTTGCCTAACATCTATTGTCATAATGATGTGCGATTATTAAGGGAGCAGGGTTTTCTCAGCGGGGGAACAAAAAAAAAGAAAAGGGGGCTGAGCCGACAACAGGTTGGGCCTCCCTTTGTGTCTTTGTTTGAGCGCTCGGCAAATACATATTCATGCTCCCAATATGCACACAATAGCACACATTTGTTTACAATCTTTGTTTATTTGGATTGAATACATTAACGGAAATATAATTATAATCTTTTTGCTATTTTGTGAAAGAAAGAAAGCGATGCCTTGTTATTTTAGTAGCATCCCTGGGAGAGGTGAGGCTCTCGCAGCAGGCTAGCTATTAGGCTAAACCAGTGCGCTGGTTTCCGTGTGGGCTGAACACACAAGTTATGACCATTAGCCTCGTTCCAAAGCACACAAGAGTTATTATTCCAATTCGTGGGTGTAATGATGACACACGACGAATAGCTCGGCGCGTCGTCCGGGCTTTTTGTTCGTACGTCGTGGTATTTTTTTATTTTCCTGTTAATCTGCTCCGACTGAAAACCCCTTGTTTGTGGCCTTTTTCAAACCAAGTGGATTCACGCGTTGTCGTTTGTTTGTTAACACATATGCAAAAAAGAAAGAGAAAAAATAGACAATTAATGTACCCGTAGACAGCAGGAAATATAACGGAGGGGTGCAGAGGGCCTTGGTCTACCTTAATCCGTTAGAATAGAGAGACAGAAACATATTAAAAAGGTGGGAAAAGACACAAAATCAGGCCGCACACACAAGCAGACATCCATAAGCGCACATGGTAATGAAATAAAATGACTGATTGTCAGCAGGCAGGTCATAAGCCATAATCCTTTAAATTGTGCAGGTGCTAATTCTAAAAAAGCCTTTTCTATCACTCTGTGTGCGTTAAACCAAGCTGTGAGTGTGATGCTCCGACAGACCGGAGGCCCGCGGTGGGATGGAGGCACCGATGATGCCCCGGACTGGAGAAGCATGGCCCTCAGTGCATCTGCTCCCTTCCGACACTAGATGGCTGTCTGTGCTGCTCTCGCTGCTGCGTCTCTGCAGCCTCCTGCAGCCTCCTTACGCTGCTGCTATTGGCCCCGGGAAATGCAAAGGCGAGAGATTCTCTTTTTTTTTTTTTTTTTTTTTTTTTGCTCATAATGCTTCGAGACACTCGGGTTATGAAAACACACAGCTACACAGACGAAGCGCCCAACTTAATGTTTTGATGTTTGAATTTGCCAACCCTTCATTTCTTTTTTTCACGAAGTCATGAACAATGGTTTAAATATACTGTCATCACAAAAGTCACGTACAGATGCACGCTCGCCGGGGTGAAAGTGCATGCGAGTAGATTTAAAAATAAACTCTATGCAATGTCAATTTTAATATATATTCCACCAATCTAGATTTTTTTTTTACTTTTTTTGTGGATCAGTAAAATACTTCAATTAAACTGACAGATTTCAAAACAAACCACTGAGCACATTATCTATCATCCCAGTTATCATGTAATTATTCTGACTCCCTCTCGTACCAGTGCATTCGGCTGTGTGTGCGCTTTGTGCGAACGGCTATTTGTAGTTTCATTATGTGCAGTAAATGCGACCGCATAGAGCACTTGGTTCGCAGTATTGACTTTGAAGACTGCCTTTCTTCTTCTTCCTCTTCTTCAGAGGCCGTCCGTCTCTTTAGCCCGGAGCTCCCAGACCGCACAGCCGGCCAGTTAGCGGAGGCCCTTTTTATTATAATGTCAGCACTTCGCTTAAAGAGCATTCAATATCTCCGGGATGACCGTTGGAGGAACATCAATAGCATAATACAGACGGCTACTCCTCATAGCCAGTCAGTTCATTTGCTCATTGATCTATTGGTGGCCGGCGGTGTAATGGAATTAGGCGAGCAGTGATTATCGCGACCGGGAACAGGTTGTTTGTTTGTTTTCTGAACACCCTTGCGTCCGTCAAGGTTTTTCAACACCGGCAAAACGGAGGGCCGGACAAATGCACTCGCTCCTTTGAATCTGCAAATGCAAATGCACACATTCAAAACAAGTCCTCCTGCATTATTTGGAAGGAAATCGGAAAAAAAGAGAAGCTCCCAAACTGCTGGGGCGAGTTATGCGATTTCTCATTTGACCCTCAACCGGAGACAGAAGGTCCCGAGGCTAAAAAAGATAGGTAACGCGAGGAAAAGGAGGACAGGAGGTGCAGTTAAAACAAATGAGCGAAGCGGCGGTGGAGCGGAGGAGAAGGCGGTCTGATTTGCAGGCCTATTAAAATCTAAAAGATGGAGAAAACAAGCGGGGCATCCAGAACCACCCCCACACGAATCAGGGTGCGATCACTTCAGGAGCACTGCAGTTATTGGGTGCTGATGTTAGCGCGTACACTCGCTCATTAACACTCTCAATGGTGAGCTTGTAGCAGGAGCCCTGCAAACAACCCCCCCCCCCCCACTTCCCCCAATCTCTCTTTTACAACCCCAGCTGGATAAACAAAGATTTACGATTCATTCAACTGGTTTCGAGCCTGTTTCGTCCTCTCAAGATTGAAATAAGTCTGAGGATTCGGTGCTGAGTGCTTCGTTGGGTTTTTGTTTGTGAGCACGTGCATGTGTGTGTGCGTGTGTGTGTGTGCGTGCGCGCTTCACACAGCTCGTTCCGCCCGCCGCCGCCGCGTCTCCGGGCTCTGTAATTCATGCAAACCCAAATGAAAACCTTCTTAGCGATATGCAGATTTCTTTATGCAAAGCAGCGTTACCTATGGTGCGCGGACGGCAGCTCACGCCTTTGATCAGTCTCCCTGACATTCTCTAACTATGGAGAAGAAAAGAACTTAAAAAATTGTAAAGGCCCCTAATTGAAGTGAACATAAAAGGAGATACATGGTGTTAATTGGTATACGCTAAGAATAATCTAGACCTCGGAGACCACTGTCCCTTACCGCCCCCCCTGCCAAAGTGTCAGGATTTACATCTTTAATTCAAGATTTCCCCACATTAATTACCTCGCAGGCAGCGAAATACGCATCACTTCATTTTAAAGTATAATAAACATCCAAATAGTTTCTCCCCCCCTCCCCAACCATGAATATCAATTTTTTTGTTAGTGTGCAAAAGCCTGGCTCTGCTGTTCTTACGCAGGCTGTGTGCATAATTGAAGTGAACACTGGACAAAAACTTTAATCATAATCTTTTCAGAAAAAAAAGAAGAAGCTTAAAGATGGAGAATTAAAGATAAAGAACACATTCAGAGGTCACTGGGAAACACAGCCTGTTTACGGACAAAACTGAAGCGTGTTTGGATTGAGACCGGTTTAAGAGCTGCGTATTTGTCACGCCGTAACTTTGGCATGACAACTAATTTGTGTGTGTGTGTGTGCGTGCGTTTGTGTGCGTCTGCGTCTGCTTTGCAGTGAAGTAAAGCAATTTGAACACTGAGCCCCGGTATGACCTTTGATTATGAGAGGAATACAGCGGTGCTCATATCCCGGGCCTCTCGGTTCCCTCTCAACATGATGAATGGGACACCCTCAGCTGCAGGACAAAACAACCATTCGAGGATCCAGGGTGACACACACACACACACTTACATGCACGTGCACACACACACATACACACACACACACTGGCAGAAATGCTGACAGACAAATGACACTCTGATGGAAAGTGAAGCACTTTTAAGTCCTTAAATGCCACCAGCAGCACACACACACACACACACACACACACACACACACACACACACACACACACACACACACACACACACACACACACACACACACACACACACACACAGAGTATGCAATATTACAACACCTACACTTATCTCCATGTGTTTAAAGCACATTTAACACTGCGCTGCCCTTGAAGATAACCAACTAAGCTGAGGCTTTTATCTCGGGAGGAGAGAGAGATTTATTAGCAGAAAATAGAAACATCCATTGTGGCTTATTGAAACAGTTTCAAACGTACCCAAATGTGGTTGAAATTATGCAGTTTTATTAAGCAACAATGAGCAATTTATGTAAACACAGCTCAAGCGAGCGCCGCTCCTGTACACCTTAAAATCCTCATTTCTTTTATTTTTTTAAGCAGGTTTTATTTTTTATTGGCTCAAAGTGCACGCCGTGGTGTTAAAACTGATTTGATATGGAAACCTGCAGGGACATATTAATTAAAATAGCAATCTAATTAGCATTCCGCTGTGACCTAAAAGTTGAATATTATTAGAGCCGCAAACCGTCGGCTGTGATGAAAAGAGCTTACATGACAGTGAAATTGAAATTCAAAGAGCTGGAGATAATGTACACACAGATCAAAAGAACAAACGGTGGGGAGAAAAATAACACAGCAAGAAGTTTTACATTTCCTCACAGGGGGAGGGGGAGACTCCTGCACACACTCTCACTCTGCATTAGGTAGTGTGGTGTAATTTAAGCCCCTCCCACCCAAAAAAAAGAAGTCTGCCGGATATAAATATGGCTCTGATGCGTAGGGTAGTAACGTAAACTCACTCTGCTGTCTGCTCTTTATTTGCAGAGGAGAGTTTGGCCTAATGTTTGGGGCTCACGTGAATCTTTTGTCGCGGTGGTGTGACTCGAGTTCTGTGGAGACGGGACGCTGAAATGTGTTAAAAGCGCCACGAGGTGAAGGATTTCTGCGCATTAAACAAACATTATGCACAAAAAACTCGTCGAAGCGGTTAGCATCGTGATCTGTGGCAACTTTAACTGCCGTCGTGATCGGCAGTTTTGTCTACTGATTATGTAATAACCAACTTTTACTTAAATACAGGCCGAGTCTTTATTTAAGTAAAAAGGGACAATACCACCATTCAGAAATGCTCGTAAAGAATAATAAAAGTAAAGATGTAATATCAGTAAAAATATACGTAAAGTATCGAAAGTAGAGGTGCTTATAATGCAGAGGGGTCCTTTTCAGATATTATTTACGATTATTGAAACATTTTAATGTTGCCAATGTGAATCGTCTTTTTGTGTCTGGAAAAGCGCTATACAAGCTTTAATTATTATTATTATTATTATTATTATTATTATTATTATTATTATTATTATTATTATTATTATACCCTGCTGGATATTTAAACCAACAATGCATCATATCTCATAAGACTGTATCTGAATCTGCGTAACTTTGAACTACCTCAAATAAATGTGGTGAAGTAAAATCTTACAATACAATAAAATGCAGCAGAATGCATAAAGCAGCATGAAAATGGGAAATAAAGTAAAGTACCTCACAATACTGTGCTTGAGTAAAGTCAATTGGTTGTGACACTGGAGCGTATCAGCGTATACATATGTTTCTGTCTTCAAATCCGATCAATACATCAATATTTATTGACACTTTTGTCCACATGTATGAATTGCTCAAATCACCTTACCATCCCAGCGCTGTTGTAAAAACAAAGAAAAGGAAATGGCAGCACAGTTTCTCCCCCTTTGAGATGTTTTATGACGGTGGTTGACTTGAGGTCAGAGGTCGTTCACCACTTTGTCCCTGGTTGACTTCTCTCATCACGTCACCAGAACGTGGCGTTTCGGGTTAACCTCATGTCGACGTGCCACAGCACGCTCCCCGATATACATTAGGCCTCGCGCGGGTCATGACCAATCAAAACAGCCCTCACAGGGGTCAGCGCACGCCGGCCCTGCTCGGTGTTACTCTAGTTTAACCTTGAGTGCTTCTATGCTTCCTCTCTGCATCACTTCAGGGAGAGTTGCGTATTCCTGCACAGCCTTTTTTCCCCTTCTTTTTCTGCTCTGCCGGGTAAGGGCCTCCACGCGCCTCCATAGCGGCCCCACAAGTGGGTACGTTAACATGTGTCCCTGCAGTGGGCCGGCGCGCCTGCGAGCCGGTGATAATTATTCATTAGTATTCATTAGTGTGAGGTGCTGGTCGGTGCGAGGTCATATTGAATCATCGTTTTGACGAGGCCTCGGCCGCGGCGCGGGTCAGCGAGGAGCCAGTAATTAGGCCCACCAGTCAGGAGGCATTTTCCTTTGCACAACACATGAGGTTGAGAAGGAGAAGATGCAACCACCGGGGAGGTGCAGAGAGAGGAGAGGGTGTGTGTGTTTTTTCAAAAGGGGATGCCAACCCTGGCCTCATTGCTTCCCCGTCTGGGTGCCGTCGAGTGCCGTAACCTTCCCTCCATCACTCACTCCTTCAGCGGTAGGGAGGCGTGGTAACCTTGGTCGCCCGCTTTGTTTGCCTTGTTTCCCGTCTTCTTTGAAGCCTTTTTAGCTGAAATTCAAAATGAATCTCCTCCCTTCTCCTCTTCTCTCATCCTTCTCTCCTCCTGCTCCCTTCTCCTCCTCTCCTCTCACCCTCTCCTCTCATCCTTTTCTCTCTGCTCCTTCTCCTTTCATCTCCTACTCTGTTCTCCTTCCTTCTCCTCTCCTCTTCTCGCCTCTCCTCCTCCTCCCTTCTCTCCTCCTCTCCTCCTCTCACCACCTCCTCTTCTCTTCTCTCCTCTCTCCTCTCTCCTACTCCCTTCTCCTCCTTTCATCTCCTACTCCCTCCTCCTTCCTTCTCCTCTCCTCCTCTTCTTGCCTCTCTTCCTCCCTTCTCCTCTCATCCTCTCCCCTCCTCCTCTCCTCTCCTCACACCGTATACGTGCTTGTTTCTTTCATTCCAATGTGTCAGCCTTTGTTGCACATGTTTATTTATGGGTCTTTGCATGTCGCGTGGTTGATAATAACAGCAGTTATTATCACTTATAGACATAATTGTGTAATGGTTAACATGACAGAGTGGTCGCCTCCGAGGAACGCTGTTAGTGTGGTAAATGCGACAGAGGCCTAACTGAATTAATCTAATCGGAAGATAATTACACTGGCTGGGACAAAGCTGGACCAGATTCATCAAACCGCTACTTTGCCCCCGCGGGACATGAGAGGGAAGACATCTGCAAGCCCGGTGAGGTGAAGGAGTCCGGCGCACCTCAAAGCCGGCCGAGCTACAGCTGTCAGTGCACATCTGACACCGGGAAAAAGAAGGGATTTGACAGCAATTGAGGAAACGAAAGGGGGTCAAGCGTCGAGCTGTTGGGAGGCAGGGGAGCGAACCCCCGGATCCAAATCCCCGCGGAGATGATACAGCTTGTCCTATCATCACATAATGTCAAGTTTACCTTGACTCAAAACGAGGAATATAAGACATTGGCAACCTCTCTCTCTCTCTCTCTCTCTCTCTCTGTGTTTCTCTATTTCGTTCCATCTGGTTGTTTCTCTTCCTCTCGTTCACTCACGCACAAGCGTAGGACGCTTGCGGGAGGGGGGGGGGGGGGGGGGAGGGCACTGCCTCCCTGTATCCTGACATGATTCCAGATTAGACAAATTCCCTAAACTACAAGCGGATGGCGTGACACCCCCCCTCCAACCTCCTCCCTTCTCTCCCTCCCCTCCTGTGCCTCCTCTGCCTCCCCTCGGTTTCCGGCGTGTGCGATTTTTCTCCTTCAGATTTATGACACCGGCATATAGGTGCACTTGACAGCTCTCAGATTGGCGCTGTAGAAGAGGGAGATCCCAAAGTGAGTCGGGTTAGCCGGGTAAATCTATCAGGGGTCCGTCCGGGAGGAGGAGGAGGATGAAGAGGGTGTATGTATGTGTCTTGGGCGGGGGGAGCCAAGGGATAGGTGGAGAAGGGGAGAGGAGAGTGAGGGTTAGAGAGGCCTCGGTGGGGCCCCGCTGAGCTCGTGAGCCTCCATGCTGAGCACAACCGCGGCTGGCTGACAGTTGTGCTCAGCCTTCACTGTAATAATGAATAAAAGGAAACTCCCTGCAGATTACACATCTTCCGTGTTTTGACATTGACCTTAATACATAATTTAACCACAAAGCCTGAAGAGTGTGTAACGAGATAAGAGAGGACCAGAGGGTAGGAAAAAAGAAAATTATGCCCGGGCTAAAACATACAGGCCCCAAAATAAAAAATAAAAATAAAAAAAAGCCTCAGTAATGACTCTAATATCAGGAAGCAAGTCTTTTTTTTCTTTGCAGGATGGGGAAGATTTTTGGGAAGAGGACTGGAAATGGAAGGTAGAAAAAGAGTAAAATGATGTTGTGTGAGTGTGTGTAAAAAAAAAATGCAGTGATTTTCTAGCTTATCGAATTCCCAGTGGGAGGAAAAAAGTAGTGCTGCTAAACCACAATAGAATAGTAATGTGCCAACCTGTGTGTGTGTGTGTGTGTGTCTGCAGACGGGCAGAGCGCGATACCTGAGAGAGGTATTTGTCACTGTCAGTGTCACTTCCTGGTCTGTGTACGTGTGTTTTCCTCGGGGCGTGCGAGTGCTGTGATGTTTCGAGTGACTGTTTACAGCGACGTTTGCTGAGCCAGCACTCACTCAATCTCACTCTCTCTCTCTCTCTCTCTCTCTCTCTCTCTCTCTCTCTCTCTCTCTCTCTCTCTCGCCACAGGTTATGTCACTCCAGCTGAGGTCACAGTCCCACACACACACACACACACACACACACACACACTGTCAGGAAATGCTCTCTGTAGTTGAACTCCTCAAGAAAACCCGCAGACTCACGGAGCTCAGTGGAATACGTCCAGTGCATCCATAAATGATGCTCACAGTCAGCAACGGAATTTTAATCATTGTTGTTTTTATCTAGTTTGGTGCATTCTCTCTCTTTTTTATTTAAAAAAAGGGAAATGTTTCTGCACATTGATTCATGCATTAACAATCATTACAACCCAATTACGGAGGCGTTTACGTCACTGGTTGGCTGTTAGGTGCTGCGAAACACAGATGCAGATATTAAATATGAATTACAGAGGCCGTATCTGCCCCCCCCTCCTCCCCTCATCCTCTTAACTCCTCTCAAACCCTTTCGTCTTCGGGCTCTACAAAGACAGACTGTTCTGTAATTGAAGCAGCGCGTCAAAGCCGATCTTCCTGTCCGTGCGCGGCCCTCTGATTCTCGCTCTTCTCATTAGTGTCATAATTACAGACGTTGGAAAAACGAGGGGGCCCGGTGCGAGCCCTTTTGGGCGAGCGCTAAAGGTGAGAGCGCAGGGGCCCCGCGGCGCTATGGGTTGTGGAGTGGGGAGGGGGGGGGGGGGATGTGCTGAACCCGGGGCTGCGCGGTAGTCCACAGCGAGGTCTCGTTAAAGGCTGCATGCTGATTTGCATGGTAACAAGCTGCCGTTCAGGGAAAACATTGGTTGATGAATCAAACATGAAAAATTTGATGAGCTTTGCTGCTTTTTCCTCACGTTTTCTACCTCCTATATCATCCATCAATCCATCAATCCATCCATCCATCCGTGCGGGTACCTCCGGTCACACCTGTCAGTGTGTCCCCGGGCCTTGGCCTCGGTCTATGTCTCTGAGCTCTTCGGGGGATTTTGTTTGGCTGCGGCCTAACCGGCCCTGAACTGCCTCCAAACTGGTCCAGCTGGGTTGGACATCTATGTATAAGCGTCTGTGTGTTTGTGTTTGTGTTTGTGTGTGTGTGTGTGTGTGTGTGTGTGTGTGTGTGTGTGGACTTGTGCCATCATGGCTCCGTTACCACAGAGAGCCACAGCTATGACTGCGGTGGCAGTAGTGCTTTGGTGCTTTGCCATCAGGCTTCCCTCCAAGGGGCCGTGTCAAGACAGAGAGAGTCTTGGGCCGGGTGTGCGTACATGCACACGCGTGTGTGTGTGTGTGGCGATGCAGGGCGGTGCTCTACTTCTGCAGCAGTAATCTAATGAGCCTGTAAACACACTCATTTGACATCATTAATTGGAGGGAGATCAGAGATCCGAGATGGGGTTTGTGTACAGTGTGTGTGTGTGTGTGTGTGTGTGTGTGTGGGGTAGCGGTTGGAGGGTTCTCCCAACAGAGGGTTCTCTCAGATCAAAGATTTAGAGTGTGAAATCCTTGATTATGCGACAGAGAGACACATTAGAGGCAATTTTCTGCCAAGCTGAGTGAGCAGCAGAGTGTTTGGTCAGTGCCAGCAGTAGGCCTTGATTTCACCAATGAGAAGCACTGAAGCAACACACACACACACACACACACACACACACACACACACACACACACACAAAAAGCCGCCCTCTGTTTTGTCAATTTTAAACCATGAGTGGACAAATCAAAGTTGGCAGACCAGGAGTTCGTCTGGCCCTGGTTGATTTTTCAAGTATTGCAGCTCTATATATATTTTTTTTGTTGGGGGGGTGGGGGGGGTCTTGTAGCGACAAAGCATCCACCAGCACTTTTGGAAAAAGTTTTGAGTCCTCTTTGTGACAGTCACAGAGTGGGATCCATTAGCTCTAATTGTGCTGCCATGCGGCTTAAGTCACATTTGTCAGCTGGATCTAAGCTGGGGGGAAGCAGAGGTGCAGTGCCGGAGTTGCTCGCTACCAGTCCTCCGCTCTGACTGTAACCCAGTCCGGTCCTTAATGATCTATCTGTCTACCACGCTCACATACAATGGCCCCACACCGCTGTTCGCTTTCATTTACAGAGCGCCAGTCTCTGAACTCCCCTCATCAACCCTTTGTTCCTGGCTGTTTCATGTTTTTTTTTTGGGGGGGTGGGGTTGTTGTATGGCATAGCTGTGTATATGGGATACTTTTGAGCGCACACGACTGAGAGAGACAGCCAGAGCGGGGGAATTTTTCCAGCGCAATGCATTATGAAGATTTCACTTTCTGCCTTTGATTCGGCGCTGACAGTTGTCCTTCAGCCCTCCTTTAAAGTCCCACTTTCAATCCCTAATGGCTGTCATGTCGCTGCGCACTCTGGACTCTTACTCAAAGTGTCATTGGCATAATGGTCGGCAGCCGTTGGCCTCTTTTGATCATCCATGCTGTGTGCGAGAGCATACTGGAGCCGAAACAGTGAGGTGTATGAGGTGTATGAGGTGTATGTGTGTGTATGTGTGTGTGTGTGTGTGTGCGCGCGTGTGCGCACTGCTTGCACCTCTGCTCGGGCTGCCACTCCTAGGCAAAGCTCCACGACCGGAAATCAAAAATTCACTTTCAAATAGTTTTCCTCCTGTTCTTGGCGCCTAATAGCCAAGCAGTGGAAAGTGTGTGTGTGTGTGTGTGTGTGTGTGTGTGTGTGTGTGTGTGTGTACTCATTAAAGAAGTAGCGTGGGTTTCTACTGTATCAGCATCTCAGGCTCAGCCCAGTTTGGCACTCCCTCAACGGTTATGCATACTCCGACAAAAGGATGAAAGGCCGCAAGGGAGCGAGAGAAAAACCAGGAGAGAGCGAGAGGGTGAAAAGTGTGTGTGTGTGTGTGGTGGTGAGCTAAGGCCTTGGACAGACGGAGCCAAGCTGCACTCAAGTTCAAACACCCCCGGCCTGCGTTCAAATGTATTAAGCCGGTCCAAGAAAAAATCACACTCACCAGGCCAGAA
Organism: Cottus gobio; assembly: GCA_023566465.1. NCBI lineage: Eukaryota > Metazoa > Chordata > Actinopteri > Perciformes > Cottidae > Cottus > Cottus gobio. The sequence goes on along the minus strand of CM042227.1, from coordinate 19,967,881 downwards.
AGGACACATCTAAGCAAGGCGGCCGGGGCCAGAAAAACATCCGGAGGAGCTCCGACACATTCCAGCAGAGTCGTGCTGGTGATGGGAGCCAGCGCGCGTCGACTGGATGATATTATGTTCAAACATCCTGGGATGAAACCCCCCCACCACCTTGTGTGCGGCTCCAAGCTTGTCACCGGTGTCACTCGTGCAGGACCGGCGTCCTCTCATTTCCTGCCTGGTTCACCTGCTTGCCCCGCAGCAGCTCAGGCCCTGGTCCAGGTGTTAGTCTGTGCCGGGTCCGGAGCCTGAGGCACTGAACGCCATCCACGTCCAACGGAAAAGAGACCAGAGGCTGCTGCACGTCAGTGCACACAAGAAAAAGTTACCCGGCTTTGATAAACATTCACTCAGAGAAAAGGGTTGTTGAGTTTGAAAGCAAAAAAAAAAAGAAATTGTAAAGAGCTGGAGAAACATCGTCTTTTTTGTTTGACATTACTCATTATTCCATTATGCTTTCTCTAGATGCCTTTCGAGCCCATATGGCCTGAATCCAACCATTCTCTTTATTCTGTTCATGCTCAATGTTTTCTTGCTCGCTTGCTTTGTTCCTGCAAATCTTTATTAAACAAAGCTCACTGCCTCCCGCAGTCTGAACTTTGAACTCAATATTTTTGATGCGTGCAGCAGCAGCAGTGTGTTCAGCCACAGTCCTACATTTAATATTGCGTATCTGTTGCGGTAGCTCCATACAACTTTTTCTTTTTTTTTTGTCTAGTTTCCCCAAGAAAAACTTTGGTGTTAATCGATTTGTCTTTGGACTTTATTTATTTAATACACACACTTGCACTCGCACGCAGAACCTCCCCTCCCCTTTATCCACAGAGGGATCCAGATCAGAGCTCTCGGCCAAGATCGTGTGTGATGTAAAGTTCTGGAGAATAAAAGATGTCTCTTCCAATAACATATTTCCCTGCATGTATTGAAAGACGTGTCAATTTCAGTTACACCTGGCGCGGCGGTTGGAAAACAGAGAGTTCTCCGCTTCTAAAAGACAATGCCATAGCAGTCACTCCCCACCTGAATGACTGATACATTAAACATGCAGAAAGCAGCGGGAGGACACTAGGGAAAGAGCGTTCAAAGACAAAAACAACGCATCCAAAAAAAAGAAAGAAAGAAAAATATGTTGCTCGCTACACAGTGCAATGCAGCCGTCTGGTGCTACAAATTAGTCTTTCCAGGAACAGAGGGAGCAGTTTGCTTTACAGACAATAATGAAAAAAAATAACCTCATTTATATGACCATTTTAGTGGGCTTTGAATTCCCAGATAACCTAAGTTATTTCTCTTCCCCCTCGCTGCCCCGTGAATCTATTTCTGTATCTCTGTGATATTCAAGCAATGTTTGACATTGCCAAAGTGAGCGTTTCCTCGCCCCTCCATGCCCCGAAAGCGAGCAAGGGAGGCAGCTGATCACACAGGCTTTTGGTAAGAGGAGCCGAGGAGCATCTCTGTCTTCTAGTTTCCCTGACAGGACTGTCAGAGAATACGCGCAGGCCCATAGACCAGACGTGCTAACATCCGCAGTCCTCGCCCAGGCTCTCGAAGTGCTGACACAGCTGCCCTAGGCCTGGCGCTGTTGTAGAAAATTAATTCAGGCAAGCCAGAGGACGCCTCAGTCGGAGAGACAGACAGACAGACCGACAGACAGAAAGACAGACAGACAGAAGGGGTCCTGTAAGGCAGGCAGTGCGAAGAGGAGTCTGGGCTCTTTGTTCGCTGCTGGACACATTACGACTCCATTAAGGAAGCCTCGCACACGGGGCGACGGCTGCCTCTGTTCTGACTGAGCAAGCAACTTACCAGAAGAGTGGGACTTCTGCTCTCTCTCTCTCTCTCTCTCTCTCTCTCTCACTTACTCTCTCTTTCACTCTGTCTCAGCATTATTCAAAGTATAATCCTTGGTGTTTCTTTGGACTTTGGACTTTATTCGGTCGAAATTGCGATTACCAAAAACAAGAAATGTTCTACTTGTTCTCCACTGGTGGCCGCAACCCCCCAACATTAGCGTTGTAATCCGGCGTTGTCAGTACTGATAGTTTGACTGGGGCAATAACTGTGTGGACAGGCCAAGCGGCAGGCCACTTGAAGCTGGCTCCAAAAGAGAGTAGACGTTCGCATGGAAATGGAAAGATTTACAGAAGCCCTGGTTTTTAGCCTGGTGTAAGAAAAAACACGTCTTATCCTCAAGCAAATATTGTACTGTATAGAGGGTGGATTTGTATATCATTCCCCTGTTAAAATTATATTTAGGCTTCACGTTATGTATAATTAAGGGGTGTGTCATCTTAATATGGACCAACGAAAGGTGGGTGCCGTCTCAGCTCGCTAGCTGCTAGCTGTCAGCTCTGCTCACCCGGGCCCCGACTCCCCCGACAAGCCACCTCTTTGCCCACATTTAGAGTTGAGGCTGTGTCGTCACTGCCAAGATGGCGACAGCCGCAGCCACCCGCTTCGAGCTTCGCAACGGCTCCTCAGAAACCTGTAGGCGATGTCACTGAGGCTAGGTTCCGTTAGTCATTAGCTTCAGGATTTTGGAGATGTGGTTACTTACGCTGTGAGTTCTGAACGTTTGGTCATCAAAATCAGACCGATTAAAGAGAGGCCGCTTATGCTAGCTCGACCCCGACCTTTCAATGATTTGAGGACTAACACAGCAGGAGCAGCTGTTGTAACAAGAGTGGGAGTCATTGGTAACATCGGTACGCTTAGCTAGCTTTGTTTGGCTGAGCTTGTTGAAAAAGATGAAAGAATAAGTCTTGTTATAACCATTTGTAGGCTGTACAGGGTCAAACACCTGAAGCTGAAAGGTAAGGGAGTGTGATTGGGCCGTAGAATCACTCCGCAGCTGTGAAACTTAGCGTGCAGTGAAACCAATGAGAGGCGAGTGTGCCCAGTGTTTACAAATAAAACACTTCACAAACATTTGTTCGGGGTCCATTAGCCTTAGCCTAAACAGCTAACCAATGCAGTGAAGCTGTAAATGGTCTGTGGAGACTAGACGCTAGTGCCCCCTCGATCGTGAATTTTTATGCTGCATCGCCTTTGACCTATCTTTGAATTAAATCCATTATAATTTAACTTTCTGCATCCGCAACTTGTCTTCGCACGATCGCTCAAAGGTTTTGAACTTAACACCGGCCCTCAAATGTCAACAGCAAAGCCCAAAAAAAAATATTTGGAATATGCAAGATCGCTCACTAATATGTTCCCAAAACAAAAATTCAGCACATTTCAAATTTCAATTCCACACACACAAGTATTGATACCTTATTTCTCCCTTCATGTGCAAGACTGAACAGCCACCAAATGCTTGCCAAATTCTCCAAACTGACTTTTGCTCAATAATTGCTGCAAGTACATTTCTCAGTAGATGAAGAAAAAGTAAATGTTTAATCAGCTAGCGGCTTCTGTTGCCAGACCTACATTCAGATTGGAGTCTTAATCTTTAGTCTTTAGTTAGACCTTGGGGAATCCTTGTTAATGGATCCTCTTGCTTAGGGCCTCTGGCTTAATCCTTGCCATTTACCACTTCCTGTGCTAGTTTGCTAAATACTCTCAATTAGGTGGCTGCTGGGGCATTTTTTCACCAAGTACTGACCACTCCTTCGTTTTTTTGGGGAGGTAATTTCTGCTAGACCTTGGTTCTTTAAAGATATGGCCATCTCTCTGGATATACTTCTAACTTCAGGGTGAAATGGTAATTAACTCCCAGCATCAATTAGCATTCCACATGTAGAGGGGTAACGAGGAGCCAATTACAAAATAATATACATAATCAATTATTTATTCGCTCTTAATTACAGTGAGTTTTACCCTCTTACAGCAGCGGCAGTTAAATTAATGACCTTCAGCTATCTTCATGTGAAATTGCCGCGGAGCGGAGGAATTTACCCATACCCCCCAGTGAAACAAAGCAGCAGAAACACACACGCAAACATACACACACACTCACGCTTGCACAAACTCAGAAAAAGACACCGAACAAGGGAACGAGAAGGAGAGAGAGAGAGGGGTGGAAGAGCAAGAAAGAGATGTAGCGATAGAGAGAGAGAGAGAAGAGGGAAGGGACTGGCACTGTCTGTCAGTCAGATGCCCATGAGCTGCGGCGTACACGGTGTCACCCACACGACCGAGCCGTCTGTCGGGGCCACCTGCCTCATTATGGGAAATGTATGCATCTGGGGCAGGCTCTGGCTGGCTCATCCTCAGCATGGGCAGGGGAAACGGCACGCTGGCAACTATTACTGCATTATGTTAGCAAGCTGTACACACTGCATGCATACATACTGCCCTGAGAGAGAGAGAGAGCGAGAGGGAGGGAGGGACAGAGGAAACTAGGGAGCCAAGAGTTTTTACTGAATGGACTGGAACATTTTTGGAAGTGACTCGGTGTGTGTGTGTGTGTGTGTGTGTGTGTGTGCGGTATTCTCACATGAGTTCAGGAGTGGATATATAGCGATGAGGTGGAATTTAGAGGAGAAAGCGCGGGATCTTTGAGGAAGTTTGGCAGATAATACAAGAGTTAAGTGTGTGTGTGTCAACGAGTGGACAGCTAATTGTGTGTATGCGTGTGTGTGGGTGGTGCTGCTGCTGCTTGGACCCGGTGCAAAATGTCCCCCCTCTCTGGCCACGGGGGTCCTCCAGCCAACCAGCACGCACAAATGGAACAAACTGATCACGACAGGAAACTTTTCTCCCTGTCCGTCCCTCCTGCTCGCTCTCCCCGCCGCCTTCCGCCCAATACCTGGCCTGAATACCATTAGACCCTAATGGAGCGCGGTGTGAGGGACAGCCGATCACGATGGCGTCCCGTCAGTGACACCGACATGTATCTTGGTGCTCATTATCATCCTTGAACAGCGCCAATTTACATCTGATGCTCCGACTAATTCTGCTCCAGTGTTGTCAAGAGGCATAGGAAGTGGCCTGGCCGTGATGACAGCGCGGCTGTCAGGAGCCCGTGGATGGAGGATTCCTCGGGGCATGATTTAATGCCCATGTCAAGCCCCGCTGTCAGCCTCTCTCTCTCTCTCTCTCTCTCTCTCTCTTTCTCCCTCTCTCCCTCCCTGCTCCCTGCGCTCCTTCTCTCCATCCAGCCATTAGGATTCAGCCAGCGGAGAGATGGAAGCGATGGAGCTGGCGACTGGCCTGCTTAGGATTCACACTCTGGGCAGGAAAATAACACGCCCTGTTTCACAAGTGATTACCCTTTCCCTGTAAACTACAATTAAGGGTTTGTTTCCGGAGAAACAAAAACGTGCGCGGCCGCCAAGTGGTGGGGGAAAACCTTGAGCTTTTTTTTTTTTCCACGGCGGCTTGTTTGTCTTATTTCCGTCGACAACTTCTCCGTGGTGTTTTGCTGAGTTGTTTTGGTTTCTGTGTGGTTGTATAACACCCGCACATTTCTTGCCCCCGTTCCCTCTTGTAGAGTGATTACCATATTGCATGATGTCTCTGGATAGTTCCCCTTGCACTATGCAATCCTTTCTCGCTCTCTATATATTTACAGTACTTCGGTCAGGATGGAGCAGAATTTTTAGCAGTTGTCAAATTATTATTATTTTTTGCATCTTGTAAAAGTTTATTCAGTGTGGGTTACCAGACGTGTTGTGTCGTTGAGGATAAAGCTGTGTGCGAGCGTCTCTTTTTTTTTTTTTGAGACAGACTGTCTGCTTATCTGAAACAATAGGCCAAACCCGAGACGCCTGACCTCTGCTGACCCATGCTAAAGGTCAAAGGTGAGAGGGGCCACAGATGGCCGGAGACAGGCCGGAGAGGACACAGAGGGGACACAAGGTGCAGATATTTCACAATCCCACAACACAATGGGAGAGGCCGGAGGTTATATGAGATCTGCGAAAAAATATACATTGTGGCCTCCTGTCTGTGTGATGGTATTCCCACAATATGGTGCCGCAATATGTTGCCCAAGCCCCCGGTTTCTCTCCCCTCTAACAAGGCAGTGATGGATGACCACAGAGCTAGCTGCCCAATGTGCAGCGTGAAAAGGACAAATGTCTCTGTTTGGTCCGTCCTTGTCCTCGCCCGGCACGGTTTTCCTGCGAGTCAACAGGCTTTAAGATCACAGACGCAGCAATTGACCTTGCCGGTTCCCCCTGTTTGAGCTTATAATGAACGGGGGTAAGGCTCGGTCGGCCCTGTGCATGTTTTGGCCCACTTCATATCCTCTTTGGCCACGTTCGGGTGCGCTTGCAGCCGCCGATTGCAGCTCTCACAACGCTTCAGCTGTTTGAAGGAAGAAAACGCATCCAGTGTACAGCGTCAAGCTGGAAAAAAAGAGACAAGGAATGTTTGTGTGTGATTTTGGTGAGCGATGATAGGCGTTGTTTGTCAAGTGCTGTACCTCTTAGCTACGGCTCAGCAGCTGGCAGACTGAAAGGAGGCTCACCGGGGAAGTGGGCCGGACTTGAGCCTGGTCCATATGGCTCAGGGTGGTAAGTGTCTGGTGTACGCCTGTATGCCGGCATTCATCGGTGTACTTTCCCCACAAAAGTGTGAGAAATCTTCGCAGATGCTTTCAAAATCAATTAATGAATAGGGATTTTTAATAATGGGAAATGGGTAATTTAAAGACAAAAAGAAACATGTTAAAAATATGTTCCAGTCACATATTTAGAAAATAGATTAAAGACTCCACAATCTCAAAATAAGTATACAAAAAATAGAATTTAATTATTTTAATCACTGTGAATTTCAGTGTAATTCGTCATTTTGTTTCCTCTATACTTTTCCTTCATTTGACAACTCTGTTGAACTTTACTTGGCGATCAACTAACATTCCAATAACCATTCCAGTGGACATATGCAGCGAGGAAGGAAAACAGGGTGCAGGAAGAAAAGGGACACACAACTAAATAAAGGATGAAGACACATGTGCTGATGATGTTGCAGTTCTCTGGGAAAAGTTGAGTTGATTGTTAAACTATTAATGTGTAGAAAGCAAAACCCCACAGAATGACAATGTCCTCGCACAAAATCACTCTACGGCTTCCTGTTGTCTGCTGCTGCCATGCTATTTCAGGCTTTTCCTGTGTGTAAAACAAAAAAAAGGGTGATTTGAAGATTTTATGTGCTGAGTGAAACTGGACCAAGAATGTGGCTTTAAAACTCCATGAAAGTGTGAATCCAACTTGTGCTTCATAATTTGACTCTAAATTAAAAACTCTGATGTACAACATATATATAAATGTTTATATTTAAAAAGAAAGTATATATATATATATATATATATATATATATATATATATATATATATATAAAATGCTAAAAACTAATATTTGTGTAGAAATCCCCAGTGTTGGAGTATCCTGTGGAGCCATCCGTTGACACTGGAGAGCATTTTTTCTTTCTTTTTTAATCTACAGGTGGCAGTAATGAGTCCAGAAACGGCTCAATGCACCCAGAAAAGGCAGGGAAAAGAAGAGGAAGCATGTATGTAATCCAGGAAGTAAAGCACTTGTGCAAATCTGGAGGAAGGAAAATGCATTCATCATGTTCATCAGGCCTCCAGGACACAGACAATACGTTGAGCAACACTAAATAGAAACAGCAACTTTGGGAAAACCTACAGGAAGAACGCCAGAAAATCCCCCAGAAAATTCAACTAAACAATCTTTTGATGGCGTATTATTTACAAGTATTTTTTTTTTATAACAGTAGAGTTGTCTTGCACTACACCATAATATACAAGTAGGCTCTATTTTCCTGGTCTCCCAGTGAAGAGTGGACGGGTAAAAACACGTCATCCCCCTTACCCCAAAGGATCTCTAGTCATTTGTATAGTTTCAGTTGAGCCCTCAAACCAATAATATGAGGAGGAATGGACTTTTGTTTGTGGAGTTTAAAGTATTGCAAAATTATATTTAACAAATAAGGAGAAAAAAAAGCCACATCTTTTCCCAGAAGTGTTGTCCCAGTTATTGCCTTACTAGAAAGCACCGATTGGATTCAGTTAATAGTTAATAGTCTGTTGTTCATGTAAACCAGGCCTCTGTACAGTAGAATAAATAAGCGTTCGGGACGTATGTAACACTTACTGTGTCACCGGGAAGAGGCGTTGTGGCAGTAAGGCCCCAACTAACCCGCTGCAGTTATTATTTCCAGTTTGTGGTTAACTTCCTGTCTGAGCGTGGAGATTGATGGATACCCAGAGTGCTCCTGTGTGTCTTGAAGGCAACTATTGATCGCTGTTGCCGTCGGTTTCAGCCTCCATTTGTTGATCTGCCCATGAAAGCCCAACTGCATGGATCATAGAAATGACCTCGGCTCTTTTTTAATGATGTTTGAGCCTTGGAGGAAGAAAAACAAAAAAAAAAAGAAAGCCCAGGACGCATTTCTGGCTCCGGGTGACGGGTTGTGTTTTCTCTAAGTTTCGGTGGACAGCGGCGTGCGGCGGTGCAAAGGGAACCGCTCACGTATTCACAGACATATGAGCACACAACAATTGCAGCAATTCTGATAACGGCGCTCTCTGAATTATGACACTTCGGCTCTCGGCTCATTTGCTAAATTGTGTTTAGTGTCGTTTTTTCTTTTTTATTATTGCAATTTTTCATCAGCGCTTTCTTTCCCCCCTCCACTTTAAGAAGGGAAGGGATCATTAGCCCAGGACTGTTCAACCATGCACAGAGGAAAAATGCCATCAAAGTTGACACAGAAAATGTCCTTGTTCTCTAATTTATAAACAAAAAAACACAGATTCTCCCTTTCATGTGGCTTCTTGGAGATAATTATGACAAGATGAAAGCAGTTAAATTCCTCCCTCTGTTCTCTTGCTCTTCAGACGGTTCCCCCATTGTCAAAAATGGAGATGAGGTTTCATGTGGCTGTCATTGCCCGTGTCCCTGTCTCTCTCTGTCTCCCCCTCTCGCTCGCGCCTCTCTTATCCTCCTCCTTCCTGTCTCTGTCTCCTCTCTCTCTCTCTCTCTCTCTCTCTTTCTCTCGCTGTCTGTCTCGGTGTTTCACTCTTCTTTGTCAGTTTTAACATTTTTTTTATTGAACTCTGATATCCCAATCTGTAATGTTTTCAGAACTGTCTATCAATCAGTCACTAACTGTCTCGAAGGTTGCTGTCCCCTAATGGAGCAGAATGATGAGCTTTTATCAGCTCACTGATTTATATGGTTTCAAGCTCTCGCGCTCAATCAAAGGGACGAAGAAGTCTTCTTCTTGCATATGTTTCTGTGCACACACACACACACACACACACACACAGACACAGTGTTGATGGGATGTCTACACACACCCCCTCACACAGTCTGAGGCGACGGGCTGGTGCACTGCGAGTGTGTCGTGCCACGCTGTGGTGTCTGCTTGTGTGTGTGTGTGTGTGTGTGTGTGTGCCCTCTTGGGAGGTAATTACCAGAATAAATACAGTAGAGGCCACGGCTGCTAATTTATGCCTGATTGTTGACAGTCTGAGTATTGTTTAACATGCACAGAGAAGGCCCTTGGTGTTGTGTTGCATGATCCTCCTTTTGTGTGTGTGTGTGTGTGTGTGTGTGTGTGTGTGCAGTGCCTCCTTGTTTTCTCTGATTGTCCTCTTACTCCTCTCTGTGTGTGCGACCCTGCTGGTTAATTAGCTGAACATACAGTGATACTGATTCTGTCTGCCTGTTCCTACTGACAACCTCTGGTCACTTACTGCTCGCTGTTTGCGGCGGCTGCCAATTTGAGTGTCGGGTCTTGTCACAGTTTTAGTTTTGCGTCACCTGTTACACTTGACACTTCCGACTTGATTTTTTGTTATAGTTAGAATTAGCTGTACCTGGAGGAGGTTGGAATAAAGGTCGGGTCAGGCACGAAGATGTGATGGTTCAGGCTGTGTCGACAGACGACAGTGATGCGGGAAAATAAAATGCAGCTCCCTTGTTCATTTAAATCAGGTCAATGTGTTCACCTGCAACCATGGACTGAAATAAGAAGTGGACGTATGGTGATGTCACACATTGGTTTATAGACCGCCGCTTTGAAGCCTTGAGTACGGCGATTTTGCCGTTGCCATCTTGGATTATGGCCATCACCATGTTTTTCTTTGCAACCAATGAACAGAAGTTACCATATTTGGAATGCGGAGGAGTGACATAGAGAAACCTGTCAATCACAGTAGCCCCGCCCAAAAGCATACTCTGCTTTATGGTCTGTTTGACTGTAAATTGTATGTAAAGGACACACATACATAAATACATACCTACATACACACCGACAGAGATTCCTTGCTGTGTAGTTAGATGGCACTCAATAAACATTGTGGTCATTTGGTGTTTTCTTTGGTTCACATTGGAGGTCAATGCCTCAGGGGAATGATCTGTTTCAGGCTTTGGCTTGTTGTTAGTTCATTTTCATGGAATTTTTATGACAACAAGAGCAGTATTAAATGTCGCTGGCCTTATCCTTTGATATTTGGTTCATTGATTAAGTAATCAACAGAATCACAGTTAGTGAATGGAGACTTTACAACAGTGTTCCATCACTGTGGAAGGGCTGTTAAACTCACTGACTTCATGTGACTGTGGAGTGTGTGTGTATTGGTTTTCCTCTTGTGTGACCCCCCTCCCCCACAACCACTTTATATTGACTGTTCCCGAACCGCGCGGTTGTTATCAGATGGCAGCGTGGCTTTAAACGCCTTATGCCTCCATAACGCCTCCATGGGTTTCGCGAGCATGAGAGAATGGAGAGAGAGTGGAGAGAGTTCACAGCAACACAACCAAGAGAGCTGCTGCGGCCCGGCGTGGCCCAAATTATCTGCAAAAAGTCACTTGTGGAAGTTCAAGACGCTGCCACCCAAATGAGGGTTCTCAGGAAGTTAACGCTCAGTCCAGAACTTTTAACGATAGCCCGGGTCTATCAAAGATATTGGATATTAATTCATTAATAATAGATACTAATGAGCTTTGAAGTGGGTGCACTGTTGGACGTTAGAAGTCCCCAGTGACTAATGAACCCTGTGAAAACACCTTTGAGGTGCTGGGGGCCAGGGGGGGCCTGGCTGGAGGAGACACTACGAGTCTTTGTATTAGAGCTGATTGAGCCGGTCCGTGCCCCGGCTTCGTTACAGCCGACCACTTACGCTCCCCGAAACTCTCGCTGAGGAGACCGCTGATGAATTTGTTTAATTGAACGTAAATAATGAATTCCCAAGGAAGAGATTTGGCCCAGTTGTAATTGCCGGAGATCAGACGGCACAATGCCAAACTTCAAAACGTCCGAGCCAGGCGGTCGTAAGAGCCGTAACGATGACTTCGAAGAAAGAAGAAATGAGCGATATAGGAAGGGGGTGGGGTGGGGGGACAACAGAGGAGGAGTAACAGAGACAGAGTCGGAGAAAAGACGATGAACTAATGAGGAACAAAGACCTAACGAGTTTCGCGAGGAAAATGAAGTGTTTCCAAAGTCGTCTTTAAACTTGGCGAGATGAAACGCGGGCGCGGCAGTTGTTTTTGACAGCTCGAGACGAGACGGGCCGCGGCTCAGAGAGAGAGGGGTAATTCCCTATTCCTTTATATTACCCACTCTCTCTCCCTCTGCTGGGAGCCCCCTCATCCCTCTCTCCGCTTCCCTACATTGATTCTTGAATTAGACTGTTTTATTGAATAATTAATAGCCCTTTTCCCATGATTGATGATTTGCATGGCTTGAATATTAGCTTTTCAATCAAACGCAGCTTGTTCTAATGTAACCATATTGAAAACATGTCAAACACTGTTTACCCACTTTGTGCGGCAATGTTGTCTTAAGTTCCAGGCTGCCGAGGCCCCATAATGCTCAGCGGTGGGGAGCGGCCTTGTCAGAGTGCCTCGCTCTGCGCCGATTACAAGGCCCCTGAGTTCTGACACGAATGCCGAACACGCATGCTGACGCGCGGTTACGGCATGCGGCATGTTAGCGGTTAGGCATGTTAGCGGTTACGGCATGTTAGCGGTTACGGCATGCTAGCGGTTAAGCATGCTAGCGGTTAAGCATGCTAGCGGTTAAGCATGCTAGCGGTTACGACATGCTAGCGGTTAAGCATGCTAGCGGTTAAGCATGCTAGCGGTTAAGCATGCTAGCGGTTAAGCATGCTAGCGGTTACGGCATGCTAGCGGTTAAGCATGCTAGAGGTTACGGCATGCTAGCGGTTAAGCATGCTAGAGGTTACGGCATGCTAGCGGTTAAGCATGCTAGCGGTTAAGCATGCTAGCGGTTACGGCATGCTAGCGGTTAAGCATGCTAGCGGTTACGGCATGCTAGCGGTTAAGCATGCTAGCGGTTACGGCATGCTAGCGGTTAAGCATGCTAGCGGTTACGGCATGCTAGCGGTTAAGCATACTAGCGGTTACGGCATGCTAGCGGTTAAGCATGCTAGCGGTTACGGCATGCTAGCGGTTAAGCATGCTAGAGGTTACGGCATGCCAGTGCAGAAACGTGGCGACATGCGTGATTAGGCCCACGCGCACAAACAAAAAGGAGACCAGGCAGTTTCTCTTTTCAATGAAAAAGCCATCAGTTCCCCAAAAGAGCCTGTCTAATAGCCACAGTGGAGCCGCGCTTGGTTTTGAGTGGCAGCGAGGCCAGTCTGGGAATAGATTGTCAGACATATTGGGTCTACCATCGCAGCGCCATATCACAGGGAGAGAGCACATCAATGCTGGGAGAGACACTTGCATTAAGATTTCCCTTTTTAATTTGACTGGGATTGAAGTGCTAAATTACGCCGTCATTCCGCCCCAACACTCAGGCGCCCCCCCTCCCTCAACCCCTGCAAGTGTTTTTTTGTTTGTTTGGCTTATTTATTTATCCCACCCCCCGTATGCGTTATTTATTCATTCATTCCAAGAGTCCGATTTTCTGAGAGCGTGTCAGCGCGGCGCTCGGCGCATGAAAGCACTTTGCGTGGCGTTGTGTCTGGTGTGTTTAGACGCTTCCAAACATGTGCATGGCTAAATAATTTACGGAGCAACTGACTAATGACAGGCAGTGATCATGTCGAGACGCAGAGGCCTGGGTGACTGCTGATCAGGGACGAAGCTTGTCTCTTCCCTTCACGCTCACTGTTTGTGTTGTGTGTGTGTGATGCTGTGGGTTTGGCTACGGCGTGGGTGTGGGAAGGGAATATGTTTGTGTTGGAGTCTCGGTGCTGCAGGAAGCTGCGGAGGATTGCAGCTCACTCCGCTATATATGGAGAGGACGGATTCCTCCCAAGACGTTTGTAGAAAATTGATTTTGAGTTCCATTCATCACTTGGGGTTTTGTGTGTGACAGCGTATTCAAGGGAGCTATGAGCTCTGCATACTTTAAGTTCCCTGGACATTTCACTGAGCATTGCATATGAACCTTAGATTGAGTGCAGCGCATAATCTTTTTACCTCTGATGATATGGTTGTTTATGACAGAGGTTTATGCTATTGGGCTCCATCAACACTCATGGAATCAGACAACGCCCACCCTCTCTGTTTCTAACACCCCACCTGCTTACTTACTTTCTACACCTGACTATTGCTGAAAGTCAGGGCTTATAAAAGGCTTTATTGACAAACTTTATGAGTGATTTATTTTAAATATGTATAAAAAAGATTTAAAAAATTTGCACCAGCACAATGCAGTCGGGGATCTACTCATATTAAATCACAGTGCCCACTTTTCATCATATAGAAGGAACATGCAGCTGTGTTGCTCGCTGATGTGTTTCTATTTTTGCATGGAACAATGGAGCTCTATGACACGAAGTAATAACATATATATATATATATATATATATATATCCAGCTCTGGCTGCCCAAGTGATCAGTTTGCGTACGAAGGATAATGTTGTTGTTGATTTGGGTCTTTTTATGGGATTCGTTGACAAAAGGCAAGAAATAGAAAATTGCCAGACATATATCCTTTAAAAATACTTATGTCACCCCAATAAAAGGATCTGGCTGCCTTTACACTGCAGCAGTAAACAGTGAATGTGAATGTGTGGTGAAAATCAATTTAAACCCATTTTTAGGACACCCCTCGCTATCATTTCCACCTCACATCTCACTTCCTATATAAAATAAACATGTGTTGGGTTTGGGGTTGTATCTGCAATCTTTGATATGTAACTATTGTTCCTTTTGAGTTTGAATGCACTTATTGTAAGTTTCTTTGGTCGAAAACCAAATGAATATAATGTAATATCAGAAATCTGTGTCAAACAGAAACAATGACACTAGTGCACAGATGACGCCATATTTATGCCATTAAAAGATCTTGTCCATAACTAAGTGGTGTGTCTTCATAGAATAGCTCCCTCTGGTTAAAGGGAAAAGGAGAGTTAGGGAAGGCCCTGGCTTCTCACAGACACAATCAATTACCAACAAAGATATTCAATAAGTAGCAAATGAGCTATAGCAAGAAACCCAGAATAAAGAAACAACAAAAAAAACACGTATAGCACAACAACATTCTCCCGAACCCTCTGCTCCCTCACTATAAAGGCACCTTGAAGAGGAGGGCCGCTCCCTGGGGCTTACCAAGTATCTGATCTATTATGCAAAAAATCATTAGGCTAAATTAAAAAGCTGTTTGAGGGTAACCCGATCCTTTAATGAGGTCAGCGAGCAGAGGAGCGACATTAAAACACAACCCTGGAACAGAAACGTGAGACAAGGAGAGAGGGGAGGCCATCGATTATCAATCACGTAGGTCATTATCTCTCTCTCTCCCTATCTCTCCCTCGCTCTCTCTCCCTCGCACAAACACACTCAATTTTAAACACATTCCATTCTTCTCACTTTCTCCCTCTGTCTTCATCAGACAGGTGCACTTTTTTTGTCGTTTCAGTAATCATTCCTTTAAGCTTCCCTCACAACTCTGCTGGTCAGCCGGTGACAATTGCAGTAATCAGGACGGATCCTGCACATCTCGCTGGCAGGATCGTTGGTTTTGAAGTGTGTGTGTGTGTCCTTGTTTGTGTGTGTGCGTGTGTGTTTAGGTTCGGCTGACAGTCTATCGTAGAGTTCCTGGGAAAAAGACACCATGCCAGTTTATTTGGCATGGTGAGCGCCTCTGTCTATTTAATTAGCGGTGCTGAATCTCAAGCAGGCTGCAGATCTAAAAATACAACCAAAATGATGTTAAAGAGACAAGATACAGTAAAAGCTGACAATTATGATAATGCGGCTCGGTTTTGATAAAGATATACAGCAGGATGTGTCCAACCTGCCTCCTGAAGCAATGCAATACTGGGTGAAGTGTGTGTGTGTGTGTGTGTGTGTGTGTGTGTGTGTGTGTATGTGTGTGTGTGTGTGAGAGCTACAACAAAAGCCTGTTTTCTGCACATTAGCTGCATTGATTTCTAAACAACACAGATGCTCCTGATTATATTTACATCTCATAACCATAAAACAAACACATTATCTGAATCTTAATTGGATGACAGTCAAAGCTTAAAAGCATAAACTTCTTTATCAAACGGGACAGTTGGCCTCATCATGTCATGCAGAAAGCCATTTGACTAAAGGCTAACAGGATGACCTCTTGTAACTTTGAATGTACTTTGATATCCCTTCTCCTGGAGCTGCTGGGACTAGTTATAGTATCTGATGCGCCGCACGAGGGTCACTGAGAAACTTGTTTTGGGTCATTTGGTTAATATCTTGCAAGACATTTAATATATTTTTCAGCTGGAGCGGACAAGAAAGAGATCTGAAAAGAGGACTGCCATGTTGTTACTACAATGTTCTACAAAATAGAAACGACATAGGTTTCTGGATTTTAGGAACTAAAGCTAAAATCTTTTTTAGGCAAGAAAGGAAAAACCTACTGCAACAATTTTCTTTTTGTTGAAATTGATGAAAGCAATTGATAATGCTATAATCTTGTATTTAGATTTAAACCAGTTAGTTTAGTGTTCAGTAGACTACAGCTCAACTAGCATCTCTATGAAACTAGTTTCGCTAGAGAATGTAGATAAGAAGTGGACGTGATCATCAAAGTTTTAAGATGAAAACAACTCTCAGACCGGACAACACTGTGGTGGCGATCTGTCAATCACAAGGTAGCCCCGCCCTAAAGCATACTTCGGTTTATGGTCTGTTTGACTCTAAATGGGACCATAATTTACCAAATGAACAGCATGCTGTATTGAAGACGACTTGAAACTAGAGATTGAGACATAAACTCATGTTTACAATGTTTACTGAGGGAATAAATCAGAAGAAAAGTAATTTTCTCGTAGACTTCTGTACAATCAGAAGAGTCGTCCCCTTATAGCCATTAGAGAAAATGCAAGTTCTACCCGTAGGTTTCCCCCTGAATGAGGCAGTACTTTGAGCTCAATACTAACTTCAGCATGCTAAAAACAACTAACGGTTTGTGTTATAACCTCATGCTGGTAAAGCCCCTCGGCACGATGCGTAAAAAAGTTAAAGAATTCATATTTTCAAGTTAGCCTTGTTTTATTGCTTTTATCAAGTCATTTTTTATTTATTACTTTATTCATTAAGAATGGATCAAAAGATGTAATATGTGTGTAATATGAAAGTGTAAAGAAATGTTTCACTCTACAATGCGCTTCAGTTTAGCATCTTTTTCTTTCGTTTCACTGTCCGCAACGTTACTGTTTTGGTTCACAGTCACAGCTCTTTACAGCGAGCAGCTGTTTGCAGTGATACAACTCTGATAATCCATTGTACACTACCTGCACCAAAACAAACTGGCTAGTGGAGCATCCTCAAGATTTGGAGGAGACCAATACGGAGGTAAAGTGAGAATCTAACTAACTTTTGCCAGGTGGCCTGAAACACAAATAAATGCTAACGTTGCACTACATTTGCTGGAGGTCTGAATAAGCTGTTTGCTAACAGGCTCACTATATTAACTCAGAAGAAGGTGATCAAATGTCAGTGTTGTGTTAACAGCTTGTTTTGCTGCCCTCAATGGGCCAAAAAAAGAGATTATAAAAAACAAATAACGTAATACGTTTATTTTTAAGCGTGGCATTGTCTGCACTCCCAATCTCTGATCCAACTATAGCTAAAAGGAATTGTTGGTCCTCTGCTTTGCCACACATGCCTCACTTGTGTGTGTGTGTATGTGCATACTTCTTGTGCATGTGTGTGATGTTTGGAGGGTTGATTAAAACCTAAAATAGCTTCCCGCTGATGTATCCAATCAATCACTATCACCCTCTCCGACCTCTGCCGACCCCGTCCTCTTTCCATCTCTCTCTGAAACTCTCCCTCTCGTCTCCCCTGTCCGTCTGACTGAATGTCTACGTCCATTCTTCTCATCTGGCATCATCTCTCCGTCACTTGCCCGTGCTCTAGGGACGGTTTGTGCGCGTCTGTCCGCGCCGGTCGACCCCTTGACCCCCGGGGAGCTGAGTGAGAGGTCTCAGTCTGGGCCTGTATCAAACGGGACAGTTGGCACGGCTCAATCAGATGCAATTACGGCGGCTGCGATTAGCGCTGTCAGTGCGCGAACCGAGGCCACGGTGAGAGGCGAGCAATGTGAATAATGGAGGAGCTGGCGGCTCACCGGAGAGCAGCAGCCTTCAAACACGTAGCCGCTCTTAATGCCCTGGCCGTGATCGCTCTCACCTGTGGGAAAGGGTTCGCCAGGCGGCGTGTTTTTTAGCAGGCTGTTATAATGTTACTCACAGTCTTCTATCAATGGCGACTGTCAGCTGCAGAGAGAGAGAGGGAGAGGGAAGCGGCCATGGCGGCTAGAATACCTAAAAGGACACGCAGCATTTATTTCATGACGCTTTGAGAGCAACAGTTGTCAGCTGATCTGAGGACAATTGTGAGAACACCTGCTAGATGCTTTTGGTAGCACGTGGGCTCCTCTCTGTCTCATGATCATTCTCAGACGTGTCTGATAGTGTGAGATGGTGGTGAGGGAATAAACAGGGTGTATTCATATTCATATTCAATTGGAAAGGCAACAGATGTATTAGCTTTACTAAAGTATTATAGCTTTACTAAAACTGTATCATTGTATAAGCCTATGTGTATAAATAAATGATCAGAGAATTCACAATTTGGACCTTAACAGCAAACCAAACTACGACAGAAACAATTTTTAATGCTAAAGAGGAAAAGAGGGGCATGGCTCACCAAGTCGTTTTTTTACTTTCCATTTCCAGCTTTTGACTCATTTGAGAAGTCCATTTGTCCTTTTGCACAACCAGGAATAAATCCTCACATTTACATTTGTTTTCTGTATCTCTTGCAGGTTTAACCATTTGTATACATGATACAAGCCAGGCACTACCGTAAATTCCGGACTATAGAGCGCACCTATATATAGGCCGCACCAGCTAATTTAAAAAAAAAGAAAGAAATTGTACATACATAAACCGCACTTGTCTATAAGCCGCAAGTGTCCGCGTTGAAACTAACGTGGCAAGACGTTACAGGAAAGTTTTTTTTTTACTTTTTATTAAATAAATGCCGGTAACATCCACAACAACATACATACCGCAAATGCTTTTTTTCAGAACAGTACTAAAGTTATCTTCTTCAGTATCGGAATCGAACAGCCTGTAATTACTACGTCACACATTTTCTCGGCGAAAATATAGGAACCTACCAGCAAAAGTCATTGATCGCTATCGCCATCGTCCTCCTGTGCACTAAAACCATTGAAGTCCTCTTCTTCAGTGTCGGAATTAAACAGCCTCAGAATTGCTTCGTTGCACTCGGTCTCTCTTTCGTTTGCGCTTTTGTCGTCTTTTTGCAACGAGTCAGTTCTTCATGCTGCCGTCTCCAGCGTCTCACCATCGATTCATTGATGTCGAGCGTACGTGCAGCAGCTCTATTTCCTTCTTCGACAGCCAGACGGATCGCTTTTAACTTGAAAGCTGCATCATATGCATTTCTTCGTTTCTTTTCCATGATTACGGTGCGCGCACGAAGCGCAAAATGGATTGTGTGAGTTAGTTTGCCGAAACAGTTTCATTGGTCCACTGTTACCTGTTCGGCAATTTCATTGGTCTGATATGATGAGTTTAAATGTGCTTCCCGCCGCCGGAAGCTAGTTAGCGGCTCGCCGCCGGAAGCTAGTTAGCTTCCCGCCGCCGGAAGCTAGTTAGCGCCCCGCCGCCAACACATTTATCCATCAATTAGCCGCATCGTTGTAAAAGCCGCAGTCTCAAAGTGTGTGAAAAAAAGTAGCGGCTTATATGGCGGAAATTACGGTAGTTAGTGATGTGCTAACGCACTCTGCTAATGTTAGCTTCACAGGTTTTAAAGGTAGAAAAGTTTTAGAAATATATATCTCCTTCAAGACACTCACTGTTACACAACGTTTAACTAGGACGAGCTCTAAATCCTCTAAACCAGCCTGAAAATGAAGATACCTGGTCGGACTCTGGTCAGAGCTGAATGTTGCTACGCTATGATTGGCCAGTCTGTGTTCGAGGGTAGGACTTAGCAAAAGGGTGTACTGCTGGGTGTACCTACTATCCTGATTTGATGGCAGGGCATCTCACCTGTGGCGTGATCAGGATCTGATCTTCTACGGCCTTTGTGTCAGATCTAGGATCAGTGGAAGTACCACCTGGTGATAAGAGCAGTTGAGTAGCAGTTCATCTACAGGACAAGGGGGGTCCCGTATGGGACAAACCATTTAGCCCAATATGCGTCTATTTAATACGAGATATTTTCAACCATACACATTCTCACTCTGGCTCACACACACACACACACACACACTCTTGCTGTGCTTTAACGCAAGCTTTTTCAGATATATACGTGTTTCATCTTTTAGATGTCGTCCTTTCTTCGTGTAGCTTTTTCTCAGCCGTATTGGCTGCCACCCAATTAAGGAAATCACCAACATAGCTTTCACAGTGACAGGGGGTCATATGCCAATCCTCCAACCTCAGCCTTTGATTGTATCCACACATTGTAGCTCCATTGATTCTGATCTGTCGGATGTGTGATGGTGATGGCAGATAAGAGAAAGGTGTGTGTGTGTGTGTGTGTGTGTGTGTGTGTGTGTGTGTCTGATTAGTGGTTTGAGCGAGAGAGGGGTTGCAGAGCCCCGGCGTACTTTAAAAGTATGATTGGACCTGCACACATGCTCCATGCTAGCACGCTATCTGTGTTCTTCCCGTTTGAGTGTGATCGAGCAGTCCGCCGTGACCTTAAGGTGTTGGCCCTGCAGCTTCATGATTAGAGGGTCACCGGCTCGAACCCCGCTCCAGCTGTTACCCCGTACATCCCCGTACAGTCCACAGCCGCAAATGGGAACAGTTTGATGACATCACCAGTCACAGAGAGGCCGGTGGGAAGCCCGCCCTGCCCCTTCCCCTCACCTCTGGGATAGTGCTAATGAGGAGTGCCGTGCCTAGCTCTCTCTCTCCCTCTCTCCCTCTCCCTCTGTCTTCTTCTGTTTCCATCTGCTGTATACTTCCACGGCCCTGCTCTGTTTCAGAGTCGTTGCCGGATCCCGCAGTACAGACCAGAGACACCCTACAGCTCCTGCTGCTGCACCTCTCTAATGACTCGCACACGGGAGACTGGAAACTCGGCCAGGGAGCAGGCCCGAGCAGCCGGGCCGGCTCTGCGCTTCTTGTCCCTCAGATCTCCTTAAAGCTGCGCAGTAGGAGGTAACCTCCGCACACTGTGATCTGAATAACGGGCTTGTGAGCGCTGATTTGTCGGCCAAATCACTCCAACAGGAGCGCCTACTTGATAAGGGCTAAATTCATTGGTTCGTTGCGTGAAAGCAGCATGTCCCTCTTTATTGTCTAGGGGTGAAACATCACTTAGAGTCGAGTAGTAATTAGTCACAAGGGAGAGTCCGGAGTAAAAATAAAATGACTTGTTTGGTATTGAATTAACATGAACAATGGCACGTGAAGGCAGGAGTAGCGGCAGGCAAAGAACAAAAAGCCCCCTCCCCCCCAACATTTTTTTATCAATATGCAAAATTGACTGATGTGTTTATTTCAGGCCTGTTTTGTTTAAAGCAGATATTTTGTTTGTTTAAATCGGCTATTGGGATAGTCATTAGAAATTCACAAACAAAATAATGATTGTATCATATTTATCAGATGTTGCTATTTATTGCGAGCAAGCTGTATTTCTTTTTTCTTCTTCTTCTTCTTTTTCATCCCATTTCCACGGAGAGTAAGGCCGAGCTGCTCTCCCCTCACATCTGCCTGTGTACACCCTGTGTAGCGAATTCACTTTGCCACGATGGAAGGAGCCGCGAGGTTTTGAACTCCAACCGCAGTTGAAAGACGGTGCAGTCGCGGTTGCATGCGACTTTGAAACCTCAAATATTTTTCTGCCTCTGACGGGAGCGCTGACGAGACAAGAGAGCCTCGCTCTCTCGTCTTGCACTTTTGTTTTTTTCCCCGTTTAAAAACAAAAAAAAAGAAGAAAAAATCAAAAGATGTAGCTCGCTTTATTTGCCCCTAATCAGCATGCAGCTGCTTTGGTGGTGGATTGCAGAGGTGTAAACCAAGCTCTTTACGGTGCGGCACATGTTTTTTAGCAACAAAAAAAAGTTAGATGTTTGTGTCGAACATCTTTTAAAAGGAGAGGGCGCGTCTTACAAAACGACCATATATGTTGTTGTTTTTCCGATCTGATAGCAAATATTTGCGGAGCATTTGCCGAGCTGTGATGTTGGTGAAACCACTGCGTGATGTGGCTTTTACGCATCCCTCACTTCCTGCACACCTGTAAAATATTACAGCAGAGTGTGGAGCTGTGGGTGCGCATTTGTAATTGTCGGGCTCAGCCGAGGCGTTCTTCGTCTAATCATTTTGATAAAGTGCTGGCATGTTGAACCCGGACTTTTTATTTATTTTTTAATCACCGCATCGGGCATGACCTCACATGACGTAACTGATGTAATCAGGATATCGAGATGAGCTCAAAGCACATGTTGCTTTGGCCCTCGTCAAACCGTCTCTCAAACATGACTCATTTGGCAAAGTTGTATTAATAACCAGCTTCTCCTCAGCTCTGTGTCACTGAAACACATTAGCACATCTTGTCTCGATAAATATAGAACTGCACAGCGTCTTTAGCAATGCAGCCGGACAGAAGGGTGAAGTCAGAAATTGGAGGTGCCCCAGCCGATGCTCCAAAACCCAGAGAAAAAGTCCCGGAGCATGAGTGAAACCATTCATCATGACGCGTTTGGATGCTCGCTTGTTAGCGGCCGACCGTGATCTGTGGTTAGCATCAAGGGTAAATTAACGTGTCGTGGTGGTGGTTTGTAGTCAGGAGCTGGGGTTAATTTTGAACATACTGGACCGACTCTTTAGCGAACACACCAGCGCCCACTCACACATGTTGGACATGTTTGAGGGAGATGATTGGAGAGAATGAAAGAGAGAATGAAAGAGAGAGAGCGTGGCTTTTTTTTAATGCTCCGGAGCTCCAACTGCGCTGCACATTTTTCATTTCCCGCCGAGTTGAAAAGATCAGGTAATTGAAAAGGAGACAATCCAGCAGCCAAGGCTCCGCAGACGCCAATGAAAAGCTTCAGAGATATTAGAGTATTACACTTTGGGCCCTGTCTTTGTATTTCTTTCGCATTGGGGCCTACGGGAAGAAAAAAAACGGCCCGATAATGACAACACCTGAAAAGTGTTTTTCCGTCGGGCTCATGCATCATTGTCAGCACCGCAGATGAGACCGTATTGTTTCTCTTTGGATGGGCGATGTCAATGGGGAGACAGCAGGCTGGAAAGAGGGAGAGGGGGGATGCGGGGGGGGGGGGGGATGTAGGGAGAGGAAGAGAGATGTAGTATGTTCTCTAAATGCAAAGTACATTGAAATGTAATAGAAATCAGATGTTCAACATCTTTCTCACACACACCTCCCCAAAATAATAGAAATTGAGCCAGTTTTTATTACTTTTTGGGGGGATTCTGGTCATTTTTTCCTCGGCCAACGTGACGGTGATTTATACCGGCAACTTGCTGTGGTGATCATATGAAAAGTTGTGTCCTGCAGCAGGCCCCCTGCAGAAATCTACACAGTTAATATTCATTATCAGATAATGAATAACTCAAGAAACATGAATAAGTCAATTGTCAGATCTGAATGCATGAAAGACCAAATAAAAAGTGATGAAAGTAATTCAAAAGTGGATCATTTAAATACGAGGTGAATAATACGATGACTGCACATAATCCTTTTATCAGTGCGCCGCGGGACGTCTCGTTCATCCGAGTTGTTTTTGTTTTCATATGGAGGAAGGTTAAATGCAAATGTAAACAAATGAAAATGGAGTCGGCTGCATGAGCATGCGCCAAGACTTAACATGCATGTCATACTGGAATCCTTCATATTTAGGACGGATCTCATTTCTCCAAGCTCACTGCCCTCCGTCAAGCCTCCCGAGTGGGATTTGTCTAACATTAATAGTTTTATGATTTATAGGCTGGCAGCGTGTGAGCAGCGCTGCACCTCCAAGCAGCCAGATATACAATTATCCGCTGCTCTTGCCCTATATGAATGCCATTTCCCCGGCATCCCTCCTAAAAAGAGACATGGGCCATTTGTCTCCCTAGCTGCCTCCTCACCCAGGCCAGTAATAAGCCATCTGCTGGATCTGAACATGAAAGATTAAAATGATATACAGTATGAAAGCTCTCTATTCAGTTGCTAATGTCCAAGATTCAGGGGACGCAGAGGCCAAAGCTGTCATCTCTCTCAGGAAGAGGTAATTATCACTCTTCCTCCGAGGGGCGGCCGCTATACCTCGGCCTCAGCTTCGTGCGGGACCCGGCCCCCGTGCCGGCTGCCACCGGCCAAACCTCATTTAGTAAGCCAGAACAATGCCCGACCAAATGTCTGGCTAATCCCCACAATCCTTTGTATTCATCGAGGGCTGCTCGTATGGGCCTGAGGAGAGGGCCCCGCTGATTGTGTGTACGTGTGGACCAGTGTGTGTGTGTGTGTGTGTGTGTGAGGGCAGGGGGTCAACTTCAAGCCCACACTGCTACAGGCGAGGTGGGTGATTATTTCACTCACTATCATTAAGTCCTCGTTTGTGTGATTGTGTGTGGGGATGTGCGCATGTGTGTGTGTGTGTGCGTGTGTGCACGCCACATGCTTGGGTTAGGGGGGATCCCTTGTAAATAAATTGGAGATTACAGTGAGACACATTTGTTGTGTGAGTTTGATCTACATCTGAGAAATGGAGCAAGTTAAATTGCCGACGTACGGGAAGGGAATGGAGCGACCGCGAGAAGCCTGACGGTGACCGAGCTCGGGCTTTCAAATGGAATTTGATTGACGGACAGCTCCTCTGTATTATCTAACGAGATGTTTGGCAAAGAACTTTCAGAAGTTGTGTCGCCTACCAGACGGCACAGTACCGTCCCAATCCTGAATATAATCGGGAACAAAAATGAGAAAAGGGCCTTTTTATGCCATTTAGTGTGTGATAATGGAAGACAACCATCTGCGTTGGTGTTGGTCTGTTGTTCTCCGGCCCGTTCTCATTCCCTGGACGTCAAATAGCGACTCTTCGTGCCGCCCCCTGGCGTCTACCAACGCACAAAGCACCCAGTGTTTAGCGTCCAGTGTCCTTGTACTTAAATCCCCTAAATCTGAGCAAGAGCTTTCGTTTGAATTCACAACATTCACCGCATGTTTCCTGCGACGCCAAGGGGTCTGTCAGCGTATGACGAGTTGGAATGAGGAGTTGTTGGTTCTTCCAGTCGGAGCAATACGTTCCCGCGGTTAAAGGCTCATCAGAGGTTCATAATACTGTGAGCGAGGACTTTACGCCTCTGTACTATCTGTCATCACGTAATTCGCGAGTTAAACAGTTGAAACATGTGGGTGCTCGCATTACAATCCACCAGGAATGTGCACTTGCATTGATAGTGCAGCGAGGGCTGAAGCCTGAAGGGATCAAACTGTGGACGTTTTGCTTGTGTGCTTGATTCCTGATCCTGGCAGGAAGGAAAATGATTGAATCACTCAAATCACTATTAAGTTACATAAGCTCTTCACAGGACACTGTTTCTGAAGAGATGGTCTAAACTGAGGCAGGTAAAACATAGAACATAGAAAACACTCACAATATGTATGATCTATATATATATATTTATTTTTTAACCCAACGATATCTAGTTTACAATGAAATAAAACAGAAATTAAAATTCAAACTTTTGAGCCCTCAGTCATGTGTACTGTCTGGAGCGTCTCTCCGAGACTCTGCTGAGAGTTTAAGTACATTTCCTCCGCCGGAGCTCATTGCAGGCCGGGCGTCGGTGGAGACAGACACGGTGTGTTGGAGGGATCCAGAGCCCGTCCCGTTAGGTGAGCCTGGCTGTCTTCGCTCCACCTCCGGGCGTCAAACATCTCTCTCCCTGACACCCTTCCTCCTCAACTCCCCTTCTTCTTCTCCCCCAGCTCGTCCTCTAGACCAGTGGAGACACTGCCTCTCTTCCAGCTTCCTTCATCTCCCCCCGCAACACCCCCACTCATCTTCCTCTCACAGCCGGAGAAGAAGAGAAGCTCCCCTCATTCTCCCTTTCGTAATACAAGCCTCAATTATGCATAAACTTGTCAATTTGGCCGTTCAAAGAGGAATGACATGGAATCCAGTGGAGAGGGCTGTCTGAAGACATATCTCAGCCGGTGACAACGGGGAGCTTAATGCATGTCTTGGTGACTGTCCTGTCTCTCGCAACCACTCCCGTATGAGACCCGTCCTCACAATCGTATCGTTAAACATATTTGATGGAACTTGAACCCTGCCAGCAAGTAATTATATATATGTTGTTTTTTTTATGGCCGGGAGCTCGGCTGCTGCTGGGCTCTTTTCAGCGGTCGGGCCTGAGTGCGGCTGCCTGCTGGACTTTTCTTGACCTCAGATGTCCACCAGCCTGTTGAAATCAACACTATACCAAAGCTGTGGTGTAACAACGGCGATCAAAGCTTTGTTGTCGTTCTACTGTCGTGGTGCAAAACGTTTGAATCGATATCTTCGGCTCCAAGCTTTATTGCATTCACATCTTTTCACTCTCCAAGTCTTGCATGTCTAAGTGAGACTGTGAGAGAAAGAAAGAAGAGAGAGAGAGAGAGAGAGAGAGAGAGAGAGAGAGAGAGAGAGAGAGAGAGAGAGAGAGACCACCCCAGCCTCTGCTGTCTTGTTCTCTCTATTTTCCCCCCTTTCATCTGAGTCCAACTGTACCTTCTCGGGGAGACGACATGAGTAAATGGCTCTGTCAGGCCTCCTGAGTGGATTAAAGTGGCCTTCAATTACCTTCATCATTGACCTTATGAAGCTGGTTAACTGCAAAAATCCTTAACCCCAAACTCAGTCATTGCACCCTCTAATTCTGTCTTACCCACACGGGACGACAAACACACATTTGCGCTCACAACATTATAAAGGGGCTAAAAAAAAAACGGGACGGAAAGATCTATAATGAAAAAATAGGTTAGGGCTAAAATAATTCATTCTGGAAGTTTCCCTTTTTTCTGATTTTGGTCGAGATCAAAGCGTGGTTTCAGGTCTAATTAACCAAACGAATGCAGATCCCAGACCTTCTGGCTGCGGGTAAGGCCTTGGAGGGATCTCTCGCTGGAAATCCACATCAGATTTAAATAATTAATATGACACCTTGAGCCCTGCAGAGAAAGAGGGGCTCCGTGTTGGAGTTTAGAACAATGTCACTGCCAAGTGTAATGCTGTTTGTCTCCATGAAAATGAGCAGGGGGAGAAAGCAGCCACTCCATTGTACGACCTCCTTGGCGGATCGGGGGGACTGCTCCCTCCTTTGTCATGCTAACGGGTAGCTTTAAGGGGCCATTGGTAAAGAAGGCCTGCGGCCTGCGCTCCGTTCCTGGCTGGGCCAGGCTGAGGCAAGCTGGGCCGGGCTCTGGGGACTTGGAGCTGGGGTCATTTTATGGTTTTTAATCCTCTTAATCCCCGTTAGAAGGGGCTTGGTGGAGACAAATCCGCTCCCAGAGGTCCTTAGGATTCAAACGCTGCGCTTGAGCAACTGTATCATTTGATAACAACAATGGTGGAGGACAGAGGGAGAAAGGGAGAGGGACAGACGGGGTGAGGAATAGGAAGAAAAGATAGAAATCCACATCGTGATTGAGAGAAATATAGATTTTTTATCTTTGCCCTCTGGTTATTAGCTCTACTCCTCACTGGTCCCCTCTTGCACTTTTTGGCCGGTCGAAGTTTGGGTCGAGGATCCACGACACACACAAACACTTGGTCTGAATCTCATGCTAATGACCCTTATGTTGCCCTGTGGTCCACTAAGAAAAGGCAGAGCGCTCTCGGTTCCCCAACGTGGACAGCACGGCACGGCGGCCCCCATTTTTTTTTCCCGAGCTCGGAGAGGCTGGGGAGCCAGGGATAATCCAGAGGGCACTATTCAAATTAATACACTCCTGTTAACCTCCTCTCAGACATGCTCTCTTCATTATCACTCAATTAAAACTGCATATTTGAACAGGCCTGGGCTGGAGAGGCCTCAGACTGTCTGAGCTTAGTGACCGAGCCGTCAGGCCAGGAGGGAGGGAGGCCGCAGTGGGACATGAAACACCGACGGATCAGAACGAACAGGGGCTGCAGCGCTGCAGCTCACTAATCAAAAGGTGTGATTGTGACAAGGAGAGACATGATCCACCAGCTGGACTTCTGATCAATAATTACCAGGTATCAGAGCAACTTGAAGGGTCTTTCTGTTCTTGTTTTTATTTAGCCATTGTGAAAAATACTTTTAATTCATCGCAGACAACTCTCTCTGGCTCTGTCGTTTCCAATTGCAATAATACGACGGCGGACGGTTAGCGTGACTCACCGAGGAACCCAAACATAGCCTAGAACGTTCCCCATTGCGGAGAACGAACGAGAGACAGTGTGAGTTTGTGGTCAGCCATTTTTTTGACGGCAGAAACTAAAACATTGGAATGAAGAATAAATGCAGGGGGGGAGGGGGGGACACTTTAGTCCTTACAGACGACACATTCCTTCTGTATTTAACTTCCCGTTCTTGTTTCATGTTTCTGAATAAGCGCCTACTCGCTGTCCTCTTCCTCAGCTCCTCCTTTTTTCCCTTCCTCTTCCTCACGCTGCCCACCGTCTCTTCCCTCGCTAAGTTACCCGGAGCGGAGTATGGAGTTGAGCACCTTTCGCCGTTGAGCCCTGGTATGGGAACAGGCTAGCTGTCTGTGTTCTGCATATAGCCTGAAGCCAAAGGCTGAGGAGGAGCGAGCAAAACAACAACCACAAGTCTGGCCTGTCTGCAGAGTGCCAGGACCGCTTAGTGGTTGGCAGCCTCTAGCACACCAGGGCTACACGGCTGTCATTCGCCGGGAAGAAACACTTGAGATCCCAAAATTCCGCAGACAGGGCGCATGTTACTTGGGATGAAGAGGGCAAATCACTCTCCCGGTTTGCATACGTAATGTTGGGCTTGGACGGCGATGGTGCGCAGGTGCTTTTGCTTCATGGCTGGAATCTCCAAATGAATTTGAAATTCCTGGAGTTGAGTCGGGGCGCGCCGGCTGAGAGCAGCTGGGAGTATACACACCAAATCTGTGTGTTTAAAGGTTTCAGAGCCACTACACCTGCTCCTCTAAGTATCTGGTGTCAGGTCGTTCACTTGGGAAAGCGTCAATGAACTGCCACCTCCTGCTGCCAGAAGGCTTTGAGCCATATTTGGAGAAAATGTGTGGCCTTCAGTCGCCCAGAAGTAAGTGATTATGTCGTATTTACCAGGTGTTGGCCTCATTAGTCAATGGTTTAGATATCACTCGATCTAGATGAAAAACACAGTGTAATATGTTAAATGAAAAGGGCAAAAAACTTCACAACTTGCCTTGGTAAGCAGCCTGAATCGTTCACCCATCCGTCCATCCATTATGCGGAACGGTTTATCCTATTGAGGGTCACAGGAAGAGAGGAAGGAGGGGCGGGGCATTAGGCGAAGGACAGGTTGCCAGACTATGGCAGGGCTGACACATGAAGACAGACAACCATTCACGCTCACATTCACACCTACGGGCAATTTGAAGTCATCAATTAACCCACAGGGAGAACATGCAAACCCCAGACAGAAGGGCCTTTCAGCCCGGGATCAAACTCGGGGCCACATCTTGTTCGCCGCCACCACCATGCAGTCGGTATTGTTCATCACATGAACATCATAGAATTTGGCCCCTGACCACTTCATGGAGCAAATTTTGCAAATTATCCTTCAAACAATTGTATCCCTTTGTCCCTGAACTGGACTGGGCTGGACACATCTTATGCCCAGGTTCTAGTTCAGTTTTTTAACTACTAAATTACATTCCTGGGGCATTTTCTCTGGGCGTCTCATGATGGATCTACATTGGAGTTGTTGAAAGCATCAGTATCGGATCTCTATTTGACTCCCTGGTAACTTGAATAGGCTGGTAAACAATGAAAGCTCCATAAAGTGTGTACAGTGTACCGGATTGTTTTTGTTCTTTCACAAGCACAGATGTCAGAAAAATGAAAACAACACCATCCACACATCTCTCTCAAGGTCTGAAACATTTTAAATGAAAATGTCCGGCAAAAAAATTAAAAATAAGAAAAGGAATCAGTAATTATTATGAGTAGCACAGGGGTCCAGTCTGTCAGAAAGCCCACTAATGAAATGAATTCCGGTGTCTACAGAGTTCACAGTGCACGTTTGACCCTGTTGTCCTCTCCGCGGTGGCGGCGAAAACTAGAAAGACCATTAGGAGCGCCAGATTGCCGTTTCCATCTGGCGGATTTGCACACAGGAAGACGTGTGAACATCTTTTTCCCGTAATTGCCGTTTCATAAAGAGAGCGTTGGTGCCGTTCGTTTGCGGCGCTCTCGCTGCAACACACATTGTTTCACACTGCGGCCCGTTTGCCTTTGTCAGGTCCTAAGTCCTAACTCCATATTATTTGATCAGGGCTGTGTTCACCACCCTCATGTTTCTATAGCCTTTGAGAAAGACAAACACAGGCGAGGAAACCTGTGTAATGAGCGCAGTGTGTGTGTGCGTGTGTGTGTACGCGCGTTTTCCACGAGTTCATTTCAAACACTTGGTTCTTACCGGGAGTGCAGCTGAGAGCGAAAAAACACTGCTTGTTGGTGTGTATGTGTGTGTGTGTGTGTGTGTGTGTGTGTACGTATTGATGTGTATTTCCATGCGCGGTGACAGCCTTTGAGCCAGTTCTCGCCTTCACTAAAAACGCTTAGGGCACAAAGCAGCCTTCCCCCCTCTGCTCCGAGCACGGGCCCCTGCTCTCGCTGTCTGACAGGAGCTGAAGGTAAGCACCAAAGACATCCTGACACACGCACGTAAAAGCACTTTTGATGCGTGGAAAATGGACCGCTTTGCAGTGTACAAATAACAGCAAAATGTCAACAGAACGTGGCGAGTCCGACGGGAGGCAACAACAACACGGAAGCCAGGTTCAGACGATATTTACAGCGAGCAAAACATGAACCGTCAACCACCAAAGGCCCTTTGCTTGTCTGCCTCGATCTTCTCATTGTTTTGTCTTCGTCTGTTCATCACGCCGTCCCTTTTCTACCGCGCTCAATCAAGAACGTGACGACTTGCGGGAGCACGGCGAAGGAGGCACACGCCGGCATGAAAGAAAGAAGGAAAGGCAAACGTCTTTGCCAACGCAGCAACTGAAGTATTTTATTAATCGCTGAAAATGATCTTTGTTTTTGGATCCCTCGCCATTTTTCCACCCTAAATGCTGCAGTTCTAGTCACTGCTCACTCATCTGCAGATACTTGGTATTGACTCATGAGGGCATTTACTTTCTCCCACAGCAAATATAGATTTGTTTTTAATGAAGCGTCCTCTGGGTTTCAGTTGTGCTGGAGGAAATAATTAATTTAACTACTAATAAATAACTACTAATTAATTTAAATACTCATGACAATCATGATACAAACCAGATCTAACTTGCTACTCAGTATAGCTTTTAAAAGATATTATTTTTGTACTCAAAGTTGACTTGAAAAATGTTGGAACTACTTTTGAATAATTTGTAACTAAAACTGTATTCATGTTAAATAAATACTTTACTAATGCTTTATAGATCATAACACATTGTGTTGCCAGGTTGTTTTTGACAGCTGAAGATGATCGAGACCAGGATGCATTTATTGCAATCGTATTTACACTTACAACTGCAGACCTTATGAAACCAATAAGGATTTATAAATGGATTACCAACATTTATAAATTCATCATTACCAAATAGAAAATAAAGGCCTGCGAGTGGGACTTCTCACAACCTGGCAACCCCAAAAAGCAATTACTAAATGATTTATTCACCATTTATAAAACCGTTAGCTAAAATGAATATAAACAATACAAGTTTTTTTTATACATATATCATTTACACACGTATGCCAACCTTTCGCTTCCTCTTAATCTTAACTAAAGCTGAATCACATTCACCGTCATGTCACAACCTCCCCTCGGATCAGAATGACTCTGCGCTTTCTGTTGGCCTGCTTTCGTCACCCGTTTGTATTTACCTGTCAATCTTTATCTCCACACATCCCCTTTAGCTCTCCTTACCCCTTACCCTGCAGCACCTCCCCCATCTGTCTGTCTGTGCTGCTTTCCCTGTCAGGTGCGTTTGGGGATACAGGGGGGGGGGGGGGGGTTCGGATGGGGTCAGGGCCCAGCGATGCTCTGGAAGACAAGTGTCTGCTCTAACCCAGGGCTACACCTGTAGGTCACTGCAGGGGGATGCTAATCCCTCAGCCGCCCACTAATACTGATGATCTGCATCTGAGACCCTCTCCCCTGGGAGAATGTGTCTGTGTCTGTGTGTGTGTGTGTGTGTGTTTGTGTGTGTTTGGTTGTGGGGGCTGATAGATGAGGCAACAGGGGGCCCAGCAACCCGTGTCTGTGTGTGTGTGTGTGTGTGTGTAGTATGGGGGAAGGGAGAAAGGATTTCATTCTGTGTTTGTGTGTATATGTTAGTGCAACCGAGGGTGGAGCTATCTTTAAGGGTTGCTGGGAGGGTAACTGGTTCGTTTTCCTCGGCCTCCACCTTCAGAAGGGCTTCGGATGCTCAGTTCCTGGACTGAATAATTTGTCACCTATTTACATGGAGCCAAGAGCTGGAGAAATGACACGAGCAGGTGGCATCTCTCTTTCTCTCCCTCTTCCTTGTGCCATAAACAGATGTGTCTGTGTCTGCAAACATCCCCCCATCCTCTTGTGTTCTCCTGGGGCTCTGTCTCAATGCTTTGCACTTTTGTTGTCTAAAATAAGACAGCAAATGATCACTGCCCAGACTTTGAAAATCACAATGTAATAATAAGGTTATGTAATTTTTGTATTGTTAATTAATAAAATATTCAGTTTTTCAACCAATTTCTTTGCTATGTTAATTGCAGATTTCTTTGGACAACATAGACTTTAGTGATCAATTCAATGAAAGTCTCAGGTCCTGAGTTCACACCACCACACTGGTGGCCCTCTTGGATGCCGCTATGGTAGATAAAACATGAGGAAGTGTCTTCTAGGGCAGCGATCCCCAACCTTTTTTGCGCCACAGACAGGTTTTGTCTAAGACTATTTTCACGGACCAGTGTGGGCAATAAATACGACGTAATAAATATGACGTAATATGACGTAATAAATATGACGTAATAAATATGACGTAATAAATATGACATAATAAAATGATATGACCGGCATAAAGACAATTATAAATTGCATAAAAATACAACTTACCATTAGTAGGTGGGAGCCATGAGCTTGTTTCTCTGCTACGACACCCGATGTGTGTTCTTTATGTCCAGTCTACTCCGTAACTTAAACGTCTATGTCGTCTACTCCTAACTTAATATCCACTTCACAAAGACAGGATGTTTGAAATGGAAGCAGGGTTTTCACTGCTTTTTGTCAATCTCGGGATATTCTGCCTTGATTTTAATCCAGAACACCAGTAGAGTTGAAACGTAAGTTTAATTGTTTTTATTTTTCATCACGTGACCCAGACACACAGACGGATGTTACGGTAATCTTTCAAAATAAATCATCTTTCCGACCTTGATTTTTTTTTCTTCATTTCTTTTCCATTAATTCTTTCTGTGCGGTACCAAGTGACCCACGGGCTGCTGGTTGGGGGCCGCTGCTCTAGGGTACTGTCTGTGTGCACTGACGTGTTTCTACAGTAGCCCAGAACGGACAAACAGAGCACTGGCATTAGACCGACCCTTTCACGTTTTTGCGTTAGCTGAAGGCCACCGTAGTTCTCTGACATGCTTAGAAAGGGAGCATTGAGCGGAGGGGTGTTCAGGTGGTTGCACTATGCCACGTCATCACTCGATACCACTCAATTCTACACTCTGATCCTAGCACACACGTTCACAAGTCTGAGGATGCTTTTGCAGATTGTGCGAGAAACGTAATGTAAACACATTTGTATTGAAAAGTATAAATGGCAGAAACAATTTGACCTAATAGATGAAACAGATGATTTCCAACAATTACCAGCCTTGGCCCTAACCACTTCTAGTAGAAAATCCAAAGACATATTTTTGTGACATAAACTGATACATATGTATTATTATATTGTAGCAAATCACAGCAAAAAGATGGCGATACATCCACACGCATCGCCATTCATTTATTAGAGCAATTGAGCAAGATGCAGGGCATAACCAGTTCTAAAACAAAGAAAATAATAGCCTTGAGCTTTATTCAGCGTCAACTTTTTTTCTAAACAGGACTGATAATAAAACGCATGATCATTTTTCAACTGATCAAACAAATCACAGTAACAGGTAGCTACCAATGAGTGACAAGCTTGACAACCTCTTAGACTTTACAACATGTTTGGAAATCGCAGTGATCGTGATGTAGGCCAACAACCATTTATCTCCAACTTAGCTCTTGATCCAAATTAACTTCACTGAACATAATATATAATCACAACAGCCACTCCTCATGGCTGTTGCAATATATTAGAGTCAAATATTTACAGTGGTACCAGTAAGAAAAAAATCTGAATGTTGGAGGGGAAACGATGGAGAGAAAGAAAGTTAATATTAGGCGCTGGGAAGAGGGGGTAACGTTGCCTGATTGGGTGCGCAGTTGGAAAAACAGGTGATTGGGTCTGTCCTCAGGCTACCTAACTCCCCCCCCCCCCCACACACACACACACATGCTAATCATATTTCACCCCAATCACTAAACACCCATTCACATTTGAAGGTTCATCCCATGCGGCCATTTCAAATTATTATGTATGTGATTCCAACCGCACAGAGCACAGAAAGTGTTTACTCTCTTCATTGAGGCGCTGGATAAGTTGAGAGCAGAAGCTAAGTGTACTACAGTCTATGGCAGAAGAATAAACATTTTCCTTTATAGCCTGAGGACCCACTTTTCATCTGTCAAGCATGTTTTAATAATTAATCTGTTTAATACACACACAGCATCTGCTGGGTACAACTCCCATCCTCCCATTCAAACTGACTAGCACAGCTGCCACACTGTTTGGGTGTACTGTACAGGCCTGGAATATGATAAGATGTTTTTTTTCTCCCCCTCCTTTGCAATACACAGACGGAATACTGCTATGCATGCTGACACACAGTATATAGACACACATGCGCAAACTTGTATATGCACACGCTCCTGCAAAATAGTTTATGCTGAAGGGTGGAGGTCTGACTATGGGCCTACTTTCCCTATGTATTGCTCCTTGGTGAGCAGGCCAAATGGGGATTGTGTAAATTAAATACATTTCTTTTTCCGGCAGCAGAGAGAAATGATGCCAGATTAAGCCCATGAATATATACATGGGCCAGGGCTGACCTGTCTCCAGACGCCTGATTTCCCTGGAGGGGTGCTGACATGGTGAGGGGCTCCAGGGGTGTGTAGGTGTGTGCGTGCATGCGCGGGCATGTGTGTTTGCTGGTGTGTGTGTGTGTTGCACAGTTCACCTCAGACAGAGGTGAGGAGATCTCTTGAACAGGTCCAAATTGAGCTTAATCTCATTCCTCATTGTGCTGGAACAGGAATGAAATTGCACAATTGCACTTTAATCGACGATCGAACCCCCCCCCCCCCCCACCCCACCCCACACACACACACACCTCCTCTCTTCTTTCTCTCCTCGTTTCCATTCTTTTTGCTCCCCCTGTCTCTTTGTGTCCTTGGCCTTAAATTCCTTGCATGGGCCGCTGGGCATGATTGCCGTTTAGCCTCTATTTTCTCCTCTTTTTTGCTTTTTGTTCCAATGGAAGCGTCTAATAATGTCTGCTGAAGCAATCAGGAGGTTAATGTGGTTAGGATAGGATACGGATAAGGGCAATCATAAACCAATAAAGGCCATCCGGACGCCCCGTTCCTCTTCCACCCCGCGCCTAATCCTGGGAGATCGTGATTTCGGGAATCCTGTGCTGCATCCGTTGCAGTGGAGCGCGTCTCCATCACAGGCAGGAAGGATTCAGTCAGTCCCCTGGGGTTGATTACACACACACACACACACACACACACACACACACACACACACACACACACACACACACACACACACACACACACACACACACACACACACATACACACACACAGTAATTTGGGCCACACAGGTGCTTCTGATTAAAAGGTAGGAAACCTTTTGGTCAGCTGATTATTAGCCATATGAAGGACATTTGCTTTTTCAAGAGTATATAGAGAAAAAAAAAGAAGAGAGATTTATTAAATTAATGGTCTCCCAATCCTCACAGAGTGATCATATTCAGCAGTTTGCCTTTATTTTGCTTCCCTTCCCGAGACGTTGTTGGCAAAATCAAACAAACCACAGTCCTGCCGGAGAATCTGCTTTTTGTTGCGAGCGAAACAAGCAGAGGACAACATCTGACTTCACTAAACTAACGGCGACTGTGTGAGGATCACAGAGATCCGTGTCAGTAACCACAAAGAAACAACCAGATTCGGTTGAGTGCAGCTCAACCTTTAAGTCAACAGTCTTCCATTTACACAATGATGTTCGAGGGAGAAAACCTGTGGCAGCGACAAAAATGCATTCCCTGATACCATAAAATGTGTA
The DNA here is from genome assembly GCA_023566465.1 of Cottus gobio. Classification (NCBI taxonomy): domain Eukaryota; kingdom Metazoa; phylum Chordata; class Actinopteri; order Perciformes; family Cottidae; genus Cottus; species Cottus gobio. The sequence continues at coordinate 19,931,798 of CM042227.1, read as the reverse complement.
GAGGTCGTTAAATAGCACCCAATTAGCGCTGCAAATTGGAATTTGTTTCTATATTACGTCTTGTTATTCGGTTAGATGACCAATCGAAGCGATGCATGCCAGCTGAAGTCCACACATAATAGCACAATTATTATAATACACACATTCCTTACAGTAATGATTTACAGTGTTATACTGTTGATAATGATTCCTGCAAAATGTGTATGCAAACATAATGAAAGGAAAAACATACACCATGGAAAGATCTATCCCTGTTACATATTTAGAGAAAAAAAACTGCTGGTACTTGAGCCGTGTAAAATGTGTTGATTTGTTGCTCAAGGTGTTAGAACAAAACAATGCAACAAAGGTTCCCGGGTTGTTGTATCTGGGGTGGATGTACTCATTATGGCCCATAATGAAGGGCCCTGCTTACCGCTGTGCATCTACTCAGCAACACTGCCGACCTAAACACACACAAGCGCGCACACACACATATTACATACACAGGCCAGGCCGCTGCCAGGCTGTCAAGTCCAAAAATAATTAGGCATCAAAATGAGTTTCCCTGTTTTTTTTTTCTTCCTCCCCTTGTTCGTTTTATTCATGTGCTGGAACTCGGGAGACTGGCTACTGCAGTTAACATGCTCTCATCATGAATTTTCATTACACCATTACATGGGTACATTACAAGAGCAGGGGAGCTGTGACTACAGGGATGCCATCAACATGCAAACACTGACAGAAACACACACACGCACAGATGCAGAAATCTCAGACACACATAAACCCATGCATTTATTCAGATTAATGAATTCATACTGACTGAGATTCTGCATTACTCTGCTTGGCAATGTGTTTTTTTAATACTTAGATTTTTGAAACGTTATTGGCAAGGTTACAGTATGTGGTACGAATTGTTGTTGGGATTTATGCTTATTCAAATTCCTTTCGAGATTTAGATGATAATTGATACCTCGCTCATTGTCCCTTCAATTTGGTGCTACAGCCAGCAGCTTAACATAAGGACTGAAGGAAGGAGGGGAAACAATGTGCCGGGTTCTCTCCAATTGTTAAAAAAAAAAAAAAAAGATATACGGTGCTAATTATTGAGCTTTGTACAAAAACTAAAGTGTAAAAACAGCAAGTTGTGGTTTGAAAGTTGCAGTGTGTAGAGTGTGGCCGCATCTAGAGATGAGGATGCAGATTACAACCAACTGAAAGCCACTGTTTGGTTTGTCCGTTCTGGGCTACTGTAGAAACACGACGGACGGCTCTGGCTAATTCTTAGCTAACGAAAACGCAATGATTTTTATTTTAAGGTGATTATACATTAACAAAAATGTCCTTATTTTTATGATGCTCTTAATTTTGCCAATAGATCTCCCAAATTATTAATAGGGAGTTGTGCATCAGACTATTTATTGGCTTAGTGCATTGACCTCCTGGAGTCTTGTCATCGTTATGAGGCTACCAGGCAATCAGCAAAGAGTCAGTGTGCCTGCCCAATAAATATTTCAACCTTAACCCCTGATAAAACCACAAGGTGCTGTTTCTAAACTTGGGTTAAACAAATGAGATGCAAGGGGTTCCTTAGCGAGCTATTTGATTCCATGTGTTTCCGCTAAGCTAAGCTAAAAGGGTACATGCTGTAGCTTTACGTTCAATTGAATAACATGACTGTAAACACTGTTACGCGTCGTTGCCTCCGAGTGCACGGCATCGCGTTGTCAATGAGCAACAGGGGTGTGCGCAGTGGAGTGTGTGTGTCTCATTGCTAGCTGGGTCAGCGGAGCATGTTGGAGGCGTGTGTCTGTCTCCGTGTTAAATGGCTTTTCTATTGCAGATCTGCTCATGCTCAATTACCCAAAGTCTCCTGGGGCTTAGGGGAAGGTAAACACACATCAGCTGGGCCTGATTTATTTCACTGTCCCACAGCAGCCTGGAATTAAGGCGTGCGCGCTCTTGCGCACACATGAACGCGCACTCCTCGCTCAGAGATGTGCGTGTCACATTGTGGCAGTTATTTACTCACAGAGACAATTATGATTTGTCAGTCACGCAGAAGAAACATCTCAAGTAGCCATAAAAAATAAAAGAAATGACATTAAATCCTAAAGATCAAACGGTTCATTGTCACGAGAGAGTGATGCTCACAACGCTTACACAGCTAATGGGACCTTTGTTACCATGCCAAGGCCCTGCATCCCCTAAAGCCTAAATCCCCTGCCGTCCCTGCACTCCTTCCTTCCTGCCTCTCTCTGCCTTCCTCCTTCCTTTTCCTTTTCTCTTTTTTAAGATATCCACCTTGCCCACCTTCCAGCTCTCATGCATGGTGTAGTTATTGATTCTCATGAATAGACTGTCGATTGGGAGACTGACCCCATTAGACCCCTATTAGATCCTATCTAAAGCCAGTCATGGACCCAGCACAGTATCCTTGGTGAAACATGTCAACGCTAATCACATGGCTAAAGCAGAGATAGAGGGAGAAACAGAAAGGAGAGAGAAGAGGAGAGAGGCAGCCTACTTGTTTAATGATGAAACCCCCCCCGGGGAGGACTTGGTGTTGGGAGGCCTTAGGCAAATTAAAGTATGGATTCTCCTATCCCTCTATTTTCACCATTTCCTGTCACCGTTTGTCTAAACAAGACTTTAAAAATACATGAAACCACAGCCTGACCAGCAAAAGAAAAGTCCAATAGGAAAACATCACGAAGCTCCAAGTTGGTTGGATTCTTGGTTGGATTTGATCCTTTTCAAGTGGGTCATTATTGCCAGCTCTCATTATGTATAGTTTTCTATTGCTGCCTCCCCCGACTGTCGCACTATTAATACTATTTGTGGGGGAAATGGACATAATATAACAGAACGTAAAATATTCTCTGTTAACCTACAGATGTATGTTAAACCAGTATTTGAAGGATCATGGACTGGAGGAGACATCCAACCTTTTATTCACTATTTTTATGCACTTTGTATTTGTTTTTATGCCGGTCGTATCATTTTATTAGGTCATATTTATTAGGTCATATTTATTAGGTTATATTTATTAGATCTTATTTATTAGGTCATATTTATTAGGTCTTATTATGTCATATTTATTACGTCATATTTATCGTCTACACCGTGAAGGCCGGTCCGTGGAAATATTGTCTTACACAAAACCGGTCCGTGGCGCAAAAAAGGTTGCTGCTTTAAAGGATACTTCAAAGGTATTTAAGGTATCAACGGAAATAACCCAGAACCAAGTTGTATCGAAATGTTGTGTACCAAGTTGTATCAAGCGTCCGTTGACTGAAAGAGACGTGTGATTGGCCCTCTCCTGCAGCAGCTACAACCCATACAGCCGCCTCTAAACACAGATATGTGTGGGCCGGCGGTTGGCAGCTAACGGACAACGCTAACAGCAGCAATGCCGTTGACTGAACTAGCAATTGTAACCGGATGGGAAACTAGAGGGTGGGCGTTACGCTTTCCATACACCATGTCAACAATGGGTCGGGGCGCGGCTCTATCAGTGGTAATCGATACAAGAGGAAACCAGAATACTTCCAATACCAAAATCTTGTCCCGTTGCTTTTAGATTCTGAAGGCAGAATCTGTTTATTGACATCAAGTGATGGGTCTCGAATGACGCACTCTACTGACCCTTAAATCGGTACCACTTTAATGGATGTATCGTCATTTTTGAAACGATACCCAGCCCTAACGGGTATGTTTTTTTGTCTTTTTGTGAGTCTTCCAAAAATAACTAAACCAGTTCATTTCTGGTGACAAGTGAGGGTGCCATGGCTAGTGTCATGGGATAATACACGCTCATGCACACATAAAGGCTGGGCTGTAGCGGTGATAAAATACGCTAACACCGAAAAAAGGGGAAAAACAAAGAGCTGTAAAATAATACTTAAAAAAAGGAGGAGCTTAAGGTGGGAACAGCTCAACATTCCCATCATCCCTTCTCTCCCCTCTCCTGCCATCGGCCCTCCTCCTCCTCTCCTCTTGCCACCATCAAGCTGTCCTGGGCGGTTGTTTGTCTTCAGAGCGCCGCTGTCTGCCAGACAGGACGGGTAACATCAATGTTAGGAAGCGTTCCTTTCTCTGGTGTAAGGCTGCAATGACAACGTCTGCCATGTTTCACTCTGATCTCTCCATCAGGGTGAATAAGCTTATCGCCGCGCTGCCTCAGACTGTCACTCACTCCTCTGGGGAGACACCCGCGCACCGCTCCTTATTATCCCTGCCAAGATGGACGCCTTCAAAATGGAAATGCTGCAGATGTAGATGGGCAGACAAACACACACACACACACACACACACACACACACACACACACACACACACACACACAAACACCCGTGCATGTATTGTATAATGCTTACACTAAGCATACACACACTCAGCAGTCTGCAGAGATACAAAGTTTGTCATAGGGCCTGGTGGGAATGTGTGCGTGTTTAGAAAAAAAAAACAGATCAGTTGGGTCAAGTTAGAAAATAGAGGCAGAAAGATGAGACAGACAGGGCCCGAGTCCCGTATTGCATGCGGGATTGAGTGTGTGCAATTAGTTTATAGAAGCGGTGTTTGTGCATTTATGTGCGAGAATGTGTGTGTGTGTGTGTGTGTGTGTGAGCGAGCTGACCTGTGGTGCAGCCGCGCAGCGCAAGCTGACTACCTTTGTTAGATCCCTCTGTCTTTCGTGTCACATCAAAACACCTCATTATCTCCCCCTCTGTCATTGGAATTCATACTCTTTTTTACTATTAACCTACTCAATATGCTCTCTCTCTCTCTCTCTGTCCCTCTCTTTCGCTCTCTGTCATCAGCCGCTGAGACAGCGTTGGGAGTAACAACTTCTTCGCTCTCGTTTGAAAACCCTCATTCAAATAACAGATGTCTCGTCCAGCGGAGGACGGGAGAAGAAAGTGGAGCTCTCGCACTGCTAAACCCTCTCGTAATTTGTCAGCGGATGAAGACCTCACAGCTGTGCGCCTCTTAATGATCTTCATCAACCCCCTTCAGCTGCCTCTCAGGCGGCGCCCACGTGGTGTTGCGCGCCCTCGATGGGAGGGCCTGGTTTCAGGGCGAAGACGTGATTTGATTGTGAGATTAAGGTTGAATCATAGTCAAGTCCAAGTTTACACAATGCGCGGACCAAATCTAAAACAATCTATGTCGTCAGTAATGTTAGAATATTTGGCCATGTAAACATACCGTTGAAGGGTGACAATTAATAACTCATTGCGCTTATTAATAGAAAATAGAAGCCCCCCCCCCCCCCCCCCCCGGCCTCTTTAATTACACACAAGTCAAACGGGAAATAAAAATGACTTGAAACAGGGAAGTTCGTATTACTGCGTAAGCCTGACTGTGTCAGCGGTGATCACTCTCTCCTCATTAGAGTGTTGTTTCACCTCATCACACACACACACACACACACACACACACACACACACACACACACACACACACACACACACACACACACAAACACACACTGCACCTGTAGACTGTGGGCGCCAGGTGTCCGGAGAAATGGATCACTTTTTCTATGCCTCATTTCAACCAACAGCTGTTTTTAAAAGGAAGTCCATGCAGCGGGGACTTCCTGTAGAAGGATCCATGGTGGTGGTGGTGGTGGTGGTGGTGGGGGGGGGGGGGGGGCTTCACAAATTCACATGCGCTGTCTCGCTTCTTGTGAATATGAGTGTCCTGTAAATATACGCCTGTATCCTCGCATTTGAGTGGATGCCGATGCAATAGATAAACAGGTTTCGTAATCGCTCGCGTTTCCCCCTGCTCACATCTTTTTCTGACGGTGGCTGAAGGGTGACGTGCTCTCCTCCTCCTCCCCTTCTCCTCCGCCATGGGAGGATGGACGCCTTCTCCTCCCTTCCCCTCGCACATATGAAAGAGCGGTGCGGTCGGGCGCGGGCTAGGTGATAACCCTTTTGTTTAGTCTGAGCTCCATCACAGGCTCTGTCAAGCCCAACAGACGAGCAGGCAGAGCCGTGACAGGCCCGCTAATCTGACAGCTCCTCCACATCACAAAGCAAAGAGCAGCCATCACATCAAAGTGGCGCGAGAGAGGCACCGGCAGTGAGAGATTGACGCCGCACTCCTTTGCTCTGCCATTTTCGCTGGTATCTTCATAGCGGCCCTGACATGCTGCGCGCCAGGAACCTTCAGAGGAAGCATCCAGGTGGCAAAGGGGGGGAAAGCCCGAGTTGAGGGACTCCCCTCTGGCTGAGTGGTGAGCGCGGGTAACCTTCCTGGAGGATGAGCGTGTGATGCGCTGAGAGTACATGACAGGCTGTTTAAACGGATTTGTGTTTATGTGTTTGTGTTGTTGATGGGGGGCGGGGTCATAGAGCAGTGGGACTTTTCTCTATGTACGCATTCCACTATGAAGGAAGAGACATTTTGGTGAACTACTGCTTGGACATTGGTCATCAACTGCAGTGTCCCTGAGCTGGAACACTGATGCTCAACGTTTTTGTTCCCTTTAGCTGCCCAATAGTTATCTGGTGGCAAGTGTGTCGTTCCAATGGAGCAGCCTGGTGTTTGGGGCAGCTCATTGGTAGTAAAAAGCACAACTCTGTCTTTCACTTTACCAGCCCAAAATTATACTTCTGATCTGGGGATCGAACCAGCGACCTTCTGATCACAGTAAGGCTGCTTGTCTTTGGCTCAATGCTTTTTTTGAGATGCAACACAATTCTCATTCCCTCCTCCAGCCTTGGCGCCGCCTTCTAACCCACCGGGTAGCCCAGCACGCGGTCGCAGTGAACACGTGGTACTTTTGATCTACTTCATCACACTGCCGGAGCATTTTCTCTTTCTATTGCGTTGGTATCAGATGTCAAAGGGGGCGAAGAGTTGCACTTCGACTCCTTGAGAATGAGAACGGGAAAATAGGTGGAAAAAAAGTGGAAAAATCTAAATATAATTTCACCCCCTATTAGGTTTATTAAAATAATTCTGTATAATTATACCACATTATCTAAAACACTTAAAGCATTGTAAAGTCAAAACAAAGCTGTTCAACTTTTGACCCGGTTATAATACAACTGAGGTTTGTGTGACTTCGGGGCTGAAATCACACAGAGTCTCCTCTGCCTGTTCGCTGTACTACTTTGCCAAGAATGTCTCAAAGTTTTAAACTAACCTTTACATAACATGCATAACTAAAATATTTGCAGATACATTATGAATATCAAGGAATCAAACAGAGTTTTTATAACCTACGTGTCTATACAAATTGCTTTTATTAATTGTGTCAGATTTGACACACTTCTACGTCATCATGGTAAAAGACAATCTTTCATCTACCTCGTTCTAGTTAGATGAAGCCGAAAAGTCTCCTTCCGTATTTTGGGAGGTGTTTCTGACCCAATCAAACTGTGCACACTCGTTTTAAATAACGCGTATAACTTGATTAGTCCGATCAATTCTATCAATCCAAATAAATCCCAGCAATCATCTGCCCCATCTTGCATCTTCTGATGCGTTGCTGTAGGATGTGTCAGAGAGGGAGGGAGGGAGAGAGAGAGAGAGAGAGAGAGTGGGGTCACACACAAGTTATGTGGGTCACATGTGATCTTCCTCATCCAGATGGGTTGCCAGATGCAGAGCTGCCAGTCGTCTTGACGGAGCGCACACCCTACCTTGCATACAAAAAACCCCAAACAGACGCATTCAAAACGGAGAGCGGCATTCATCAAAGATCACCACGGTACTGCTTTATTTATTGGAAACTAGCTGGCCGTGAACAAAGCAGCTCGGGAACCTCGACGGTCCGAACACTTCGTCTGGCAGAGCATTTTTACTGCTGCACGTTGAGTAATAGATTTGACTGGTATGTGAGTTTTGGGACCGCCATGAGGTAACGGTCTCACGGCGCTCTGGAGTGCTCCGAGTCCATCTAATAATGTAAAACAACACTAATTTGAGCGAGCCGCTTCATCTCTGCATGTTAATCAATAAACTCATTACCTCCGGTGCTTAGTGAAGGATTCCCTGATGCCCGCTCACTGATGTAGGCAGAAGAAAAAGAAGAAAAAAAAGAAGAAAAAAAGAAAGAGAGAGGGAAGGGAAGGGAGATGGAGATGGGGAGGAGAGGTGGAGAGAGAGGTTGATTATAATTACAGATTTTAGCAGCCTGTGCCTTAGCATAACCTGCTCATTACAGTGAGCGTGTGTGTGTGTGTATGTGTGTGTGTGTGTGTCAGCCTCACACTTTCAGCGCGGCCCTGAAGCCACATTGCTCCCCAGCTTCCCCCCTCCTGCTGAAAGCCAAGTACAGCCCCGACACAAGTGGCCCATTTTTGAATATAAACACACACACAAACCTGTTATTTCAATTGACCTCCGTCACATCAAGCTGTCAATGATCTCAGCTCTGTACTCTTAGCCGCTTTTTCGCCTCTTTCTCCGAGGCAGGGCTGCATGGTAATGAACATTTGGTTTCGGAGCGGGCGAGGGAGAGACGGAGGGAAATGATATGCCAGGGCATTTAGCCTCGCAGTGTTTCTGGTGTAGGTGAGACAGCCAGCAGCGTTTATGGAAATGGACAGAGCTGAGGGAGCCACTGTGGCTGCTGCTGCTGCGGTGTCCCCCCCCCCCCCAAAAAATAAAACTCCCAACAGTGGGGAATTAGAGACTACTCTGACAGATTCTGCTCTCCTTTGTTTAAAGGCATCGGCAAACTTTCATTTTGCACCTGATTTGGGGTTTCTTTTGTCATTAAATGCCGGCAATCTTCCCCCCTATTTTGCTTACTTCTGAAATGAGGCGCGGGGGGACGCAGCGTCGGTGACGACACACACACTTCACCGTTTTTTCGGATCTCCTGTCGCCGATCGTCGGGGCGGCTGTTGATCATTATGTTTGTCAGCGTCGTGCCACGAAGTGTCTCGCAGGCGTCCCCGGTCTGCTTCTGGCTTGTGATTACGAGATGAGAAGGTGTTTGTGATTGACTGAGCTCATCCGCCGTCGCTGTACACATCCATTAGCATGAGCCGTCACCGCTGCCGAGGCACGTTGTGTGGAAGATTTCAAAAACGATAATTATGAATAAAATAACCCCTCCGCGTCCCGCATTCCATCACAACTCGTGTCATTTCTACCGGAGCCGACTTGAGCTCCGGTGTCCGGCTTCATTTTCGCGACGTCCCGCGTTACGCTGACTCGGTTGGACGCGTGCCTTCACTCTGAATGTTTTTCTCAGGACAGGTAGCGTCATTGAAGTGCTGTTGGCAGAGGCAGTCTGCCGCGAGATTAGCTGATTGGAAAATCTAACGTCACAACCGGTTTTGCCCGTAATAATAAATGTTTTGTGCGAGGGGGATGGAGAGTCGCTCATTTTAAAGCTCTTTGCTCTTTGTTTACCACTGTCAGTGGGTGAATAAAAGGCAAGGTAAATGGAGGTAATGGAATCTATATCTGCACATCAACTCACTTTGAGCTTTTAATGGTGCTCGGTAGTCTCATTCCGAAACCCATTAATATTCTGTTTATTGCGCTAAATGCTGCTAACTGTTTTTAACACTGGGAGACAGTCTCCGGGCCGTCTCTGTTTGTGCTGCCAGCGCATCCACAACATCAGGTCGATGGATAGGGAGGCCATAAGTGACTGTGACAGCCAGTTTACAGTCAGTTTAGACGCCTCTGCATTTCCCGTAAAGCCAAGCAGCAGGATCCAAATGTACCCGCTGCACCGTCCTGTTTATGTCAGGCAAGTCGAATGAATTATGATCTTTTAGACCCAAAGAAATATGATCGGCTCATGAAATAGGAATCGATTGCTATAGATTTACCTCCCAACAACATAACATACCAGCAGCTGTGCACAATGTTGCCTTTACTCTTTATGCTTGATGATTTATAGGAGTATGTGTTGAACCCAAACAGAATTATCAGCTGATTCTGTCATTCCCCTCCCGACCTGCCCTCCTGAGCAACTTTCATCTCGTTGTTTTGGTTTCACGAGTCTCATTGCGCCAATCGAAACTATTCCCTGCAGGATCATGCAGCGGTTTTCATTGAAAGAGATCACTTTTAACTTTGTTTTTATCGTCACGTAGATGGAGGTTTAACCTCTGCGTTCAACCCCTCCTAAGCATTAAGGAGCAGTAGGCCCCAGATCACTGATAAGCGCCCCGGGGGTTCAGTGTCTCGCTCAAGAACACTTCCACCTGCAGACAGGAAGAACAACCTCGTGATTAAACGACGGGCCACAGGCGCCCCAGAAGCTCAGATAAACCTTGTGCGTACGACCTGATATCCACTAACTGGGGAAAGCATTGAGCAGCTAAGAGGCGGATGTTTTTCTCAGGAGTTGATGGAGACCAAAACAAATCTGAAAGGTGAGCGACTACTGGACATACATCAGTCGGTCAGAAACACAACTCCAAATGAATTCGGTTTCAAGCATATTTCCTCCTGCATTATGTTTGTTCTTGACGTACCAGATACATTACATTAAAGTTAGTGTAAGTCCATATAACGTTGATATACACGTCTGTAGAAAAGGTTGATGTAAGTGGAGTTTTTTGTGGGTTCAAAACTGTTGGTTATGGTTAGGGAAGGATTGTGGTTATGGCAAACAAATGATGGTTAAAGAGCGGTTAGGTTTAAGCAACTAAAACACTTAGTAAAAGCACGAACTCCGACCTCCGCACTCTCATAGGACACACTGCTTTCTGTGTGGGCGCTGAACGTTGGTGGCCATAATTGGTGCTATATATAACGGTGTAGTTGCTGATTCATTAAGATGTTTTAGTCTGGTCTTGCCTTCGGATGAGTCCAATGCAAGGCAGTTTCACAAAAATAAAGACAGACTAATAACCTTTTGTCAGCAATCGCTTTCATTCGTGTGAGGAAACTATCCTCACTATTACTACAAGCATTGACCTACACTTTTATAAACTCTTAACACAACATGTGCCACTAATGGTTCACTCTCTGCATTTTGTCTAAATACCAACTCTACATTTGTGCAAAAATATATTTCTCCACGACCGCTAACTCCATCAAAACGTGAAAAGTTTGACTTAATGTCGAACCATTCTTTCAAAACACTAGCACATGCTTTCTATCCAAGGGAAGAGTCAACCAGAACCCAACGACTCTCAATACAGTAACAGTTGATCGCATAAAAAAAACAAAATAAAACTTACTTTTCAAGTTTCAGTCCTACCAGCATACAATATGAAACCCCTTTTTATAATTCAGTTTCCTTTTACTGTAAACCAGTCAAATGTGTACATTTCTGGTAACATACTATATCTAAAAGTCGTCTTGACTTTATGGAATGAACAGTAGGAAAGAAAGGTAAGTGTAAAAGCTGTATTAGCAACATGTAGCTGCTGCTAGTCTCTGTCTTTGTACAACAGATGAATTTCCGTTTACAACAGCTCCACCTCTGTCCATTCCGTCACAGTCCAGTTTCATCCCTTCCTGTGTATTTACTTCCTCTTCCCCCTTTTCTATTTGGCAACAATTCACCAGAAGTGTCTTATTATATCCGCTCACAGTGTCTAAACTTACCTCTTCCGTTCTTAGGAAGCTTATCAATGAAACCAACCAGACTGAGAGACGATGTAACGTCCCAGTGGTTGTAGCCAACCTTCTTATGACGAGAGCGCTACAACCACAAGCGCTAACGTGGATGTAAACCTCAACAGGTAAGAGATGTAGTGATGGGATGTGTTGCCTTTTATGATATTACACAGAAGAAAAAAAGTTTAATTCAAGTAGTGAGAAAAAAAATAGCTCTGTCCTTGCACCGTGATTTGTTCCAGTTCCAGCCTGGGCCCAGTTCAGTGGTTTCTGGGCAGAGGGAAGCTGGCACTGTGGGGACATCTGGACACAAGAGGGGAGCGTCCCGCACAGGCAAACTACAGGGACAGCCGTGCCAGAGAGAGAGAGAGGCCCCCAGATCTGACGCCAGTGTTATGTTAATGTGATTTGTTAATTCGGTGGCCCGGTTTGAGGGGAAATCTGCCACCAACACCTGCCACCGATTCCAAAGGCAAGGACGCAGATCCGCAGTGACACCGGCTTCATTAAATAAACAAACCAGGTCCCCCCCGTAACAGCATTTGGTGGAAGGCACCATCAATTCTTATACATTTAGATCACAGTGATTGGAGGTGACACTGAGGAGCTACGTCCCGCTGTTTCGCCGGCGCACAGACCGAACCCTGCGTGCAAGTCAACGCGCGTCTCTCAGCGTTGTGCCGATGACGGCTCCTCTCGTCTCTTCGCCCCTTTTGTGTGTGCCGCGTTGTTTGGGAACGAGAGCGTGCGAGTGTGTATTTTCCATTCAGTCTCCCAGCCTTTTCCACCAGAAGAAGAAGAAAAAAAAAGAAGATGGCGACTGATGTATTTTTCAGGCGTATAGTTCCGACAATCAAAGAGGCTCTTGTGGCCCTTTCTGATGCGTCATGTAAATTTCATAAAGCGTGGAGCCGGAGGAGAGTCGGAGAGAGCAACGGCGGCTCTGGAAAGCCTAATGTCTGTTTGCCTTTAACTCTGACGGGCTGTCTTCGCCCCTGTCTATCTTACTTCCCCTCCACTTACACCCTCCTGTGTGGATCAAGGCCGGTCAAGGAGCATCTTACCACGGGCCCGATGTCAGACAGAATGTGCGGACGTGCGTGGATGTCAGAGCTCAACCGGCTCTCCGGAAAAAGAAGAAGGGAAAAAAAGGGGGGAGACTTGGAGGGATATCACGACACAGAACCTGGCCACAGCCACGCAAACCCCACATTATATTTGCATATGGAGAGACTATCACACTGCATGAGACGTGCGTCTGCGTCGACGTGTTTACATGCTTCGTCTCCGTAACGGTCTCAGACAGGAGATCCAGGCCCTCACATATTTTCCTCAGCTGCAGTTCTGGCAGCTCCTCTGCCTACTGTGTGCTTTTCTAATGATTCAATTGGCTCAATGAGCATATGCTCTCCTCCGCATCATAAACGTCAATTAGATGTGTTGTAATGTGATTTGAGTGTGTGTGTGTGTGTGTGTGTGTGTGTGTGTGTGTTGGGGGGGGGGGGGGGGGGGTTAAGGGAGAGAGAGACACTTCTGAAAACAACAAACGTCATCTGATGGAGACTTTACACTGTTGAGCAGGTTTGTCGGCGTGCACCTGTTTGCTAACGCAACTAATTTCATTAAATTATCTGGATTCAAATTACACGCTTGGTTGAGGACATTGTCGCTGCAAACCAACGACAAATATGTAAAATAACTTGACACATGTCATGCTAGATGCTCCGTCATCTCTGCTGCAGTGGAAACATGACGGCTGTTATAGATTGTAGCTTTAAATAACTTTGATATCAATGACAGAAAGGCAGGTTGTAATTTTGGGACCTTGTACATTCACTCAGTGTCATGCAGGAAGTTATCTGTGTTTGCTTGGATTATTAAAAAGCTGATTTAATTTTTGGGGAAACACATTTACTAGAAGGATCAGAATCAGGAACGATGACCTGGATATTGCTGGTTGGGGATGATGATGATGATGATGATGGCAGAGGAGGCAGATGGAGATGTGGTGACAAGTCACAAAAAATGCTCAGTAGGAAGGAAGCAGGAAATATCACTAGAACGGTCTTGAGCACACATATCTAGCACTAGTGCTGAAACAATGAGGAGATAGAGAACCAGAGTATAGAGGAAAATTCCCTCCCCTTCTGGGAACTTCTTTTGGGGAAAATATGTCCCATAGTCAACGGACATATTGTGTAATTCATTGCACAATTCAAACTGGATAAAAGAATAACAACAATTTGATCTCTCCGTTGACTATCATGCATCCTTTTCCCAAAATCAGGTCCCATGGGGCAATGTATCCGCATGCAGCGGTTCATATGTCTTAAGAAAAGTAATCCTCATGTATCGTGAGTTTTCCTACCAAAGCCAGCCACACGGCTTGTTACATGTAGGCAGTTTTTTTAGAATAAACTTCTGTCTTCACAGGAAAATACTCAGTTGGGTTTAGGCAACTAAACTACTTTGGTTTAAGAAACGATTGTGAGATTATTTAGTTTGGTTAAGGCAACCAATCTATTTGGTTAGGTTTAGGAATAGATCGTGAAATACTTAAGTTTAAGTAACAAAACTAATTAGTAAGGTTTAGGAAAAGATTGTTGTTTGTGTTAAAATAACTACGGAAGTGCTACCGAAGTATCTGAATCAGAATCAGAATCAGAACCATTTATTGCCATGTTTTCACATTCAAGGAATTTGTCCTGGTGGAAGGTGCATACATTAACCGTATGCAAGTTACGTGACCTCATTTCACACGTGGAACTAACAGTGGCCTGCTGGCTCATAGATCTGTTTGTTGGACCCATCCACCTCCCTTCCCCCTTGTATGGGCTTTTGTTATTATTTCATGGGATATATTGGAATTAGGGGGCACTGGTAAAGGGGTTGATGAGTAGATGGAAGGCAGCTGTGCATACTGGACAGGTGAGGTGGGCAGAAGTGTGCAACGTGGGGATGGACGTGACATAACGGTCCGATTTCAGGGAAAATCGCCAACAAAATGAATCCCACTTCCAACAAACCGGGGTCTGCAAAGCGCCACAGCTGTGGCTGCCCCCACCGGCTCCAGAGATGCTTCACCTTCCAGCTTAACCAGCTAAACTGAAAGTCGGCGGTTCGTCGCTGCACCACCTCGTGCTCTCAGCTGCCACGTCTCCCCGCCTGCCAGGACAACCCGGGATGTTTACTGCTAAATATTGATGGACATCTGGAGTGCCATTCATCCGCCATCAAACTTTAGCGTGCCAGTGAAGTAGGCCCGGCCCTCCTCTCAGTGTGTCACGCACACACACACACACACACACACACACACACACACACACACACACACACACACACACACACACACACACACACACACACACACACACAGAGGTGAGGTGTTTGGCATCACTGCACATCAGAGGCCTTGGCTGCAAATCAAGCACTTTCAATTAAAAAGATTGCCTGTTTTCTCAAAGACACAATGTTTTGGCAAAAAAAAGAAAGAAACGGTATTGTAATTGGACAAATATGCCTTTGCTTGACAAATAACTGAATATATATATATATATATATATATATATATATATATATATATATATATATATATATACACACTCACCTAAAGGATTATTAGGAACACCTGTTCAATTTCTCATTAATGCAATTATCTAATCAACCAATCACATGGCAGTTGCTTCAATGCATTTAGGGGTGTGGTCGTGGTCAAGACAATCTCCTGAACTCCAAACTGAATGTCAGAATGGGAAAGAAAGGTGATTTAAGCAATTTTGAGCGTGGCATGGTTGTTGGTGCCAGACGGGCCGGTCTGAGTATTTCACAATCTGCTCAGTTACTGGGATTTTCACGCACAACCATTTCTAGGGTTTACAAAGAATGGTGTGAAAAGGGAAAAACATCCAGTATGCGGCATCCTGTGGGCGAAAATGCCTTGTTGATGCTAGAGGTCAGAGGAGAATGGGCCGACTGATTCAAGCTGATAGAAGAGCAACTTTGACTGAAATAACCACTCGTTACAACCGAGGTATGCAGCAAAGCATTTGTGAAGCCACAACACGCACAACCTTGAGGCGGATGGGCTACAACAGCAGAAGACCCCACCGGGTACCACTCATCTCCACTACAAATAGGAAAAAGAGGCTACAATTTGCAAGAGCTCACCAAAATTGGACAGTTGAAGACTGGAAAAATGTTGCCTGGTCTGATGAGTCTCGATTTCTGTTGAGACATTCAGATGGTAGAGTCAGAATTTGGCGTAAACAGAATGAGAACATGGATCCATCATGCCTTGTTACCACTGTGCAGGCTGGTGGTGGTGGTGTAATGGTGTGGGGGATGTTTTCTTGGCACACTTTAGGCCCCATAGTGCCAATTGGGCATCGTTTAAATGCCACGGCCTACCTGAGCATTGTTTCTGACCATGTCCATCCCTTTATGGCCACCATGTACCCATCCTCTGATGGCTACTTCCAGCAGGATAATGCACCATGTCACAAAGCTCCAATCATTTCAAATTGGTTTCTTGAACATGACAATGAGTTTACTGTACTAAAATGGCCCCCACAGTCACCAGATCTCAACCCAATAGAGCATCTTTGGGATGTGGTGGAACGGGAGCTTCGTGCCCTGGATGTGCATCCCACAAATCTCCATCAACTGCAAGATGCTATCCTATCAATATGGGCCAACATTTCTAAAGAATGCTTTTAGCACCTTGTTGAATCAATGCCATGTAGAATTAAGGCAGTTCTGAAGGCGAAAGGGGGTCAAACACAGTATTAGTATGGTGTTCCTAATAATCCTTTAGGTGAGTGTATATATATATATACACCACAAAGTCTTCACAAGCACAGGCAGTAATAACATTACGCAGCTCCCTGTCTAATTGAACTGAGTCAGGAGCTTCACAAATATTGCAGTCGTTTTTTGGCTCCATTTCTTTTTGTCTCTTCGCCCGCTGAAACAAAACAGCGCTTCAGTCCCGTGCCATTGAAGCTGCGGCTGTTTGTGTTTGTCATCTCGATGGTAGCGATGGCAGAGAAAGAAGACCCCGGCGTTTGAGGCAAGGGCAAAATCCGGCATAAACTGTCGAAAAACAAGCACCTGCGGGATTGACGAGCGCTGAGAGCAGTTCTGTTTTCACCACAAGCCTCTTCGCGTCAGACAGAGATGTACTTGTGCAGGGTCAGATTGGAAACATGTGTTGTGTGAGCACCGTGGAGAGGCTGATCCTCCATCTTATTAGCAGAGAACTCAGAGTACACTACACTGGGGTTTACTACA
This sequence comes from Cottus gobio, assembly GCA_023566465.1. Lineage (NCBI taxonomy): Eukaryota > Metazoa > Chordata > Actinopteri > Perciformes > Cottidae > Cottus > Cottus gobio. Next base: position 19,914,968 of record CM042227.1, on the reverse strand, counting down.
CACACACACACACACACACACACACACACACACACACACACACACACACACACACACACTCATACAAAAGAAGGAGATACAGGAGGAAGAAAAAACAAAAAAAAACAAGGCCCTTTTGTCTTTTCTTAATTATTCATGCCTGGGAGGGATGCTCTCTCTGCTTTGTTTTTGTCGGATGACACGTGTACAGGTATGATGGTGGAGACAGTGTGTGCGTGTGTGTGTGTGTGTGTGTGTGTGTGTGTGTGTGTGTGTGTGTGTGTGTGTGTGTGTGTGTGTGTTTATTTATTTGTGTTTGTCTCTTCTCTGTCTGCTTTTGGAATTGCACAGAAATGCCAGTTAAATGCATCCCTCTTTGTCTGTGCTGCAAGCAGACACAATGTGTCCGTCAGGGCGACACAGCTTTTTCCTCCAATCAAAGGGAGGACAGGAGCGCGACAATGGAGGCCCAGCAGTTGGAGCTGATGGACTCTTTAAAATCCAGCGCAGACGACAGCAGCTCGGCGGCGACCCTGCCCCGCGCTCGCTCCTAATCGCTTCAAAATGAAGTCGCCGAGGAAGCGCGCGAGGGCGCATGCCAGACCGAGCTCTCCGGTTCCGCAAAGGTGCAGCGGCACTTGTTTGTGCAGAATGTCTGGCAATTAAAAATAATTGGGAAGCAGGTTTGCCCGCGAAAATCTTCCAAGAGTGCCAGTTATGATCTAATGAAGCTTCATTAGGCACGCTGAAAGCTGAGAGCGCCGTATGACAACGGCAATTAGCCGGGATCATAGGCAAAAAAAAAATAATAATCATTAAATGAAATACCTCGGCCAAGATTAGCTTTCCACTTAACGACCAATTCATTAGCTAATTGATTTCTTATTAGTTACAGGCAGAGACGACGGTTTGGGCTACTGGTGCCGGTAATTAACAGCGTTTATGCCATTAGTCAATCGGCTAATTTTTCCAGGAAAACAACTTTGGAGGGGAGCATAGCTGGAGGCTGAGGGCCATTCGCTGCTCTGCTCCTCTGCCGTGTTATCTGTGTAATATCAAGAGGGGAATCGTCTCTCAGCTTAGGGGGTCGTTAACACGCACCAACACCTACTGATTAGCCATGCATGTCACGTGACCACGTGCGTTCGGCGCCCGGGTCCAATGCGTGCGGAGGTGGACGGATGGATGAGGATAGGAGGGAGGAGAGAGGGATGAGAGAGGTGATGTAATTAAAAGAAGAGGGGGGAAAAGCACTGCAAATTTGTTAAATTCTAGATACAAAAATATATAAAATTCCCAGTATCCCATCTCGTGCCTATATATTAGGTGCTTCAAATGAATTGAGGGGGAATTAGATTAATTATGGCTCTCAGCCGGCGAGGCATGGCCTTCTTCCCTCCGCCGGACCCGGGTTGAAGCAGACAAGGATGGATGGATGAGCAGTGACAGGTGCTCCCTGCCTACAGCAGCTCACTGAGCTATCAACCAGCAGTTAATAATGACTGCCTGGAGAGGGCATGTACCACTGCCCACTTTGTGAAACCGCACATGAGAAACATGTGATCTAAAATGTAGCTGAATAACTAATAGCACCAATCATTTTTTACACCACTAATGATGGCCTGGTCAGTGGTTACCTCATTACTGAATGGACAGAAAACGTAATTATGATCTCATTGCTTGTTCACAAATCTCTCATTGCACTCTAATAAAGGGAAGATATGATGATGAGGTCACTTTTTCAGTATTTTGTACACATACACAGGTCATAAAACATGTGATTCAACAAGCCAACGACAGGCCAGCCGCTAAAACGGAGCGTTTCAGACAGACAGTATGGGGGTGGCTGTTAGACCATTTTATATTGGGGGCCACATGCAATTATAGGGGCACCAAATTATTAAGCACAACTACATATTTCATACCTCAGGAAGTAGAGTGGCCGTCCACAATTCAGGACGTTGGTTTGATCCCCGGCCCCTTCGGTCTACATGTGGAAGTGTCCTTGGAGGAGATGCTGAACCCCAACTGTCTGTTTGTGCTTGTAAATGTGTATGTCTCCTGAGGAACAGTTGATGGGCTTTACCACCCGCATAGGTTTGGTGCTCCAAAAGACTAACATTACAATAAACTCAATAATACTCATTCAGTGTGAGTGAATAACTACAAATTCCTATCTTTGGGGATAAATGTGGTCTGAAAAACATACAAAAAGATACATGCCACGGTTAGGTCGGGCTAGAGGGGTCCGGGTTTAATATTGGACACTACCGTTTTTTTGTTTGTTTGTTTTTTATATATAGATGCATGTAAACGTGTTCTATTAAAAAACCCAAAATACAAAAATGAGTATGATATGTCTTCTTTAACTGACGGATGCCTTTACGCTTTCTATTACCAAACACTTGACAGTTCGACTGCTAAAAAAAAGAAAAATAAGTCAAATTCCTGTCTATCTCAGACATCCCTTGTCCACCTGCATCCGACACCCCATCGGCCGCTCTCCTTCTTCCAGCACTCAAAACAGAAGTGTATCTCCTAACTCGTGGCAGCGCTTGTCTACACGTCCGGCAGATGCAATCGACGTGTCAAAGCGCGAGGCACGGGCGCGAGGAGTCAAAAATATGCCCTGCCACTCTCACCGAGTGCAGGTGAGAGAGCGATATTTCTCACGCGCCCAAATGGCACATCTGAAGACGTCAACAACACGAAGTGGACTCAAGTTTGGACTCTACAGTCACCGGCCTCTTTGGAGGAGGGAGGAGCAAATTTCAAAGGGGAGAGATGATGGACGCATCTGATGGGAGAGAAGGCAGTGATTTGGCGCATCAAAGCCTGCCTTCAGCCAACAGACAGAGCCCGCGGGGCACACGCGCCGGAGCAGTCTCACCCGCGCGCCACGTGGGTGTATCGTGGTGCGTCGCAAGTGTTGTTTGGATTGCACAAGCATGTGTGTGTGTGTGTGTGTGTGTGTGTGTGTGTGCCCGCGCGCCACAACAGGTCGTGTGGGGACCGAGTGTCAGAGGGCACCCCTGTCTGAGCGCGCGGCGCATAAAACGTGCGCAGGGCTCCTCTTCACGCGCCGCCGTCCTCACCCTAATCTCTGGCATCTGTTCTCCATTCCCCCCTCTGCTCTACCTCTCGTGTTTTCCACGGGGTAAGACCCCATTGCTCTGTGTTTTTATCCTCACCTTTTCTTCATCCCTCAAATCCACTCTCTCTCTCTCTCTCTCCCCCGTCTGCGCCGGGCCCTCGGTTTCTGTTAATTAAATCTAACGAAGCCATCTATCAAGGCCTCCTCTTTTCTCAACGCCACAACATAAATCACTCTCCGTTTAAAAAAAAAGAAGAAAAGGAAAGAAGATGCTATCCCTCTTTCTCCCCCCGCTCTTGTTCTCTCTGCGCTGTGAACAGAAGACAGTCGTCTCTCTCTCTCTCTCTCGCTCTCTCTCTTTCTTTCTCCCTCGCTCTTCTCCAGACCGGGCTTTAATTGTGTGATTGAGAAAGTGTAGCATCACTCCATGAAAGACGGTCTGCCTCTGAATGGCTGCTCTCCGGCTGACACCAGAGGGACCCCTTATAGCCCGCTGTGGTGAGATACACACACACATACACGTACACATACACACGCACACACACACACACACACACACACACACACACACACACACACACACACACACACACACACACACACACACACACACACGCGCGCGCACACACACACACACACACACACACACACACACACGCACACGCGCGCACACACACATAGACACACACGCTCACAAAGCCAGCGACTTAAAACAGACACTTATTGTAAATGGGCCTCATTGGTCTCTGAAGACGTTGTTAACATGTCTGTGGGATGGTTTCCTTCTGCCAAGAGGGAACTTGATCCATCTCCACATTTACTAAATTAATTTCTATTACAAGCTGTGACTGACTAACACTGCCCAAATTGGGATTTATTTGCCCCCACAATGCACAGAAGTAATCTCAAATGGGCAACGCTGAAGGATCTAACAGGGAATCAGCATCAAACCGGCTGCTCAGCTGCCTTTTTATCTGCGTGGCACTTCTCCTCCTCCTCTTCCTCCTCCTCCTCCTCCTCCTCTGCTGGATTAGAACAATAAAAATTAGGCAATTACACAAATCCTATTTTCTTCGCATTGGTTTTCGGGGTCACCGCGCCAGAGACGACGACGCAAACCTGATGCAACGCAACGCGCGCGAGGAGACCAGACGCGTGTAAATGATGCATAAATGATGCCTCTTGCGAGCTTCCACGCGCAGGTTTCGGTTGCCTTCTCGCGCACCAAAAATGATCAATGTCCTCCTATTATCCCCGCGCGCTCTCTTCAGTTCCATTCCCAATTCTCCCCGCCTCTCCCCAGGTCTTTCATGTTGCCCTCTGGGAGCCAAACAAAACACGGGTTTCTACTGCAAATAAGCAGCTAAAACACCATGTGATCAGTCATGAATTATTTGAACGCTATTGATTTGTATAAAATGTTGCCTTTCCCCAGAGCGTTTTGACCACGAGAACAATAGTACTCGTTACAGGGGACTTGAGGAAATAAATGAAAATTGTATAAATAAAAGGAAACGATGTTAAAGAGATGCTCGTAATTAACAACCTGAAGAGCAAAGTGCTTGTTAAGGAGAGAAGGAGCATGTGCTTGATTTTCAAGCATTGTCGGTGGATTAGCATGTTTTCCCTGCAAATCTGGCTGCATTTAAGGGTATAATGTCAATTTCATGCCTTTTTTTACTCCCCCCCCCCTCCCCCCTCCACGAGAAGGCCGCGGTGCCCTGTGGGTAGATAGCAGTTAGAGAATACACAGGGAAAAATAACAATGCAAACATATTCCCAAAACATCCCAGCCGAGTGGGAGCTAATGTTCAGCACATTGTGGTATTTTTCATGTTGAGAAATGTATTTATTTTCTTTCCTATTTTCTTCTTCTCTCTCTGCCCTGAAAGCCTCATTTAGATGGCTGACAAGGCTTTTGAACAGCCCGGTAGTCTCCGCGGACCGCGGCACAGCACTGGAGAAGGACCCGAACGAAGGCACCAGACGACGCGGCTCCCAGCACCCCGCACCCCGCAGACAAGCGAGAGGAGTCTAATAAACAAACACGCAATCACTGTCATTAACACAACAGTTACTACAAGGAATGGTTTAAATCCCCCTTCCAGGGGAACGATCCAATTTTTGGTTTTGTAGTCCTGCAGAAAAGATTCACATCTGTACAGCAACGCATTGCTGAATCAGATTCCAGCATATACCTCTTTATTGCATCCCCCCCTCTTCTAGTCCCTATAGTACGAGATGATGTATTTGGAGATGTATGCGCTGCACTAAAAGAGGCTTTACGGTCGTGGAGATGATATTAGAAGCTAGGGGTGCTGTAGTCGCTTTTTAAGTTACATTCTCACTGTTCTCTGGGGGCCAAGTGTAACATTTAGACAATCACATCTGTCATGTGTTATGATTTGACTGAAGCATGGTGAGTGTATAAAAACACCATCTTTTGCTCACTTCTCTTTCACACACACACACACAGATTGTCCCAAGTATCTAGTTCTTAGTAAAACAATGAATGAATAAACACCGTCATCCCAATCTTAAGTAATTAAATGGTGTCACTATTGTCACTTCTCATGAGTGGAAAACGTCAAATCTTGGCAAACTTCCAGGCGCAAAGATCAGCATTTAGGATCATCCGCCAGCCCGTGAGGGATTAGTCCGGCAGAGGGGAACAGGTTGAAACGGCGTTGTGGCATTTGTTGTTAGTGGGTATGGGGGGGTTGTCCTTCCGGTATTCCCTCCCCTTCATCCCCAAATCTGGATACTGGCACAATCAGAGGGATTTGACTCCTTCACAAAGACTACGAAGCACTAACACAGTTCAATTCCAATATCCAACATGCTGTCTAAAAATCCAATCGGGGGCAACGCAATCCTAATTTGCTCATTGCTTTGCATAGCTTCAGCATGCCCCCCCCGCCCCCCCACACACTTTCTCTCCCTCTCTTACACACTGTCGCTTCACCCTCCCGCTCCTCCTCTTCTCCTCTCCTCCCCCTTCTCTCTCTCTCTCCCTCTCTCTCTCTCTCTCTCATCCATCCAGCGCAGACTCATTTAAGTCTGCTGATGTCTTGATAATGCTCCAAAGCCTTCACCAGCAGGTAGAGAAGGAATTCTTCAGCTCCCTAATTAGCAGTAAATTGGACGATCGGGCCTGAGTAGGTTTATGGACAGTAAAAGACAGCTTTGTCACCTGCAAGGACTGTAAGTCAACGTAACCCGCAGCCATGCAGAGGTCTGCTGAGCACACACCTAAATATTTTCAGTCGATTCAATAAAGTGAAGAAAAAATAAAATGATATATATATATATATATATAGATATATAGATATATATATAGATAGATATATATATATATAGATATATAGATATATATATATCTATATATATCTATATATATATCTATATATATAGATATATAGATATATATATAGTTAAATGTATTAGTAGTTGTCTGAGTCAGTCAGTTGAGCGTCGGTACTTAAATTGTCCCAATTTATTAATTTTTTTTCACTCATGTGGAAACAGCTGTTGTGCAGTGGATATAAACACGAACATACACACGTGGATTTGCAATGCTAGTAAACATGTAGAATATAATTTTGGTGGATACAAAGCGCATTGATCAAAGGTGATGATCAGGTAGACGTTTAAATTATAAATTAGGTTCCTGATTGCAGAAGAAAAATACTGTTTATTAGTGAAATAAATGCAATACTGACACTGAAGAACTTCATAAAATAAACCCTGCATATAATTTGAATATAATTACATTAGAGCATTAATACTACTGCTACTAATAATACTAATTATAGTACTTTTTATTTTTGCTTTAATTTGAATGTATTGCTGCATTTAGCACACACGTGTCGCTTGTCTGTCCTGTGGTCGGCCACACTAATACTACCAAACATGCTGACAATAAATAAACAACTGAATAATTAAAAAAGAGTAACACGGCGCGCATGTGCAGCAGGGATCAGGGTGCTGAGATCGTGGGGGAATGAACGGCAGGTGAAAATATGATTGAGGCCCCTTTAAGAGTTGTCGGCCACTAAACTGTAGCGACTCAAGCGCTGCTGCGTAAAGAGCATCCCTGCTGGATTCCTTCTGATATTCATCCAGGCGGCCGCTGATTGGACAATCACGTGTCTCAAATTAGGGAAATTACTAGCAAGAGTTTTTTTTCTTTTTAATCTACCGTTATATATTAACAAAATAAAATAGAATTTAAAACCAATGAATGAAAGAGATGGTGCTATACGTTGTCTCGTTTTAATTGGGCACTGTGTTCGTCATTCATATTAAACATGCACAGCCTATAGGCCTTCTGGCGATATGTTGTCCTTTATTATTCTGGATGAATATTTTGTCTCACTGAAGAATAGTAAATGAGCTCAAGTGCATGCACCTTTCAAAACACAATACTTAATAGTTAGAAGAAAAACAAAAATATATGCTGGTTAACAATTTATTTCCACCGGCTGATGAAAATGTCACAATCTGTTTGTTTTTTTGTTTCTGCACGTTCTCGCATATCCAGCGCTGATATATGTAAATTGACGCATTAACCTGACTGAACAAATACAGATAAATGCTCTCTTTTTTTGGTTTTACATCCGAACGTTGGATAGCACAAAGTGCGCGTAAAAGTTGGATACTTCCTTTACATTTAATTGAATGTGTTGGAAACCCCTGTTGCTGGATCATTTCGTTACACACACACACACACACACACACACACACACACACACACACGCACGTGCGCCCAACGCCACTTGATCGTTTGCGTGGCGATATCCAGGCACACGACTGGGAGCGCAGATTT